>CAWUPM010000988.1:0-440180 GCA_963924295.1 Dioctria rufipes
GGAACAATGGCGACATGTCAGATCTAAGGATAATCCCGCAGACATTTTGTCAAGAGGAATAGCTCCAGAGAAGTTGGGAAACTCCGTCATCTGGTTTTATGGACCAACCTTCTTGCATGGTGCTGAAACATTATGGCCGTTGCCATATACAAAGAAAACGGTTGCGAATGACAGCGAGAGAAGACGAGTACATGTAGTGGCGTCATCCACTGAAATCAAAGAAGCTGAAACAATTCTCAGTCATATAAATCACAGGAACTCTTTTCGAAAGGTCCAACGAATCATGGCGTACGTTCTTCGATTTATCAGACACACGAGGAAACTTAATCGAGACCTTGCAGCTACGTTTGTCTTAAACGCAGAGGAATTAGACCAAGGTCAAGCGATGGTGGTGAGACTAATGCAGCAAGAAGGATTCGATGAAGATGTATCGCATTTAAGGAGCTTCGGAGAAGTTTCCAAAAACAGTGCCATCAGTAGCCTTACTCCATTTATCGATGAGGACAACATTGTTAGAGTCGGAGGTCGCCTGGAAGAATCAAATCTAACATATCAAGCCAAGCACCCAATGCTTCTGCCATACGCCCATCATCTAACGAAATGCCTCCTCAACGATATACACAAAGAAAAATTGCACGTAGGCCCTCAAACGCTTCTCGCCATAACCAGGCAGAAGTTCTGGCCATTAAAAGGAAAAACTCTGGCTCGCTCTGTGGTACAACACTGTGTTCAATGTGCTAAATCCAAGCCAAAACTTTTAACACAGTTGATGGGTAATTTGCCAGCAGATAGAGTCCAACCAGCAAGACCATTCGTAAATGCTGGCGTAGACTTTTGTGGACCAATATATACTCATTTTAAAATTCGGGGAAAAAGACCACAGAAATCATATATCGCTGTGTTTTGCTGTTTTTCTACTAAAGCTACGCACCTAGAAATAGTGAGTGACCTATCCACGCAAGGTTTTTTGGGAGCTCTACGACGCTTTATGGCTCGACGAGGACACTGCCGAACAATTTATTGTGACAACGCAACAAATTTTGTTGGGGCCAAAAATCAGTTGGAAGAAGTAAAATATATGATAGAATCCAGTCACTCTCGAAGCGAAATTATAGAAGCATGCAGCTCAAAGACCATTGATTTTCGTTTTATTCCACCTCGAGCTCCACATTTCGGCGGGCTCTGGGAGGCAGCAGTCAAATCAGCGAAACATCTCTTGCAACGGACTCTAGCATCAGACTCATTAACCTACGAAGAGCTTGAAACAGTTGTTGTGGAAATAGAAGCAGTGCTTAATTCTCGACCAATCACACCCATGTCTTCTGATCCAAACGACTTGACAGCGTTAACACCGGGTCACTTCCTCATCGGAGAGCCATTGACTAGTACCATTGATCCAAAGGCTAAATCGTCAAATTCCAATCTCATCACTCGGTGGAAACGTGTTTCACACATCAAAAACGAATTTTGGAGGCGCTGGACCATGGAGTATTTAAGCCAATTGCAACACAGGTATAAATGGAAACAACGATGTCAAAATGTCCAACCTGGTACCATGGTCTTGCTAAAGGAAGACAACATTCCTGCATTAAAATGGCCACTCGGACGTATTATTAACACGATTAGAGGAAATGATGGATTGGTTCGGGTAGCGGACATCCGCACTTCTAGTGGAATCATCCGACGTCCAATACACAGGCTTGCACCACTACCGATAGAAGCGGAATCCTCCGATGAGCCTGCAACTCAGAACGAGACCGAAGACAAGGAAATCACTACAACTATACCAAGTTCAAACATATCTCAACCCACTAGAGATGAGCCCACAACATCATACGAACCAACTCAGCCAAGAAGAGACGCCAATCCTAGAAAGAAACAACGGAGATCGGTGGGATCTGCTATTGTGACTTTACTTTTAACTTGTCTAATGCTACCATCAATTAATAGTTCTCCCATCGAAACAAAACCCTTCACTCATCACCCAGGAATCTACTTTGAGAATCTGGGAGCTGCAAACATCGTAGCTAATGAATGGAAACTCGTCGTATTTTACGACATGACAGCTTATTGGAAGGAGTTTGCTCTTCTTCAAAATTGCACCAGGGCTTTAGAGGAATTATGCCAAAGAATCAATGAAAGAGAACAATGTTTGGGAATTATTGCACACATAAAACAGCTGCAATTAGAATTGGACACAAATAATATATTACTAGCAGAACCGAGCAATTCGAACAGATCAAAGAGAGGAGCTATCAACTTTATTGGAAATGTCGCCAGTGCCTTATTTGGGGTGTTAGATTCCGAGTATGCCGAAAAAATGGCACAAACAATAAATGATATTGGAAAAAATGAAAATCACTTGCTGGATCTGATAAAAAATCAGACGTCAATCATGGATGCCACCTTGAACATAATGAAGAAGGAAGAACAATCTATTGATCATCAATTTCAGCAAATAGAAACACAGATTGCCCAAACAACTCAGCAATTACACGACATAAGGGAAGAGGCGTACCAAGAAAAATTGTCGCAATCATTCATGTTGCTAACCTTGTCCGCAATTCTCACAGTATCCAACTTCTTCAGAATTCAAAGCTCAATCTTAGACGTCATCATCGATACGCATCACGGGAAAATCAGTCCGTTATTGATTTCACCACTGCAGTTAAAACAAGAATTAATAAAAATCAAAACTAATCTACCTTCATCATTACGCCTACCAATACAACAGGACGAGGCACTTAAATACTACACATTGATGACTATCGAAGGAAGGGTCGCTGAACGATATATTATATTCAAGCTAACTCTTCCCTTATTATCGCTTGAAGAGTTTGAACTATTTAAGGTCACTCCAGTTCCAGTACAAACTAATGACACTTTTGTGACAATCCAACCATCCTTCCCGTTCTTAGTCATAAACCTACATCGGGATCAATATTATCCCCTCACAGAACAGGAGTTGCAACTATGTCTCATCATTGACGAAGGTCAACATCTTTGTAAACAGAAACACCCCCTATATAGAAGGGGATCGAACATCAGCGCCTGCGAATTAAACTTTTTTAACCACCTGCCGCAGTCACCATCCTGCCAGATAGTCAAGACAGGGAATGGACCTCATTGGATCCAAATGTATAGTCCAAACCAGTGGATATATGCGCTGAGTGAAAAAACCACTATCAATGTAGTATGTGACAAAAATACTACTCAGTATGTCATTGAAGGAACAGGAATTTTGAAAATCCGAGATCGTTGCCTCATAAAGCAGCCGTTGGTCAGCATACAGGGACATAGTGTCTATCCTACCAATACAAGATCATCGTATATACCAACAAGTAATCTCACCGAATTTATCATATCCGCTAAAAGGAACCCTACTCTCGATAACACTGTTCAACATCAGTCATACACCTCTGAAATTGATTCCCTCAAAGGTGAATTATCACAGTTTAAAAAAAATCTCTCACTAAACACACTATCAACTGATGTCCATCAATTTTCTGTGGGTTATGTATCTATAATACTGATAATTGTCGTAATCTCTATTTTGATCTGGAAACATCGTCACGAAATATGTGCAATAAAATCCAGGAGGATGGCACCTGTACCAACTCCACGACAACGCACAACAATGGCGGACACATCATACAGCTTCAATGCATCCTTTGACGTTTGAGATCCTTGGAAACTGAGTTGAATCATTATTCAACGCCGGGGAGAATGTTTATTCACAACAAACATGGACAATTACCATGACTCAAAATTCGCTAACATACAAAATTATCTACAAAAATAAAATTCGTGTTACATGTATCTAGCTTACACATTTAATTTCTCACGAGAAATTTCCTCAAGAATGCAAATTCAAGAGTGTTCACGTTACACCCAGACGTAACTGGACACTTTTGTTTTTCTCGATTTTGGCTCATGAGAAATTTTACGTGAGAAATTTTATGTTCACTTTTTTGATGAAGTAGCATTTTATAATTCATATCTAGCTTTAGGAAATAATATTTAAAAACTGTGATTTTGTGAATAAAATTATTATTGTTGTTCAATACGTTGAAGAGTTATTTTCATTTAATTTTTGTGTGGCATCATTTTCGTTGAGCAACAGCTGAAACGTGTAGCAGTACAAGGAACTGTTCTATACGACATATAAGCCAAGGTTTTTAAGCACTTTGACTTTGGAAGGTCTGCAAAAGGGCACTTTGGCGCAATATATCTAAATCTAGGGTATAGCGGTACACAGAACCGTTTATACCATCGTCGTGCCAGCCAAGGTTGATGTACCTTGACTGATTCGTCCATCAGAACAAAAGAGTTCTGATCACTATCCAAACGTACGCACTCTCGAAGGAGCACGGTGTGTACGAATACAACAATTGGTGGCAGCGGTGTTCGTACCAAAATATTCAAATCAGTGCTAACTTTTTTTTTTAATTTGAATTACCTAATTTAAATAAAAAAAAATTTTGAAAAAAAAATTATAAAAAAATTAATAAAAATCTATACAACAAACTGGTGGCAGCGGTGTTCCTACCCGTGTACTAAAATCAGTGTTCAAATAATTTTTTTTTTCTCAATTAATATAAAAAAATTAAGCAATTAAATTCTAAAATTTAGTTGAGAGCGAACTATATTTTAGTTAAAAGTGACATTCAACCTAAACGCAGTGTTTTGAAAAAGGAAAGAAAAATAGATTAAAAAAAAATGAAATAAATAAACGAAAACAAAAAAAAAAAATAAACACGTATAAAAATAATAAGTGGAGGAAACTAAAAAGGAAAAATTATATATATATATATATATAAAAAAAAAAGAAAAAAAAACCCGGGTACCCTTAATACAGGGTACTTAGAGGAACTTAATAAGTTTAAGCGCCAGAGCGCTCAACGAGGGAATTTAGCGAGGCTTCATCCCTGCCTCAATAAGACGTTTGCTAACCCAGAAGGAAGACAACGAGAAATCGTCACCCAGGACGCGTGACGTATACCACCATCATCATCATCCTTATTATTCCATAGCAACGACAACATCCACAACGGCTTGGACGTCCTACTTATCAACAAAAATAACAACTCTAATTAACAGCAACAACAACACCATCTCTAGCGGAAACTTTCTTCAAGCTAGCCTAATAGGAATAAAACAAGGTAGAAAAATACATATATATATATATATATTTTTTTGTTTCTCTTTCTCCAATTGTATTCATACAAAACATAGTATACAAATTTCCCCTAATTATTATAACAAAAAAAAAAAGATTGTTCAAATTCAGCAATCAATGAAATATTATATACACACATATTATCAAAAATAAAATTTCCGAGTCATTACAATCAGAAAATATTTATTAAAAGATATTCAAAATCAATTATAAGTGAAAAGGAATTACTTTCAATCTTCATTAATTTTCTTTTAATTTGAGAAAATTTTGATTCTAAATATAAAAATTGAAATCTCCTTTTCCACGAAGCGACCTCTGCGGTAAGACCTTGTGAGCTTGCTGGCCAGAGGACTTCAGAAAAATCAATAATCGATCCCCTGCGATAGAGCTCCACAAGCCTATTGATCAGAGGAAAGATTTTGGTGGGAAAAAGCGAATTTAAATTGCATCCTTTATTTATCAAATAAACTTCCCGTGTTTCCAAAATATTTCTGCATAGAAGTATTTGATTTGTAAGTTAACATTTCAAACTCATTATTTGGTTCCATTAACAAAAAATTTGCGAGACGATTTAAAATTGCTTACCATTTTGTAGAATCACGCTCTAGGCTCAGAAATTTTATGACGGCAAATTCTCATTTGTAATTAGCCAATAAAACTGGTTTTCTAATCAGAAAAAATTCGTCGGCAATATAATTTCCGCAATTTAGTTTCTTTTATAATCAATGAAACCACGTTTCTATTTTAATTTCCTGCCAGTATAATAAAAGAATCTTAAAGCCCCACTCCCGGTAAACCATAGTTTCCTCCAATCACATTCGATCTGCAGTTATACCAAATTAAAATTTTAGTTATCTGGCCAATTACTCGTATTGGTCAAAGACTCATATCATCGCCAAAAGTTTATACTCGCTTAAACAATCGAATCAACCCTTATCCTTTTACTATTTTACTTTAAACAAACATGACTAACGAAACCAATTCTTTCAATGAACTCTGCTCATCCCAGTTAGTAAAGACAGACAAAATCAGAGAAATTCTGGCCGAATATCATAGGGCCAACAAAACAAAGAGGACAGAAACTTTTACAGCAGAAAAACTCCAAAAATTAGAGGAAATATGGGCTTCATTCGAAGAAATTGAAAACCTAATCCGAAATCACGTTGATTTCAGCGAAGCTCACGATTATTTTAAACAGTCCTGCGCAGATAAGACAGAAGACTGGTACAATCTCACCAAGGCAACGCTCTCAGACAGATTAAAATCAATTTCAATACATAACGAAAAAGCAAATAACCCATTCTTCATCGCAGCTCCCAAAAATCTACAAAAAAAAAACCAGTACTGAGGCTACGCAAGTATGTGTAGGGAATGATCAGTCTAACACAGCGCGATTTAGGCTGCAAGAAAATAGACAAAAATCAATATCGCGAATTATACAGTCAATACACCCTTCTACACTCAAATCTGTCAGTAAAGCATACCTGGACCAAAAGATGCAATCTCTACAAAAATATTGGAGTGCATTTGAAACAACACATGAAGATATCATCTTATACCAAAGTCCGAATGATGAAGAAGGTGATTACTTCAAAGATGATCTGTATGCAATTACGGAGGCATCATATTCAGAAGCAGTAATCACGATACAAGAGCAACTAGATAAACAATTCCCAGATACACCAAACTACACACAATCTAGCTTCGATCACACGCAAAACGTTTCCACCCAAGATCACAGAAATTCTTTACTAGCAGAGCCAAGATCTCTTATTCCTAATTTCAGTGGAAATCCAAAGGATTTTCACAAATTTGTCTCAAGTTGTGATGACGTATACGCAACGGCGACGACGACAAATGAAAGGCACTCCCTGCTTAGTTTAATAAGGAGTAAATTATCCGCCGAAGCGTATGACGTATTCAGGTACATCAAATATCAGATTGGCCTGAATTAAAACTAATCTTACAACAAAATTTCGAGGAAAAAATTCCCAGATCTACTCTGCAGTCACAATTAAATATCTCTAAGCAGAGAACAGGAGAAAGCGTAAAAGATTTTCTCCAAAGACTCAATACAAACCTTTCTAAATTGAATGAAGCAACGCACTCGTACACCACAGATAAGATAATGAGTGTCAAGCAGTAAGAGCTATTGAAGATGGGCTAATTAATCCTCAACTCCAAACTTTAGCCAAAGTGCATCCCGATAAATCCTTCTCTGCACTAAAATCACATATTCTAGATCACTCATTACGTATAGAGCAAAAGCAACCCAACTTTCAAACAAATAATAAGGTAAATCAAAATTCCCTTCAAAGTACAAATAATAACCTTCGTTGTTTCAAATGCAATAGACTGGGACATGCTGCTTCAAAATGCTCAATCATACAACACCCTGCACAGAACTTAAACACAATTCCAAGAACAAACACGCAATTACAAAGCCCTGCAGATTTCAATAGGGTTGCATTTACATCTCCGACACAAGCGCTTACATGTCGATATTGTCATCGGATGGGACATTCTATCGAAGAATGTCGGACAAGAGCGGCGAACAACAATCGTTCTGGCAAGAATCAGGGAAATCAAAACAATTTCCAGAAGGTGAACAATACTCCACCAACAAACACGGCTGACAGACAGCCTCAAAATAGGTACTGGCAGCAGCCAGTATTCCGAGAAAATCGAACTTCACCGCCGAGATATAATAATGCCAATATCTCGGCTAGATCACCATCTCCAAAGAGGAGAAATAGCAAAAGTCCATCGGCATCCAGGCAGGGAAACTGGATGCAGCGGGGGGTCAATTTCGGCAACCCCTCGCACATACAAACTACAGCACAAGTCCACAGGAATCCCGAGACAATATCGACAGAGAAGTAGGCAGCAAAAAAATAATTCAAATCCCCGTTCAAATAAATAAAAATTCTTTAACTCTTTCCTTGCCTGTTGACATCTGCTCTGCTCCAAAACTTACATTTTTAATTGATACTGGAGCAGAGATCAGCCTAATAAAACTCCATCCACTGAAACCAGGCAGTATCTGCTACAGAGATGCTGTGTGCAATATTAATACATTGTTTACAGAGTCAACTTCTACAGAAGGACTCATCTTCGCGAAATTAACTCTGGAATCTACGCAAAATAACTCCATCCTAGAGCCCCCATTTCAAATAGTGGGAAATAACTCCATCCTCTCATACGATGGCCTACTTGGTCATGACTTTTTATCTCGATACAATGCTAGTATCAATTATAAAAATAAATACATTTCTTTAGAAATAAACGATTCAAATAAATCTTATCCGTACGAAGAATATTATTCCAATTATCCATACGTTTATTTGAAAAGCGAAGACCCAGAAAAGAGGTCTCAAACAAAGAGTCTGTTATATACAGGAATAACAGTCTCTAATAAAGATATAAATACAAATCTATCTCCATCAATTGCTTCGAAAAGCAATGAAAATCGATCGCCGGCAAATGCTTCACAAAAAGTGAAGCATAAAGATAAAAATCTATCTCCATCTATAGCCAGAAAAAAGGCTGAATTAAATAAAATTCTATCTCCATCCAAGGCTTCACAAGATATGAAGCAACAACATAAAAGTATATCTCCATCTACAGCCGCACAAAAGGCTAAATATAATAAAATTTTATCTCCTTCATTCAGAAATAAATCAGAAAAGAAGTCAAGGAATTTCAATAAAGTATTATCTCCTTCAAATTCTATCGAGTCGGAATCATCGAATAACTCCTTCCAAATTCCACAAAAGTTGGAATCATATCTCCTTCCTTTTAGAAATCTGAAAGAATCGGATAAATTAAAATCATTTAAAATTCCGGCTCGATCAGAATCCATTATTGAAATTCCAACTCCTTCTATTCCAAATCAATCGGTCTGTTTCAAGAAGGAAATAAGGCCAGGTTTATTTCTTGGAAATTCGATAGTCGAACCTGTCAACGGTATGGCAAAAGTCCTAATCCTCAACACAAATGAGGAGGACGCCGATCTGGCACCTTACGAGGTGAACCCAGTTTACCAAGACTTGGACGACTTTGTGGTCATCTCCACAGACTCTGACAGAGATCCAATTAAGGGCAGAATAATTAAACTGCAAAACCTTATAAAATTGGATCACTGTAATTCAGAGGAATCTGAAAGTATTCGCAATATCTGTAGGGAATTCAACGATCTCTTCTTCATAGAAGGGGATTTCCTATCTTATACAGATGCGATAACCCACAAAATCGAAACACTCCAAGATAAACCGCCCATCTATACCAAGCCATATAGACTTCCTGAAGCAAGCCGAATAGAAATAAACCGGCAAATACACGAAATGCTTGAGTCAGACATCATAAAACCATCCCATAGTCCCTGGAATTCTCCACTTCTCCTGGTTCCTAAAAAACCAGATGAGAATGGAAACAAAAAGTGGCGAGTAGTGGTAGACTTTCGTCGTATTAACGACATTACTATTGGCGATGCGTACCCACTGCCTAATATCACTGATATATTAGACCAGTTGGGGAAGTCGAAATATTTTACCACACTCGACTTAGCCACTGGATTTCACCAGATAAAAATGAACTCGAAGCACAGGGAGAAAACTGCCTTTAGCACACCCTATGGCCACTACGAATACAATCGTATGCCATTTGGTTTAAAAGGAGCCCCTGCTACTTTTCAACGAGCCATGAACAATGTTCTATCTGGACTTCAAGGCATCTATTGCTTTGTATACATGGACGATATTGTAGTCCATGGATACAATATCAAAGATCACAATTCCAGACTCACAGCAGTATTTAGCCGTCTCCGCAACTTCAATTTGAAACTTCAACCCGACAAGTGCCATTTCCTAAGAAAGGAAATTATGTATTTAGGGCACATTATTACGAAAAATGGAGTCAAACCCGACCCAGCGAAGATTAAGTCAGTTCAGTCCTATCCCAGACCCAAGAATGAGAAAGATATTAAAGCATTCCTTGGTTTCGTCGGCTACTATCACCGCTTTATACCAAATTTTTCCAAAATTGCAAAACCACTTACAAATCTTTTGAAAAAAGATATCCCTTTCAAGTTCGATGCAATCTGCGACGAGGCATTTTGCGAATTACGCAATAAACTTATTACAGCACCAATTCTATCATATCCCGATTTTGACAAAGAATTTTTTGTCACCTCCGATGACAGTGACTATGCCATCGGAGCTGTTCTTTCACAAGTTGATGATCAAGGAGATCATCCAATCGCCTATGTGAGCCGAGTTCTCAATGGTGCAGAGACTCGTTACTCAACAATAGAAAAGGAGCTCTTAGCTATCGTCTTCGCAGTTGAGCAATTCAGACCATACGTTTATGGTAGACAGTTTACAATTATAACTGACCATAAACCATTAGTATGGCTCATGAATCTGAAAGATCACTCCTCAAGACTGATGAGATGAAGAATACGTCTTGAGGAATATGACTACAAGATAGTCCATAAATCAGGTAAGCTCAACACAAATGCAGACGCTCTCAGTAGAGCTATTCCGGATGATAGCGAAAATTTCATAGAACCTACCACCTGCGTAAATGTGGTTACAAGGAATCAAGCTAGAGCTCAGGCGGATTCGTACACTCCGAACACGAGTGTCATTAATCAAAATCCAACTCCATCACAAGTGAACAATTCCTCAGTCATTATAACTGGCACAAATTTCCCATTACTATTGACTAAAAATGCGAATCCTAAATTTTTCATCTTGCCAATGCAAGATACAGAACTTGAAAGAGTGTTGGATTCAAAACTAAAATTTTCAGATAAATCCCTACTTTCAGAAACTGAACTGAACTTCTTCAAGAAAAAAGACTCATCAATAATTATATCAAAAACTAATTTACCTTGTCGATCCCAAAGAGATAGATCAGACCTCGAAAAGATTTTAACTGAGATCTGCTCATATACAGAAGCAAATCAGTTAAATCAATTAAATATCTCCTTCCCAATTTTAGATGCACAAAACCTTCTAATAATTAAAAGCATTTTTAACAAGGTTTCGCTACAAAAAAAAAATAAACATAAAGCTCCATCAAGATTCGATTAAATATTTATCCGACATTAATGACATCGAACAAGTTTTAAAAGATTTTCACTCATTACCAACGGGAGGCCATCAAGGTATTTCCCGTACTATTAAAAGAATCAAGAAGCAATTCTACTGGCCTGGCATGTCAGACGACATCGTAAAGCATGTAAGAAAATGTGAACTTTGTCAGGTGAACAAAGTATCCAGAAACCCTAAAATTCCAATGAAAATCTCGAGCATTAGCTCCAAACCTTTCGAAAGAGTGTACCTAGATGTTGTAGGACCTCTCCCAATTTCTCATTCTGGAAACAAATACATCCTTACATTTCAAGACGACCTTTCAAAATTTTCAGAGGCTATTCCCATAGTCGACACCGAGTCTAAGACATTAGCGGAAGCCTTCACGACAACGATAGTTTGTCGACATGGTATTCCAGAAAGTATCCTCACAGATCAAGGTTCTAACCTCATAAGTGGCATGTTCGCCGAGGTATCTAAATTGCTGAGAATTAAAAGGCTCAAAACTACTCCATATCACCCTCAAACGAATGGTGCGTTGGAGAGAAGCCACAGAACTTTAGCAGAATATCTCCGATCTTATGTAGCAAAAGATCCACAAGACTGGGATACATGGATTCCTTATGCCATGTTTGTATACAATACTACCCCCCATTCGAGTACTAATTATACTCCCCGCGAACTCCTTTACGGATTCCCTGCCGAAATTCCAAACAATTTGAAATCTTCTCCAACCGTTTGCTATAATTACGACAATTATGCAAACGAGTTAAAAGCGCGTCTACGACATAGCTTCAAAATAGCTAAAGACATAGCCATGGCCAATAAAGAAAAATCCAAATTGCAATACGATAAAAGCTCCATCCAAAAATCTTTTATGGTAGGCGATAAAGTCCTACTTAAGAGCAGAGTTCGAGAGAACAAATTCTCACCACTATGGTCAGGTCCGTATGAGGTAATGGAGATTAATTCCCCCGAAAATTCCACCATAAAGGTCAACAACAAAAATAAAAGAGTCCATAATAATGACTTGAAACTCTTCACAGATTAATGCCAGTAATTTTATCCTTCCAAAAAAAATCATTCCAAATGATTAATCAGTACCATCTTCCAGGTTTTCAAAATGATGCAAATAGCATTCATTTTAATTTTCATCCCTTTCATCCACGGCTCAGGAATAGAGGTAAACCAGCTGAATGCTACTGCAGGCATTTACTTCGAAGAGATTGGTAGAGCCAACCTCTACACCAACGAATGGAAAAACGTCACCTATTACGACCTAGTGAATTTTAAATCAGAATTCAACAACATCCAGTTCATAGCCCAACAAATTACAGCGACCTGCCAGAAGCTGGACAAACACTCAGCCTTGAGCCACACATGTAACGGTACGTTGTTACAAATAAATCTTATATTAGCAAACATAGAATATAAGAATAAGTTACTTGTGACCCAAAATAGAAAACAAAGAGCACTTTTCAATGCTATAGGCTCAATCTCTAAAGCTCTTTTCGGCACATTAGACGAAGATGATGCCAAGAATTATGACGAGCAAATCCGTAACCTCACCCTTAACCAAAACTCCCTCCTATCACTTATGAAAAGCCAAACTGCGATAGTCGAAGCAACCGCAAATGTTTTCAACAAAACTAAAGCCGCAATTGAAAAGGAATTCATGGTCATGCATAAAAAACTAATATCAGTGCAGATAGCCACATCATTGATGGAAAATAGGTCACTTGATAACAAAATATCAATTGAACTGGAATCACTCATTTCACTAGTCTCACTAATGGCATTCAGATATCAAAATACCCAGTCGGAATTAATAGATCTCTTAACAGATTCAAGGCATGGAAAATTTCATCCTACACTTATTTTCCCTAGACAAATTGAAGAACTCTTATTGAACATCAGACAGGAATTGCCAAATTCAATGATGCTTCCCATAAATTCTAGAGACAATATTTTATCACAAATTTACAAATTGAGTACAATAGCAGCGAATATTTTCAATAATAAAATAATTATCGAACTCCGAGTTCCACTTCCATTCAAGGAACCATACCAATTATTCAAAGTAATGCCATTACCTACACTCCTTAACGGATCGTTTATATATATTGAACCAGCAAATGAATATATACTAATAGACTACTATCGTGAGCACTATATTGAACTAGCATTACATGATATCCACAATTGCGCAACGTTGGATCATACGCACTTTTACTGCCAGATAACATCCCCAATCTTAAATGCAAATACTAAGGTAAATCGATGCGAGATAAATTTAATAAAAAAGGAGCCGATTACATCCGATTGTAAAATTTCAACATTAGAACAAGATTGTTTTTGGACGCAATTATCGCAACAGAACGCTTGGCTTTTCTCCCTAAAAGATTCCATCCACATAGATATTATTTGCGAAAATTCCATTAACTCACAAGTTCTGCAAGGAACCGGAACAATGTATATCTATCCCGGTTGTTATGTTCGCAGCAAGGAATTCATACTGCACGGACATAACGAAAAAATTTCCAAATTCAATTCCCATTTTATCCCAACAGTAAACATTTCCAGTATAATATCAAATATGACGTCCTCCTCAAGAGGATCGCATATAAAAATACATACGTTAAATCTTTCGACAAACACGGATCTAGAGAGCCTTTTAGAATCCATCCATTCCCAAAAAGAGCAGGAATTAAATCCGCTTAATCCAATAAGTAATCATCATGTTCACCACTATGCAATATCATATGTGACTATTGCTTTAATCATCTCTGTTGCCTGCGTATATATGTATATTAAATACAAACCAAAAGTGTGTGAATCGAAAGAAATTCTTTCTGCACACGAACTGGAAGATATGCCTACCCCGGCCCCAAGAAGAGAAGGATTTAAAATAACTCCTGTTCCCATCAGAAAAAAGACAGAAAATTGATGACATATTTGAAATATATACTACTGATATATATAGTCATCCCATGGACTCATGCTTCCAATCTAATGTTCCAAAATACACAAACTACGACAAACATAAGATACGGACAACAGTATCCTCTTATTCCCCAGTTTTCATCATTTTTTTTCCAACACCCGTATCCTTATCCCAACAATCAAACGCACTCTATAAAAAAAAAATAATAAAACTAGTAATTTATAAGAAAAGAGCCGAACATAAAAGAAAAGAAAAGCTTACTCTTTTACAAATCATATTTGTGTAATATATCTATGTATATTTATATAAAACAAAAATATAAAAAAAAAAGAGAAAAAACAAAACAACATCAAAACATAAAACCTCGAACCCGAGCTAGAAAAGATGTCCAGAGTTTTTTACTCAGCCACTCACCACAATTAACACCATCGAGAAACCCAGACAACAGTGCAAACAAAAAACTTTCAAAAAACAAAAAAAAAAAGAGTAAAATCCACGATTTCATTAAAATTTCAAGAATTTTTTTTTTTTTTTTGTATATAAAAATAAAAAAAAAAGGGAAGCAATTGCTTAAATATAAAGAGCGGTGGTGCATCGATGGGTCCAGCTGGGCAGCTACCACTCTTCATATACGTCTCGAGGCAGCTCTCCTGCAGGTTGTTCGATCAGGCTGATGGGAAAATGACCATTCCTTTCAGGATCCGCCACTGGTAAGCCATGAAGGCAGGATAGCCCTGTCAGCACCAAAGACCCGCCTGAAATAAAGAATTTTTTTTTATTCTTTTTTCTACTACTCCAGAAAAGAGGAGTAAAAGTAATAAAAATGTTAAAAAAGGTAACTTACCAGCGACGGAGATGGACATGTTGTAGTCCGACCAAAGGTGAAAATTTACGATGTGGTATCGTCCAACCTCGGCAGGAGCGCACCAAATTGTACGAGTGGCTCGGCCGGGGCACCGGAAAACAAGCCTTATTGGCCCTCGCCAACCTGACCAGACCTGTTCAACAAAAATCCCGGTAATCATAACCACGTATGGAGCCGGCACACGATATTCCGCGCGGGATACTAACTGCTCGAAAAACATTTTGCGAATGATAAATTTCCTATACGCCACAGAAAATACATATTGTAACGTTTTATCTCCTCTAACAGAAATTGCTCCGGCCGAGCGGTAAGCGAGGAAGCAATCTTACTCTGAATTTGGAGTTAGTTTCGATTTTTAAACACAAACTCTGGCAGCTAGCTGTTTGAGCTTTCACTTGAGGAGGTAATTCACCTTAGCCAGTTCGAACTCGTATAAGTATAAGAAGTCGACATGAAAGCTCTTTAAGTCAAGGTGGACAGTTTCGTTCACTTCATCTGTACCCTCGCTAAAAGCTTCCAAATGAACGGAAATCAAACATAAGACACTCAACGAAGAAAATCACACGAATTTAACGAGCGGCAATGAGCCTCAGCTGTTTTCGCCGTATGGCTAAGTGTCAAAATCCGCAGGCTTGTTTACGTTTGTTATTTAATGTGTCGCAGTCGCGGAAGACAAAAAGGGTTCGTAATAACACGACTAGGCTAGTTACCTTAGAAGTGAGATGGATTGGTTGATGTAACGTGACTTGTGGAACTACCAGGCGAACTCGTGCCTGTTCAGTGAGAGTAACAGGCTAGTTTATGAGGAAGTTGGGCTCGGGGGTCCTCCGCTTAGTAACCTGTGAAATTGATTCAGGTTGTTCGTAGAGGCTTCCCAGGAACACTTCCTGATGTCTCCAACCGAGGTCGGAATCACTCCGCCTTTCAGCAAACGAACTAGCGATCCGGTTACACTTTCACGTTCTGATTCAGTAATAATGCAGTTTTGCCGTCAGGATTTCGCGTTTTCAGAAACTTTCTCCAACAACAATTCAATCTGTGTTAAAGTTCGATTTGTGAGAACCTAATAGTTTCGTTCGACACAACTAAGCCGAGTGCTATTGATTGTTTATGCGCGAACAGTGTACTGGCAATCGATCGAAGTAGGTACGTAGGCACATATGTCGGTACCTATGCGAATTTGTGTAGCTTACTTGAAATTTTTATTTGTTTGTTTGCTCGTTGATAGTAAATCGGGAAACTTTTAGCAGTGAAATAAATAACTCCTCCGTATGACAACCAGCTTTCCCTTATACCTAGAACTAATTGGAACTTCGTTTCTAGAAAAGCGTAGAAAGGCGTATTGGTAATTCCGTAAATTAGGTGAGGTGCTGATTTTTTGTCACTTTGGTTCCTTTACTTTTCATTTACTAGCTCTATGCGGGGATTTTTGATAAATTATTTCAGTTAATTCGTTGGTGCTTATTACTGTCCAGCGGATTGTTAACAAACTAGAGAAAAACAAATAAGTCTATCATGGAGATCTATGCATACCGCCTACACACTATCGAAATGTACTAAGTGGCATGCTTTAAATATTACAAACGAATTTGTATTCGGCCTTTTTGCAGGATAAGAACTTGATTGTTTAAATTAAATAATTCATTGACTAGATTTGTTTCGAAATTTCTAATAAATTACTTCTTCTTTTGTAATTGCAAATAAATTTATAATAAAATCAATATAGGTGGTTACTTATCTTTTTGTTCCGGAATAGAGCGGGACTGGGAAGGTCCGTTTGGCACCTGTCCGTGCACTAACGGATATATGTCGGCTCTTGAGGTGCTACGTACAATCTTCGGTTGTGGTTAGAACTAATATCGCAGGGGGGTTTTATTATTCCACAGTAGGTTTTTATCTCTGTATCGCTGTTTTCTTGAAGTTCAAACAATTGTAAGAAGCTAATAGAATCAAATAAAGTAGTTACTTATCTTTCAGTACCAGTGCCCAAAGAAAAGCTGGATTCAGAAGATCCGTTGGAAGGCCTGTCCGTTCGCTAACGGGTATACCCAGACCATTCGAAAGTGGATGAAAATCTTCAATTATGATGGAAATTAATAATTCAGCTCGTTAGTCGACAATAGACTTTTATTTTTAGAACACTACAATCTTCAGTTTTGAACAATTTCCACAGTAAAAAAAAAACTTTTTAATATCACAAACTTTCCTCGTTCGTAATTCGTTCTGTCACACTTAACAAAAGAATCAAGACTCTGCTGCTGTCCAATCTCCGCTTTTTTTCTTTTTTTTTCTCCTCTTCTCGCTGCGGTTGGGGAATCTCTTGCTCAATGTTGTTGGGGTCGACTTCACCACAGTCGGGGGAAAGAGTCGCCATCTCTGGGTTTTTTTTTTGTTTGGGTCCTCGCTCAGACGTGCTGCCATACTTTCCCCATTACATCGGAGATGTGCAGCTTTTATCTTCATTGCGGGGTCTAAATCCGAGATCTTGCAACACTGCCCCCTCCTGTGGACTCGAAGTTCCGACCGAGTATATACCTGTAATGTAACAAGATCTATTACTGTATCCGGGATAATAATTTAATAATAAATGAAATCGATAAACTTATTTAATCCAGTCTCCGATTCGTCTAGTTTGGCAAGAGTTTCCTCTCTGAGAATGGTCCGAGAACTTTGATGGAAGGCTCGGGAAATAATCTCGCAGATATCCGAGTGTGAACCTGCTGGAGAGAAGATTAGTGCCTTATTCTGCTATTTCACAAATATGCCCTATTTCCTATATTCAAAATAGCTATCGGTATAAGAAAGGACCTTACTCTACCGGGAGGTACAGAATCTGACGACAGTCCTGTTTCACCGGCGGCCGTTCCCAAAACGCGGATGTGTATTCGCAGAAATAGAGGAATCCCCGGCGGCGAACAAGGTAGGATTAATTGAGCTTTACTAGGGGCGCATTCCTTAAATGAAAGTATGTCGGTGCTCGTCTGCCTAGATCCAGTACCATGGTTAAAGCTATTTAAATTTGTTTTCTTAGTGAAGAAGTTACGCCTGGTCAACAATTTGAATTTACAGATACGACCTGAAATGACATGCTTAACGCACATAAAGGCTCATTCCTTCTAGATAAGCCCTTTTATTTTTATTTTATTTTTATTTTTATTTTTATTTTTTAAATGCTTAAGTTAGATAATATTTACTTTAAATATTTCATTCTGATTACAGGTCTAGTACCACGGTGGAAGCTATTTAATCTTGCAACTATTGGAGCAATACCTATTTGTACGTCTGTAGCAAGAGTGATTGTTTTCCTAGAGATAAAAAGGTTCAGGTATTCAGCACTTTTCACATCACACTATCCTACATCAAATATAAAGATCGCGCTGGAGAAGGGTATGCATATCAATTACATCGAATGGCTTCGATCGGTTGACTACGTTCCTTTTTTTTTTTTTTTTTTTTTTTTTTTGTAACCATTATTACTTCCCTTACTGGCAATTGTTTTCAAGATAGATGATAGCACGCTTCTTATGACACATCCCCAGAAGTGTGGGCTTCTGTTAGCTGTATCTTGGATATCGTTTGTCAGATATCAATTTATCGGCTGCTTTTGTCAATTTAGCTTCCGAATTCTCTATTCGGTTGGCATTATTGACTAAGCCAGTGTCTAAATAGCACGAATCTTATGACACATCCCCAGAAGTGTGGGCTTCTGTTAGCTGTATCTTGGATATCGTTTGTCAGATATCAATTTATCGGCTGCTTTTGTCAATTTAGCTTCCGAATTCTCTATTCGGTTGGCATTATTGAGTAAGCCAGTGTCTAAATAGCACGAGTCTTATGACACATCCCCAGAAGTGTGGGCTTCTGTTAGCTGTATCTTGGATATCGTTTGTCAGATATCAATTTATCGGCTGCTTTTGTCAATTTAGCTTCCGAATTCTCTATTCGGTTGGCATTATTGACTAAGCCAGTGTCTAAATAGCACGAGTCTTATGACACATCCCCAGAAGTGTGGGCTTCTGTTAGCTGTATCTTGGATATCGTTTGTCAGATATCAATTTCTATCATTTTCACTGGGGCCGTTGTGCTGACATTGGCTCTCCAGGAACAATGAGCCTCGGGTAGCTTCCCAGGGTGGTGTGTAAAGTGCCGAAGTCGGACAAATTGTAAAATAAATATCCTTATTTATTTTTTTTTTATACCTGTTAATGTTTTGCTCTTGACGAGATGGTTTTATTTCCATATGTATACAGGTGCACAACCTTCAGGTTACTCCAATTGTCGCAATTCCCATTTTTTTTTTTTTTTTTTTTCCTTCATTCTGCAAAATTCTCAAAATTTTTCTCAGCAGAAGGGTGAGCCCTTATGAGCGATACGATTTGTTTTCTAATTATTATTATTATTGTGTACTGAACCCGAAGCCTACGCGCGACGACTGCTGTCGTACTAAAATGGGCTTTGCTATACCCTGTAAATTCTTCCCTAACCCTTTTCCGGGCTCGAAGCCACATTTTAGGAGTAGGTTTGGCGAGGTTTCCTTGGAATATTTTGTCCATGGCGCGATCTCAATAATTTCTGTTGGGGTTTTGTTGTTAGCAACGCTGACGTGGAAGTTGGTGTCTGTTGGACGGTTTGCGCTCAGAAATTTAGCTAGCCTATCGACGTGTAATACCTTCCTTGTTTTACCACCGGGGAATTCTACTCTATAAAGAACGTCGTTTATTCGAGGTATTATAATACCAGGACCTTCCCAGTCGCGCTGAAGTTTGGGGCTTTTGCCTTTTCGCCGTTTTGGATTATATATCCATACCTGTTCGCCTTCTGAAAACTTAATAGGATGTGCTCTAAGGTCGTAATGATTTTTCATGTTAGATGAAGCCAAGCTTAGGTGTTTGCGGGTTAGTTGGTGTATTGTAGCTAAGGCTTGTATCAGTTTATCAGCGTATTCTCCATGATTTCTAGATGGAGACTCGGTTACCGGGCCGTATTGAATGTCAAGTGGGAGTCTCAACTCCCTGCCAAAATTGAGCATCGCGGGCGTAAATTTGGTACTATCATGAATATCTGAGCGGTAAGCTAGAAGTGCTAGAGGGAGGAACCGATCCCAAACGGTTTGGGTGCTGCCTACAAACTTTGATAGGTAGTTTAACAGTGTGCGATTAAACCGCTCTACCATTCCATCAGACTGAGGGTGGAGAGCAGTCGTGCGGGTTTTCTCTATTCCAAATCGTTGTAGTACTCTTTGAAAAATTTCTGCCTCGAAATTTCGACCCTGGTCTGAATGTAGCTGGAAGGGAATACCGAATCGAGAAAGAACATTCTCAATTAACCCATCCACTATAGTCTCGGTCTTTTGATCTGTAGTTGCAAAAGCTTCTGGCCATTTAATGAAATAGTCTATCACGATTATGACATATCTATTCCCTTTCTCAGTTTTAGGAAGTGGGCCTAGAACGTCGATGGCGATTCTTTCGAATGGACCTCCAACGTTAAATACTTGAAGTTCCCCGCGCGTTTTTCGTAGAGCACCTCTTTTTGCATGACAAAGGTGGCACTTTGCACACCATACTTCTACGTCTCTTTGTAAATCGGGCCAAAACCAGCGCTCCTTTATTTTCTCAGTCGTCTTCCGGACGCCGAAATATCCACCTGTCGGTTTATCATGGAATTCACGAAGAATCTTTTGTACCAGACTTGGCGGAGCTATCTTAACAAGGGTGTCGTTGTCACCATATCGCACGAGATGCAAAACGCCATCCACCATTCGTAATGATTCATATTTCGCCCAAAAAATTTTTAAATGTGGACTTTCCGACAGGACCTGCTCGCGGGATGGCCTCTGATTTTTCTCTAACCAAGATTTCACATTTCGCAGAATAGGATCCTGGTCTTGTTCTATAGCCAAGTCAGGCATGATCTCAGTTGATACCAGGTCGACTCCTTGCTCTAATTCCCTCAACTCTTTCTGGTCGCAGTGAGCACATTCTTGACAAGGACGCCTCGACAAAGCATCTGCATTAAGGTGTCTCTGTCCAGCTCTATGTTCTATGACGAAGTCGTACTGCTGGAGTCTCTCCAGCCATCTTGCTAACTGGCCATCAGGCTCCTTGAAATTTAATAGCCAGCGGAGTGAAGCATGGTCCGAATAGATAATGGTGGAAGTGACAAGTCGCCCTTATCACTGCTAGCAGTTCTTTCCTTGTTACACAATAGTTCCGTTCGGGCCTACTCAGCGTTTTACTGTAGTATACTAGCACTTTCTCGTTGCCATCCTGCATCTGGCTAAGTACTGCGCCGATCCCATCTTGACTGGCGTCTGTGTCAAGAATAAACTCTCCCTCTGTTTGAGGAAAGACTAGAATGGGAGGAGAAATTAAACGCAATTTCAGCTCCTCGAAGGCATCTTGTTGTCTCTGTTCCCATTGAAACTTCCGCCTTTCCTCAGTCAATTCTGACAGAGGTTTTGCCAAAGTAGAGAAGTCACGAACAAATCTTCTGTAATAAGACGCTAGGCCTAGAAAACTGCGAACATCCTTTTTAGTTTTAGGAACTGGCCAAGTCCTTATGCTCTCTGTTTTGTCAGGGTCAGTCTGTAGCCCTCTTCCAGATACTACGTGACCCAGATATTTGACTTCCTTACGAAGCAAATGACATTTTTTTGGGCTTAATTTTAAATTAGATGCGCGAAGACACTGGAAGACTTTTCGCAAGTTGTCGAGGTGGCTTTCGAGACTAGAGCCATGAACAATTATATCGTCTAGGTACACAAGGGCTGTTTCTGCACCTAGATCGCGAAAGACTCCATCCATCAACCTCTCAAACGTAGCAGGGGCATTACATAAACCGAATGGCATTACATTAAATTCCCACAATCCTCCACCTGTCGCGAATGCAGTCTTCTCTCTATCTTCGTCGCTCATCTCAACTTGCCAGTACTCACTTTACAAGTCGAGTGTTGAAAACCAAGTGGATCCAGCAAACGACGTGAGAGTGTCATCGATTCGGGGCAGTGGGTAAGAATCTTTCTTCGTCATATCATTTAAGCGTCGATAGTCCACACAAAACCGAGTTGATCCATCTTTCTTCTTCACGAGGACTACTGGGGAAGCCCAGGGACTGATGGATGGCCGTATGACTCCATTCTCTTCCATTTCCTTCACCAATCGTTCGCATTCAGTCCTCTTCGCTAGAGGCACCCTTCTAGGCGGTATTCTAAAAGGACTGGCCTCACCAACATCGATGCGGTGTTTGGTGATATTTGTCCGCCCAGTATCATTCGACCCAGTGGAGAAAATGTCGCGAAAATCTTCCAGTACGAGAGTTAAACTTCTCCTTTCCTCATTGGACAATTCTTCTTCCACTCCGTTGAGAATGGAATCAAGAATATCGTGATCCGCATCACAGGCTGAGGCGTCTAAGGTGTCTAAATTTGAAATAGAGACTGGCTCAAGTTGTCCAATGAAGGTGTCACGAGAGACGAAAACATTACTTGTGGTTAAGTTTACGAGTCGTATTGGAATTTGTCGGGAGGTAGGTTCGATGAGGACACGAGCCGCGTAAACACCAAGAGGCAGCTTTGACTGGGACAAAGGTTCTAATAGTAAACTGGGGCCGTTAGAGGTCTCACGTTCCCTAATGAAAGAGATAATCGTTTCACTTCGGGGAGAGAGTACGACGTCTTCGAGGAGGCAGATTCTGGTGACGGAATAATTGGGTTTGTGCAGTTTGACAGTCCCCTGGCCAATCTGAAGATCGCCCTTTTTAAAATCTAATCGACACTGGTACAAATCAAGGAAATCTACTCCCAGTATGCATACAGGCTCTATATTGGCTATGAGCACTGTGTGTGGTAAGCTATAATTTTCTATCATTATATCCACCCTTATTTTACCTAGCACATCAATGCAGTCTCCAGTCACACTTCGAATAGTTACATTGACTTTTTCAAGCCCTGACATCGACGAACAACTTACAAAGTCGGGATGTATGATAGATATAGTAGCCCCTGTATCTATAATAAATTGGCAGGGCTTACAATTTATCATTCCTTTTACTGTGAGACTGTTGCTCATGGATCTTGTCGCCGTCAAAGCGAATTCTACATTTTTTTTCGTGCTGTTATCTGATATTTTTGAGGTGGGATTTTCTCTAGGCTTTTGTTGTGTTGGAGTTGTAGTCGGAAGCTTTAAAGGGTCGACAACGTTGTTACCTGATGTTGGGGCAGGTGGAATATTCATCGACTCATGCCCCTTTGGGTCGATGTTGAGGGGTTTTCCGGGTTCAGCGAGGAAGAAAAAGATGTTTCTGTATGGGATGCAGGTCTAAAAGAATCATAAAGGGGAGCAGGTCCATCTGTTGCACTTTCAAGACGACCTGAAGTATTTTGCATAGGAAAACGCGAATTACCTCTAAAACGTGTCTTTCGGAATGCACGGCCGCGATTATTGAAAGTTGTTTGTGCCAGATGAACTCTGAGGTGCCTTGCAGCATTCGTTCCGGTAGACAATTCCTGTGCAGCACTGACTGCTTCATGTAAGGTCTTTGGACCTCGCACCCTTACTAAAGTCCTCAGCTCGTCATCTCGAAGTACCTCTAGAAAACGTAAGGCCGCCATTCTGTCAACCACATCCGTTGGACAGGAAGGGAAAGCCGCTGTAGCCAACCTTTGCAATTCCAGTGCAAAGTTTGCGAAACTCTCCCTTGCGCCTTGAGTTCTTCCACAGAATTGAACTTGGCTGGTATACGAGTCCACGCCGAAACGTTGTTCTAACAATGTGATTAATTCCCTATACTGGATCCGATGTCCAGGAGGGAAAACGCTCAGTACAGAGAGAGCATTACCACGGAGCTGTGTAGCCATGGCATCAGCCTTCTCTTGTTCTGTCCAATGATTGTTGTGAGCAGCTATCTCAAATTGGACTCGGTAATCGGACCAAGATGCTGTCCCATCAAAAGAAGCTAAATTACAAATGAAATTTGAAGAATTAGAGCTCCCGGCTATTCCATTCGGAGTGGTTTGTGCAGAAGCTTGATGGGAGCGGTTGTCATTGCAACCTCCAACTGACTGACACCGGTGCTGGGTTGTCTGTGAAGTAGGATGCTGAGCTAAGCTATAGTAAGGTAGCTGAGCCGCGTTTGGACCAGACTGCTGAACTGTGCAGGAGTTGGGCTGCTGAGCACAATAAGTAGAGTTGCTAACTGGAATGGCATGGCTAATAGGGAGTGGTTCTGAGTGGTAAGGTAAGCTAGAAGTCAGTGGGTGGCTATTTACATGCATACTAGGGCTGCAGCTGTGCTGTATGCCTAAACTAGTTGAGATCTGTGGCGGATAGTTAACTGCCTGACCGATTGGGGCCGAATACGTGGCTGGCAGAGGTCCATGCATGGCAGTAGTCAATGGGGGAACAGAGCTGTTAGGGGGCTTTGAAATGAACTTCGACTCTAACGTGGAGCTACCCGATTGTATGGGAGCAGGAGCAACCGATGACACTACTGATGTCGTGGTTGATGTCACTGCACTCGTTGGCGAAGAAGTAGATGCCGTGAAAGAGAAATCTTCAAACACGCGCTGAACAAACGCTGACCCATTCAACGTTTTATCGAGGTCATCTACTTTGGTCGACAGTTTCGCTATCTGTTCGGCTATTCCCGACTCGATTGCCGCCATGGAACTAGCTTGCTCAGATTTCAGTTCCTCTTTCAACTCACTAACAACGCCTCTAACCAAAGACGTGGCTAAGGCCTTAAACTCTTCCTTCAACTCTTTTAGTTGTTCGGAATCCATTTCACTCGACGAAGAAAAACAAAAGAAGAACAAACTTAAAAATAAAATCCCGATAGTTCGATTCAATTTATGATTCAAAACAAAAGAAATAAAAATAAAATAAAGATAGAATTCAATTCAATTTTACCAGTTCAATTCGAACTCCTCTATTTTAATTCAAGTTTACCAGTTCAATTCGAACTCCTCTATTCTAATTCAAGTTTACCAGTTCAATTCGAACTCCTCTATTTCAATTCAAATAGGAATAAAAACTAGAGTAAAACCAAAGTAAAACTTAATCTACGAAATTCACCTGTAATTAAAAATTCAAATTTTGAAGCTTATAACTAAAAAAACTCGGAGTAAAACTTAATCTACGAAATTCACCTGTAATTAAAAATCAAATTTTGAAGCTTATAACTAAAAAAAAACAAGGGCTTATTCTATAAATTCCAATTGCTGGGAGAAAAGCACAAAAAGCTCCCGAATATTGTTATCGTATTCAAGAGGGGCAACAAAAAAAAAAAAAAAAATGTAACCAAGTTATGGGAGAGAATATTTTTTGAAATATTACTACGAAACCCCACACTTGGCACCAATTGTAACGTTTTATCTCCTCTAACAGAAATTGCTCCGGCCGAGCGGTAAGCGAGGAAGCAATCTTACTCTGAATTTGGAGTTAGTTTCGATTTTTAAACACAAACTCTGGCAGCTAGCTGTTTGAGCTTTCACTTGAGGAGGTAATTCACCTTAGCCAGTTCGAACTCGTATAAGTATAAGAAGTCGACATGAAAGCTCTTTAAGTCAAGGTGGACAGTTTCGTTCACTTCTTCTGTGCCCTTGCGAAAAGCTTCCAAATGAACGGAAATCAAACATAAGACACTCAACGAAGAAAATCACACGAATTTAACGAGCGGCAATGAGCCTCAGCTGTTTTCGCCGTATGGCTAAGTGTCAAAATCCGCAGGCTTGTTTACGTTTGTTATTTAATGTGTCGCAGTCGCGGAAGACAAAAAGGGTTCGTAATAACACGACTAGGCTAGTTACCTTAGAAGTGAGATGGATTGGTTGATGTAACGTGACTTGTGGAACTACCAGGCGAACTCGTGCCTGTTCAGTGAGAGTAACAGGCTAGTTTATGAGGAAGTTGGGCTCGGGGGTCCTCCGCTTAGTAACCTGTGAAATTGATTCAGGTTGTTCGTAGAGGCTTCCCAGGAACACTTCCTGATGTCTCCAACCGAGGTCGGAATCACTCCGCCTTTCAGCAAACGAACTAGCGATCCGGTTACACTTTCACGTTCTGATTCAGTAATAATGCAGTTTTGCCGTCAGGATTTCGCGTTTTCAGAAACTTTCTCCAACAACAATTCAATCTGTGTTAAAGTTCGATTTGTGAGAACCTAATAGTTTCGTTCGACACAACTAAGCCGAGTGCTATTGATTGTTTATGCGCGAACAGTGTACTGGCAATCGATCGTAGTAGGTACGTAGGCACATATGTCGGTACCTATGCGAATTTGTGTAGCTTACTTGAAATTTTTATTTGTTTGTTTGCTCGTTGATAGTAAATCGGGAAACTTTTAGCAGTGAAATAAATAACTCCTCCGTATGACAACCAGCTTTCCCTTATACCTAGAACTAATTGGAACTTCGTTCCTAGAAAAGCGTAGAAAGGCGTATTGGTAATTCCGTAAATTAGGTGAGGTGCTGATTTTTTGTCACTTTGGTTCCTTTACTTTTCATTTACTAGCTCTATGCAGGGATTTTTGATAAATTATTTCAGTTAATTCGTTGGTGCTTATTACTGTCCAGCGGATTGTTAACAAACTAGAGAAAAACAAATAAGTCTATCATGGAGATCTATGCATACCGCCTACACACTATCGAAATGTACTAAGTGGCATGCTTTAAATATTACAAACGAATTTGTATTCGGCCTTTTTGCAGGATAAGAACTTGATTGTTTAAATTAAATAATTCATTGACTAGATTTGTTTCGAAATTTCTAATAAATTACTTCTTCTTTTGTAATTGCAAATAAATTTATAATAAAATCAATATAGGTGGTTACTTATCTTTTTGTTCCGGAATAGAGCGGGACTGGGAAGGTCCGTTTGGCACCTGTCCGTTCACTAACGGATATATGTCGGCTCTTGAGGTGCTACGTACAATCTTCGGTTGTGGTTAGAACTAATATCGCAGGGGGGTTTTATTATTCCACAGTAGGTTTTTATCTCTGTATCGCTGTTTTCTTGAAGTTCAAACAATTGTAAGAAGCTAATAGAATCAAATAAAGTAGTTACTTATCTTTCAGTACCAGTGCCCAAAGAAAAGCTGGATTCAGAAGATCCGTTGGAAGGCCTGTCCGTTCGCTAACGGGTATACCCAGACCATTCGAAAGTGGATGAAAATCTTCAATTATGATGGAAATTAATAATTCAGCTCGTTAGTCGACAATAGACTTTTATTTTTAGAACACTACAATCTTCAGTTTTGAACAATTTCTACAGTAAAAAAAAAACTTTTTAATATCACAAACTTTCCTCGTTCGTAATTCGTTCTGTCACACTTAACAAAAGAATCAAGACTCTGCTGCTGTCCAATCTCCGCTTTTTTTCTTTTTTTTTTCTCCTCTTCTCGCTGCGGTTGGGGAATCTCTTGCTCAATGTTGTTGGGGTCGACTTCACCACAGTCGGGGGAAAGTGTCGCCATCTCTGGGTTTTTTTTTTGTTTGGGTCCTCGCTCAGACGTGCTGCCATACTTTCCCCATTACATCGGAGATGTGCAGCTTTTATCTTCATTGCGGGGTCTAAATCCGAGATCTTGCAACAATATCATAAAAATGCTGAAATAGCTTAAAACAATTACAAGCAGATAAACGAGCGATAGAACTAACAGGGACCCAATATCAAAAATTCAACGCGATAAGCACATAACACGTAACAAAGTAAGTAACATCGCCCACACTCAACACCTACAAACGCATACATAAAATCCCATAGCTCGACAACAAGAATAAAAAAATAAAAAAAAAAAGAGCTCAATGTAGGTATACAGTTACAGTTAACGAAACGACAAGGGCGCATAAAAAATCGGGCATCTTAACTACATGTACCAATAAAATATTCCTTTTTTTTTCTCTTCTTATCTTTGCTTATAAAACAAATCACCCGACGCTCGCAAGACAAATTCGAATTGTGCAGCCACAAAAAAAAAAAAACACAACACAAGCCAAACAAATATTCAAAGTAATACCTCTCCCTTTACTTAAAATTTCATGACTCTAATAACTCCCTCACCTTCTCAAAAAAGCAACACAATTTTCAGGATTCAAATTAGAAAAATTTCATTTTTCTCCCACAATTTATAAAATAATGTACAGTATGAAAAAAAAAAGAAAAAATAAATACAAATAAATAAATATCAAATGAAAAATATATATATATAAAAAAAAAAAAAAAACAACACAGGTATGCAAAATATAGTGTAATGAATAAAATAAATAATTTGTGTTACTAATGATGCCACGCAACAGGTTATCTTTTAAAATGAGTAGTAATTTCAATAGAAATAAATAAAAAAAAAGAGGAAGAAAATTAATCATGATGTACATAAAATGTAATGTAATACTTAATACAATAACGTTTTTTTTTCCTCTCTAGTTTTACAGTAATTATCAAATATGTATGTAGAATACAAATTCCCAATCACGTAGATTGCGTAAAGCTACGGCCAGCTCTACACACATGGCAGGACCAATTAAAATTAGCTACCACAAGAAGCGAGCCATTTTGCCTTCTTCAAGTTTTAGCTGCGAACGAGTAGAGACGTGTCAAGTAATTTTTCCCGAATAAAGTACTTCCTTAGTTCCGAAACGATTGTTTTTATTTGTAAATCCCACAAAACTGGGGGCTCAACCGAGATAGCACCAAAGTGCAGCCAAGCTGAAGAGCAGTAGTAAGCCCACAAATCAACGAGGGATTTGGCAAAAACCAAATTTGGATAAATCACTATAAGAAGCGACAAGAAATCAACGTGGGATAAACCGCAGAGTTTGTTAAAACAACATACAAGAATAGAGCAATCATCTGAAGTAATTGAAGGGAACCAGCATTGTAAAAGTAACTAAACAAAATAAAATAAAAGGGACATAAAGTGTCAAGGTAAATCTTTTTGTATTTTAATAAATGTACCGGAGCACTAAAGAGCATAAAAAGGAGTACAACGCGCATAAAGTTTCAAGCGCACGCGGTGCATATAGATCACACGTGCTGCGACGCAAGCCCAGAAGCTTCGAAAGCTCTTCGTCGAGAAGAAAGCTTTCACCTCAGAATTGTGGGCGAAGACACAAACCAAATCAACCATCATCGGACGACGAGGTGAAAATTGAGGATTGTAAAATGTCACAAATGTCATCTTTAAAGTTGTGATAAAGGGACAGTCCAGCTGAATATTTTTATGCTCTTCGAACTTTTTAGCAATTGATAATATAAAATCATAATCATAAACATTTTAATTTTACTGATGAATTATATATTGAATTATATATTATAAACTTAAAATTAGTAGACATCAATATATTATTATTCTTATCTTACTATCCTATTAAATAACTTAAAACATAAATTACAAATACTCGGAATGATCGAACTTTAACAGAGTTAAATGAAGTGACACCCTTATCATTGAACTGATCAATATAAAAAATTGCAATAAATGAATCAGTCTCTTTAAGTGAATTTGAAAAGTTACCAAGAACTGTTCGTTTCGTTCATCCCCAACTCTACAAATTTAATATTCCCTTCAGGAAAAAATCAAAGATAAAGTGATTAAGTTCTCGTACATACCTATAATACCTGCTGAGTTCCATAACGCGCGGAAGATTTAATTAACTTAACCCTACAGTAATAATGGGAAAGAAAAGGAAGAATCATACGAATAGTACGGAAGTAGATAATATGGAGAACGACTCAAATGCGACGCGCCTTTTCCGAGAGAGCCTGATAATCCGGGAAGAATCCCTTCGCGTTCGTGAAAATTCGATAGTTGAAAAAGAGCAGCATTTAGAAAAATTACAAACGAAATTGTTAGAAGCTAAAGACAAAGAAATCTCGTTATTGCGCGTCGAAAACGAAACGCTACGTACTAACAGACCACAATCGGTGTCATTTCAAGATGCCTCAAACGCAATTAGTGAATTTTCGGGAGACGAGAGCCATGACGTCAGGGTCTGGATAGAAGAGGTTGAGACTGCCGCGCAGGTGATGGGTTGGTCTGCCTTAGAAATTGTCCTGTTTGCAAAACGCTTACTCTGTGGCTCCGCCAAATTAGCCACCAGAACTAGAGCAGATTTAATATCCTGGGAAAAGTTAAAGGAATTTTTAATCGATAACTTTGGGAAACAAGTAAACTCTGGGGAGATTCATAGACGTCTTGCCAATCGGAGGCAGCACAAGAGCGAATCATTATTTGAATATTTCCTAAAAATGAGGGAACTGGGTGCAAGAGGATCTGTAGATGAGATTGCGATCATTCAGTATACAATTGACGGGATAGATGACTCGCACTCTAATAAAGCAATCTTATATGGAGCAAACAATATAAAAGAGTTTCAAGCCAAATTAGACTCGTACGGTTGTTTTAGGGAGAGGGTTCAAGCTCAGAGACGTCACGAAACAAAGCCGACTGGTCATAAGAGCAATCTACCTGTGTGTTACAACTGTGGCTCAAGAGGCCATAGATCGAAGGAGTGCAGGAAAACAAAACAAGGGCCCAGATGCTTTTCTTGCCAGAAGTTTGGGCATAAGTCTACAGAATGTCCTGAGAGGCATTCACGCAATTGCGCAAGTTTGAGTGAGACAACGATTATTAAAAACAACTGCAAGAGAGTTTATGTGAACTCGTATGAAGTAGATGCGCTGATAGATACAGGCAGTGATCTGACAATATTGAGACTAGACGAGTATAATAATGTAGGTAAACCAACTTTAAATGGAGGACCTACCGCGGTTAGAGGGATATCAAATACGCTCACTGAAACTCTTGGGAGCTTTCAGGCGGACCTAGAAATAGATGGCAACATCTTCAGACCTATAATTCACGTTTTACCTAATAATGCTACGCGTATAAAAATGATAATAGGGAAAGACGTATTAAGTGGGACAGAAATTTCCTTGCAACCAAACGGTATCACCATTAGGAAAACTACCTTAGACAACCAAGAATTGTGCTACAACATTACTAAAGACAATGACGCTGTCAATGTAGGTAGTCCAGCCTTTAAGCAAGATATAGAAGACTTAATAGCCAATTACAAACCGGAGGGCACACAAAACGTGGGTATCGAAATGCGAATAGTTGTAAAAGATGATACTCCAATCTCCTTAAAACCCCGTAGACTCTCACCACTAGAAAAGCAAATTGTAGATGATCAGATTGAGGAGTGGTTATCCAAGAAAATTATCCAACCAAGTACTTCTGAGTATTCTAGCCCTATTGTTCTTGCTGATAAAAAAGATGGTAGTAAGCGCCTCTGCATTGATTACCGCAAATTGAACAAGCAAATAGTTCGGGATAGATTCCCTTTACCTCTTATAGAGGACCAAATAGACGAGCTCCAGGGTGCACGAATTTTCTCAACACTGGACCTAGAAAATGGATTCTTCCACGTCCCAGTGGCCGAAAGTAGTCGGAAGCTCACTTCATTCGTTACGCCTACTGGACAGTACGAATTTCTGCGTATGCCATTTGGACTCTGCACGTCACCGACCATCTTTCAAAAGTTCATTAACAAGATATTTCAGCCTTTAGTGTTTAGGAAATATATACTAATATATATGGACGACATCGTTGTTCTCGCACGAGATGAAATAGAAGGTTTAGAACGATTAAGGGAAGTCCTCAAAACAGCAGCAGAACATGGGTTAAAGATTAAATGGAAGAAATGTCAATTTCTCTGCAAGCAAATAGAATACCTTGGCTATGAAATAGCCTTCGGAAAGATCAAACCATCAACTTCCAAGATTCTAGCTATAAAAAGATTTCCGGAGCCAGGAAATGTGAAAAAGCTACAAAGCTTCTTAGGGTTATCAGGATACTTTCGTAAATTTGTATCCAACTATGCCCAAATCGCTAAACCATTATTCGAACTGCTCCGGAAGGATTCCACATTCAACTTCGAAGCATGTCAACGTGCGGCATTTCAAAAGCTGAAAGGAATTTTATCGACACAGCCTGTTCTATCCATATACAACCCAAAGGCAGAAACCGAACTACATACGGACGCATCAAAATTTGGCTATGGTGCCATCCTACTTCAGAAAAATTCGGATGATGGTCAGTTCCACCCAGTGTACTTCTATAGCCGCAGGACAACTTTGGCGCAGGAGAGGTATAGCAGCTACGAGCTTGAGGTGCTAGCCATCGTTTGCGCGCTCAAGAAGTTAAGAGTATACTTACTTGGAATACCTTTTAAGATTATCACAGACTGCGCCGCATTCAAGATGACAATGGAAAAGAAGGACTTAGCGCCAAGGATATCTGGATGGGCGCTACTACTACAAGATTATAACTATATTTTAGAACACAGAAGCGGTTTGAAAATGAAGCATGTGGACGCGCTCAGCCGAGAAGCCGCTGTCATGATACTAGAGTCAGATGTGGTTACAAAAGTAAAGGCTGCTCAACGAAGAGACTCAAAGCTCAACATCATCAAACAACTTTTGCAAAAGGAACCTTTTGAAAATTATTTAGAGGAGGGAGGCATTCTATACCAACTTGACGGGAAAGGAAACAAACTCCTTTGTGTTCCCAAGGGAATGCAGACCGAGCTGGTAAAGAGCGTTCATGACCAAGGGCATTTTGCGCAAAAAAAGATGGAAGAAATTTTGAGCCGAGACTACGCTATACCAAGAATAAAGGAAGTCATTGAGACATGCCGTAGGAACTGTATTCCTTGCATACTAGCTGAACGCAAGCACGGAAAGCAAGACGGATTTCTACATCCTATCCCCAAAGAAGATCTGCCACTAATAACTTACCACGTAGATCACCTAGGACCGCTAACAGCAACAAAGAAGGGTTATAGATACATCCTGACTGTAATCGATGGATTCTCAAAATATGTGTGGATCTATCCTGTAAAGACACTTACAGCGACGGAAGTTATTCAGAAGTTGGAAAATCTGAAGTCAATCTTTGGAAACCCGAGACAGATCATCTCCGATAGAGGCACTGCCTTCACGTCTAATGTTTTCGCGGATTACTGCAAAGATGAGAAAATTCACCACACTTTAGTGACAACAGGAGTACCAAGAGGAAACGGACAAGTGGAAAGAATACACAGGGTGATTATAGCAGTACTAACGAAGCTGTCTATGCAAAATCCAGATGAGTGGTACAAATATCCTGATAAAGTCCAAAGATTCTTGAATTCTAGCTGGCAACGCTCCATTAAAAGGACCCCATTCGAAGTTTTACTCGGAGTAAAGATGAGAAATAAAGAAGATTTACAATTAGCGAATGCCGTATCTGAAGGAATCCTCGAGACGTTCGAAGAGGAAAGAAACAATATCAGAGAAGACGCCAAGAAAAGTATACTTCACGCGCAAGAGGAAAATCGGAGACAATTTAACAAGAAGAGGAGGAAGCCACCCACTTACAACATTGGGGACCTAGTGGCAATAAAGCGGACACAATTTGGAAACGCTCTGAAGATTCATGCGAAATATTTGGGCCCGTATAAAGTGGTGCAACTTTGTAGCAACGACCGACTCGAAGTAGGAAAAGTCGGAGAGCATGAAGGACCGAGGAAGACTACCGCGAGTAGTGACGATGTCAAGTTTTGGGCTAGTTCTAACGACTACGAAACCTCTTCTGATGACGAAGTTTACGAAGAAGACGCTGACTTGCCGTCAACCTAAAGCAAAAAACAAATGAAAACGAAAACACTTCCCTACCCCTTCCTTGTTACCAACACCCTTCCTCTTCCTTCATTATCCTTACCTACTAGAGATATTCCAAACCCCGAGATAATAACATATTTCAAACAAACAGCTAAAATAAATTCTTTGACGTGATAACTGAGACGATTTCCATCCAAGATGTGAAGCTTATCCGAGACGAGACGATATCCTTGAGATGAAGATCCCCGATAGACGATATCCATTCAAAGATGCCAAGCTTATCCGAGACGAGACGATATCCTTGAGATGAAGATCCCCGATAGACGATATCCATTCAAAGATGCCAAGCTTATCCAAGACGAGACGATATCCTTGAGATGAAGATTCCCGATAGACGATATCCATTCAAAGATGCGAAGCTTATCCGAGACGAGACGATACCCCTGAGACGAAGGTTCCTGATAGACGATCTCTGCGACTAGTACCGAGAAGATTGATTCACCGGGCCGGTGAATACTTACAGGATGGCCGAGTTGTAGAATACAAATTCCCAATCACGTAGATTGCGAAAAGCTACGGCCAGCTCTACACACATGGCAGGACCAATTAAAATTAGCTACCACAAGAAGCGAGCCATTTTGCCTTCTTCAAGTTTTAGCTGCGAACGAGTAGAGACGTGTCAAGTAATTTTTCCCGAATAAAGTACTTCCTTAGTTCCGAAACGATTGTTTTTATTTGTAAATCCCACATGTATATATCAATATGTAGATATATTCAATCATTCATGACGAAATGATAGTACTAATCAACAATAATAGATAATTCACAAGAAAATAAGTATCTGCATATAAATAAAAATTGTAACAAAATAATTTAGTAACATATAATTAATAAAGTAAAGCTTCTCTATTAGAAATATATAAATATATATCGGTATTAGTTTTTACTGTATTTTATAATTTTGTAGTTATTTACAGTTAACTAGTTATATACCATTTCCTTTATATATGCAAATATATGTACGCATTCTAGATTATTACATATGAAAGAAAGTTTTCTTCACAGAAGGCGTAAAACTTTCTTTTCCCCAGGGGGGAGGGATGTTGTGACCCAGGTGCCTATACCCCGAATCCCAACAATAAAACCAATACGCCAATATCTTGCCCTATGCAATATATTGGCGTACTACATATTGACCCTGAAAATTACTTTTAATTATTTTAATTCAAAATTTCATTCCATATTTCAAATGCATTTAAAATGCATTTCAATGCAATAACAAAATGCAATTTAAGCATAAATTGCATTTTGTTATCTAGCATGCATTCCGTTCCCACGATATGCACTGCATACTTACCTACATACAGTTTCTTCTTTGCTTCCATTTTTTTTTTATTGTGCAATGTACACTTCACATACGTACATTATTCAATTGCTCAAATCTAATTGTATGTGCATAAATACATGCATACATACTACTATTCTCGCCCGCTTAAAAGTAATATTTTAAGACAGGCACACAAGTGCATATCGGGTTGCATTTTCTACATGATGCATATGCATCTCAACATAAATAATTTGCATTCTCTCACGTACGAATTTAAAATCGTCGTGAGAAATTAATAAGAAAAAAAAAAGCTTTTAAAAAAAGGTGATCATGGGTACCTGGGGCCGGCAAGCCAAAACCTCGGGGAGTTCGTTTTTAAACCGCTAGCGGAGTAGAGCTAAAGAATAAAAAGTGGAGATTTGAAGAATAAAAGATTGTGAAATATTGAAGTTTTCTGTGAAAGATCCACTCTTAAATATAAACTAAGTGCTTACAAAAATAAAAGATTGTGATACTGAGCTTGCTTTGTGTAAAGTCTGTGCATGGACTTAACCCTAATATTGTATTCCATAAAAGAAGAGAGTAATTAATAAACTTTCCTTGACCAATGACGGTAGCGTTTTTATCTAAAAAAAAAAAAACTATCCAAACGTACGCACTCTCGAAGGAGCACGGTGTGTACGAATACAACAGTCCGACTCTCCGCCCGTCTGTCTGCCTGCCTGTCTGGGTGTCTGTCTGTCTGGCTGTCTGTCTGTCTGTTTGTCTATCTGTCTGTTTGTCTGTGTGAACGATAACTCGAAAACGCGTATACTTAGATAGCTGAACCTTTATACACGGACTTAAAAAAAGTTAAATTATAACTTCGAAAATGAGCCAAATCGAGCAACTCCTTCGTGGGGTTGCCATACAAAAATTTGCTTTTCCACTTCTCACTAAAATTTCTTTGTGTTGCCGTAAAAAAAATTTTGGTTTTTACCTATATTGTGAAAACGATCATCAGATATTTTTATTGTACTAAAAACTTTTTCCAAATACGAAATCCTATATAAAATTGGTTATAGTCAGTTTTTCTCTCCAACGAACGGAAAAGGAATTGGTCTTAAACCAATTCTAGCTTTTTTACTTGTTTCTATTCTAGACACTCACTACCTTAATTAAAGTAATATCTTTTTAGTTACAGCCGAAAGTCGAGAGAGAGATATAGCGTGAGAGAGACGAACTTAGAGATCTAGAGATAAGATGATGGTACGGAGAGTGAGAGAGTAAATTGGAGGTAGCTAGACTGGACTGGAGAAAAAAAGAGAGTGAGATAGGAAAAGTCCCTTATGTATGAGCGTATACTGTAGGTATATTGCACGTAGCCGGAATGTTAGGCAGAAAAGCTCTCCAGCTATTTTGGGTATTAAAACTGTACTAAAATTTAAGGCAGGAAGGAGGTTTATCCGGCATATAGTTTAACAGGAATATTATCGATAGAAGTTTAGTCCAACCTCGTCATTAGTAGTCTACCAGAACTACTCGTACCTGAAGATTTTCGATACCTATCACCGCTACTTTTAACTAAGGTAAATTTTTGTTTATAAGGTGGAAAATATAATATCAATAATAACCCAGTAAATTCGGTCTGCAACAGTCTGAACCCACTACTTAGGAACTAAACTACCAATCCTAAACTATTCTATGTACGCAACCTTCCTATTCCCATTTCCCATTCACTTCAAATCTAACTCAACTAACTGAGTAAGGTCTTCGAGAAGGACTCTAAATGGATTTGGCATGAACCGTGATAGAGCGTAACCACTTCTAAGTTGTGTGGGGTATACCAGTGATGTCGAGAATATTTCTCGGCCAATTGGAGTCTCCACGTTAATAAGTGGCGGGAAATTTTAAATATTATTTAAGTGGAAGAACGATTCAAGGCGGAATCTATTAGATATTCGCGTAGTTATACAGTACATATATATATAACATAAACTAATAGAAAAAGTAAATATTTATGTTCCTTGGTAATATATAAAATATGAAAATCCAAGGTAAAACATAATAAAAGTTGCCAAGTAAGGAGGACAAAACCCAATTAGGAAAGAAACTACGAAATCATCGATCCGAGAGCCATAGAAAAACTCCAAAGACGCGAATGACATAGATATGAAGAAGAGAAGAAGAAATGACATAAGTAACCCAAGGATCCAATGCACTGGCACTACTTCGACTCGAATTTGGTTGAGTCAAAACCTCTTCAGAAATAATTCCATAGCAGTGAAAGGGAATCCCTCACTACTACATGACATCCCTAACATACTCCTAACATTCTAAAATATTTGCAGTGTATGAAACTGACAAAAGTTTGAATTGAATAGCTCCTGCGGCCTAAACTGCCCCAACAAACAATGACTGGTCAATAGTACATACAATAGACCGTCCTTTGTATTGAAATTGGAAAGTGGTTAAAATCAAAACTTGGTTAAATCGAACATCCTTTTGACGTCGACCTGTCGACATTGTACCACCTGAAAAACGTCTTCAGACGGAAGTACAGTCATCATATTAGCCTCCAATTATTAATACAAAATTACGTCTAGATTAAAAAACTCACTTTTCCAACTTGGAATGACGAATATTTCCAATTGAACTTAAACTAAGAGGTAGGAAAACTCTAATTTTTTTATTAATCGGAAGAAAATATTAATTTTTTACGTCGTTTATCGAGAAAAGCATTTTCAAAGTTTTCGTTGAATTATCGTTCACAAAAGTATTGAAATGAAATTCTCCCGAGAAAATTGTAAGAAATCAAAAATTAAAGGATAAGAATTTTTCCACCTTTTTAGTATAGGTTTGATCGTAAAATTGCATTTTCCCCATGCCTTTCGCAACATATCATGTTCATGAGTTTTATCACTGTATGCTGTACACTGTAATTCAATGTTCACTAAAATAATTGTGCAAATAGCATAATATTGATGTACGAATTTTCGAATGGATTCCAATAGATACATAGATGCATAAATTTAGAAATACGTATGTTTTCAAGTTGTTTTATTTCTGTAGGTATTACTATAATATAATATATTGTATTATTAATTAGCTAATTGCTTAGCAATTTTATTTTGAATCCGTTCATGGGAATTTTTCAGCCACGTTTTTATGTGGTCATTGATGTCAGCCTGAGTAGCTTCCGAATTATTTCTTATGATGGACTCATAAATCGCATTCAAATTGTTTATATAGTCTACGAACTTCAACTTCTTTAGGAGTCCCATCTAAGGCAATTCCTCTTGTACCTCGTTAGTTTCTAGATGCTTCATACATTTCTTGGCCCTCGGTTTGCCGCAGTTTTTCCACCTTTAAATGTGAATTAAAGTGTATTTCATAATTTTGACATATTTATTTTATCTTACCAATTGTTGTTTGCTAATTCCGTTCATCAAGTCCGTCTCCAATTTAGATAGATCCTCGAATAAAATTAGTGGAAACTTAGGAAGCATATGAAAGCACTCACAATAACAATTGTTGCCCGTACTGGTGCTTGAATAAGACTAATCCAATTTTTGAATGCCCGTCCATCCAAGAAGCTTCGAAAAATCGAAGAATGATGTGAAAATGACGACAACAAGCGACACGTTCAAATGTAGTCAAAAACTGTGCGAGAAACAGACAACACATACCTATGCAATAGCACAAAATAACGATAAAAAGACGAAAAAAAGATGTTAAAAACAATGGAAAAATTTGTAATAAACTTGAATTACGTCTAAAAGACGGCAAAACGCTTTTAAATTTAGAATCTATTTTGAGTAATAAAATGACGTTCTTTCATATATTTCTGTATAATACATGGATGGTCATTTTGTGATCAAATTCCGATTACATTATTTAAACTTATACTAACTTGAAGTCCTGAAAGACGTCATATGTCGACTTAAAAAAGTGCCAGTCAAGCATGAATTTGACGGAAACTAAACTCGATGGTCTTAAAATATCTAATATTGACTTAAAAAGACCGTCGCTGGAAAGGGGTCAATAATAAGTCAATAGTAAACCAGTGCTGGGCATTATTCGAATAAATTTTCAATCAAATAACGATTTTTTTAAAAAATCAAATAAAAAATTATTCGGATAAATTTTTATTTGAGTATAAATTTATCTTAAGTTATTCGGAAATAATTATTTGTTATTTGGTACAAATTATTTGAGTTTCAAATAATTATTTTTTATTCGATCGTGCGTTATTTGGTAATCAAATAATTTCATTATTTGATGAATTATTTGTGATTTCTTATTATTGTGATGGCCATTATTAGAATTTCAAACAAGTATTTGTCATTCGATTATGGATATATGTTTTCTGGTGTCCATTAGTTCCAATTTCAAATAATTAATTCTTGGCACAAGCATTTCTTTCCGCAAGATGCCTTGTTGCTTAATTTAATTTTAAGTTTAAGAGTAATTTAATAATTTTGTTCAATTAAGTATTTGTGAAGCTTAGAAGTAAATTAATTGGGTTTGATTACTCAGAATAATCTTAAAGTCAATTAAATAAAAAACAAGTGAGTTTGTGCTTAAGATAATACAATTGAAGTGAAAACTTTACTTCAAGCCAGAGTAAGAAAGTATGCCTGCTAATTATTTAATACTTGAGTTGTGACGTCACGAAATTACAACGCATATGAACAATTCAGAAAAATTATTTGTTAACAGTGTTGGCAAATTATAGTAAAAAATATCAATATTTTTGAAAATTTATGATGATCTGGCAGCTAAATGTAAGAAATGCATTACTTTCTGCAAGCAATCAAGTAAGCAATTATAGAAACTAATTTATTTTGACATGTTAATATTTTGTTCATGATTGCTGAAAATTAATATAAAATATCTTTAAAATTGGTCTGATGCCGTGACGCCCAAAATGGCCGACCGTGGTTGATACTAGTCATACCTTGTGTCTATATGCCGTGACTTCAAGCCATGGTACATAGAATACGAAGAGAATACAACTAGAGCGGACTATTTCTTATTTAGGCTTGAGTTAAAGGTAACCCAATAAGAAGATAGGACAGAGCCGAACAAAATTTAAAATTTTTCGTGTTTTTTTTAGAAACAAGCAAATAATGTCATATACTTTCATCTTTTGCATGAGTAGTGGAAAAGAGCTTGGTAATGAAATCTCTGTCTACTCAAGGATCATAAGGATATAAACGTAAAATAACTGAATGACAAATAATTGCTTGAAATTCAAATAATGACCATCACAATAATAAGAAATCACAAATAATTCATCAAATAATTCATCAAATAATGAAATTATTTGACTATCAAATAACGCACGATCGAATACAAAATAAGTATTTGAAACTCAAATTACTTGCACCAAATAACAAATAATTATTTGCGAATAATTCACCAATTAACGAATAATTATTTGAAACTCAAATAATTTGCACCAAATAACAAATATTTATTATTTTGTTTTTTTGTTTTTTTTAGTATCAGAACCAGCTTAACACACGCTCGCTGAATGGACACGTTTAATAAATAAATATATGCGTTTCATCACTTAGTCGGTGTTAGTAGTAGTCTGTTACCCTAAACATAGAACAAACACCAGATGAAATGTCATGCAATGCGACATAGAACAACAAGTTAAAAAACTAAATTAAATTTAACAAAAGATTAAATATTACAGACGTTTTTTAAGATATGCTTAGAGTCGTCAACAACAAAATACTCAGCCAATTTATTAACAGTAATGCACATGCCAAAGTTAGACCTTGAGGTATTGACATGCAACAGAGGTAGCCTTCTCAAATTGTGCCTATTATCACGGAAAGAGATTTTGTCAAGTAATAGCGGTGAATCAACATTCGCGTTTAAGAGTTGGTGAACAAAAATTACATCGGCAACCATGCGACATTTCTGAAGCGAGTGCATATTCAAGAGCTGCAAGTGATCCTCATAGGGTGGAAGAAACAATGAGTTATTCCAGGGTACGTCCCTAAGAGCAAAGCGCAGGAAGTTTCGCTGAACAGACTCGATACGGACGATGTGTATACCGTAAAAAGGAGACCAGACCTGGCTAGCGTATTCAAGAGGTGGTCTCACAAAACAAGTATATAAACGTAATGTTATGCGTGGATTCGAGAACTCTCGGGACCAACGTTTTATAAAGCCCTGCATAGAACTACTCTTAGATACCATGTGGTTTATGTGGGAGTTAAAATTCAATCTATGGTCACATTTGACACCCAAGTCACAGACAGAACTAACGCGGCGAATCGAGGAAGTCGAGAACCCATAGATATAAGAGATAGGATTCAGATTTCTGTGGAAAGTCATCATCTCACATTTGTCGATATTGAGTACCAAATTATTGCTGTTGCACCAATCATAAAATTTGTGGAGGTCATGCTGTATCAGTTGACAATCATTAAAAGATTTAATCTGAGCGAATAATTCACCAAATAACGAGTAATATTTGTAATCAAATAGATTTTTATTCGATTTTTCATTTTATTGGGTTTTTTATCTTTTATTTTTATTCGAATAAAAAATGCCCATCTCTGTAGTAAACGAAAATTCGATGAACATGTCCTAGTTTCGTAGAAGACTTACGTCTAAATGACGTCGAAATGAGCAACGAATTAATAATTTATTTTCAGTTAAAAAATGACGTTCTATAGATCAGACAAGTCTTAGAATGTTTGTTTGGTGCTATTCATACAGAAAAATAGGTTTCTGGTAATCTTCAGCTTACTTTCGTATCTTCCGGACCGTAATAACATTTTTATATATTTCACAACAAAATTATTTAAAAAATGTGTCTTAGCCAAATAACTACGATTCCCCCAAGAAAGATTCTCAGCTGAGTAACTATTGCATATGAAAATGTGCAATGATCCGATGAACTCGAATCAATCTGCCTACAGGCACGGAGTACGGCCGCACTGTTGCAATTATTACTCAGAAGATTTTATAATTTTAATTTTAATTTTATAATTTTTTAAGTAAGATACATATACCATATAGTGAGTGTAGCTTATAAGGAAGACTATTTTCCCTTGTGAATAGTAGTTTAGGCTTTATGGCACATTTAAAATCAATTTCTAGTCACTTTTCCATAAGAATCAATATAAAATATTTTAGAGAATTGGTTTTGGATGAGTCCATAAGCAAACTGACTATCAGGGCGATTGTACGGGCTGTGTCACGCAACTTATGTATGTTTGTACATATATACTTTAAAGCCATGTAAGCTTCCACTATAAGTAATAAAAATTCAGTTACACCGACATTTCTCTAAACGCATTAAAGTGTACAATACCACAATAAACCATTCCAGCCGTGCGTAGGTGAAGAAAGACTTAGAAAGAAAAACCAGAAACACGCACACCTTGCAGGAATAAGTAGTCTCATCTAGTTCAAATTGGAGAACTCTTGGATTAGAATCGAAAATAATCTGGGGAAACTAGGTGTTGTTTTTAAATGTTGATCAATTTTCATTATTTATCTGAATATAATTTTTTCGAAAATTTGACCACTGGGAAACATTAATTTTGTAGCCAGTGATTTAGAAAACGTTTTAAAGTAAATGTCATCTTCCCGATTTCAAATTTAATAACTGAGAATTTCCCTATTAGCTCTAGTTTATCAGATAAGGTCAAATTAAATAATGATAAGAAAAAAGATATTTTTTTAGCTTTTCTTGTCTTTTTTATTCTTTCTTTCAGAATAAAGTTTCGTTCCTCATAGTCTTTCCATGTAACTCTCTTATCCAAATCTGAGTTAAATCATTTGATTCAGTATAGTCGCAATAATGGGGCTGCTATCTGTTGCTATTTACGAAGAGGGCAACGTATTCGGACTAGCAAGCTTTTTTGATGCTTGTGAGTTATCGACTTCTTTTTCTTTGATTATCTCCTCTACTCCGAATTTCATAGTATCATGAAAAACTATGGACGATGAAAAATATTTTAGTTTTTCTAACAACTATTCGTTCGAAAATGATGGTTATCATACCAGAAATAAAGATCAAGTTCTTGTGAATGTGAAATTTAAGGCAAAATTCAAATTTGGTCCAGGCAAAGGATGAATACATTTTTCGGCCAAATCTAGCAAGCTCCCATTACGCTAGATCTACTCGAGATTGACTTTATTACCAACAGGGTGCAAACCCATTTAATATTCCAAAATATTGACCAATTGAGGATTCCTAGGCAATTTTATCTCGTTGAAAATGTGGATGAATTTTTTTTTTTTTTAAATTAAAATAAACATTTTCCAACGAATGGTGAATATGATTAAAAGTAAGCTATGTAAAATATTATACTATATTATAGATATGTTTAATAATTCACAGTAACATATGTTTTATAAAATTTAACAAGTTGTTCCTTCCAAACCAACCAAAAATTTTAATCTTTAATGAAAGTGTTATTAGCTCACACGTTAAACATGTACGTGTACGCAAGTCTTTCCTACCCCGAATTAAATTTTACGGTTCAATTACAAGGCTTTCCAAGCTCAGGTATTTTATTTGCGCTAAGGAATTTGTACACTTGACCTAACAAGATTTTCTTATACAAACCTAGTCCCTGATTATAATACCTACGGGCTTTTCTTTGACCCTGAGATCTATTAATCTAGCTGAGTTATCTTTACTTTCTAAATACGTGAATTTCTAACTAACATATGACTTACTTCTAAACTACGGCTAGCGATACCTAGTTATAATTAACTAATAGGGCGTTTTCACTACACCGAAATTACGTGATTTTGGAAGATTTGTCGAAATCACCTTCAAAATCATGTAATTTCAAATACATTGAGATGATTTCGAAATCATCTCATTTCGAGATGATTTTGTGGAAATTACCATCGAAATCACGATAAATGTAACGAACGCACCCATTTCTAATATTCAGCAAATGACTTTGACAAGACGTTGATGTAGAACTGACACTTCATTCGTTTTAAAAAAGGGAGAATGGATGCTAAGCGAAAATATAAAAAGAAAACTTTTTGGTCCACGAAAGAGGACGAAATATTGGTCGATTTGTGGGCCGATAAAATTGACCAGTTACGTGGGCGAAGAAAAATAGCCACGTATTTCGAGAGATGAAGGCCGAGATGGAGAAAAGGAGCAGCTTCTTTTCTACGGAAGAAATCAAAATCAAAATACACAATCTAACCAGTAGGTACAGGTAAGTTTCACTAATTAAAACCGTCACTGTAATTGCATAGAACGCAGTCAACATAGTTTTTGTTTTTCAGGAAAGAGAAAGGAAAAATAGGTTCCTCAGGAGGATCGCCCTCGGAATAGCCCCTGTACTTTAAAATGCATGAGATCCTTGGTAAATTTAAAATTAATAATGTGGACACGCTGATAGAGGACAGCATCATGGAAGGTACAGTAAAAATTATACTATATTTACGATTGCAAATTTATTATTTCATTATTTATTTCCAGATAGAAGCTCTCAAATATTATCGCCAACGGATTACGAGTTCCTCGAACCAGAACCATCGGAATATGTATTTCCATCATCATTTATGGATGCATCGTCATCATCTGAAGCCCCACCGCCAGTAGTTGCCTCATCATCCAATGTTTCTGAAGACAATGCTGGAAAAAGGAAAAGAATCAACAATGTTCAACAGGAGATTTTGAAAGAGTTTAAAAAAACCAATGTAAATATAGAACAAGAGTTGCAACATGTAAGAAATATAGATGAAAAACTCCTAATAATTGAGCAGCAGAGAAATGACCTGTTGCAAGAGATGACAAAAGACGCGAAAGAATTTCAGAAAGCTATTGTCAAATTATTAGGCTCTAAGTAGTTTGTTTTCATTAAAATAAAAATTAAAATCTGAATTGAGTGCCATGTTTTCTTACCTAAATAATTCGTAATTGCTTTTCGAATCATTTCTGCATTGGGATCATGGTCAGTGATGGTGGTATTATGCTGCGGCTGCTGTCTGCCTGCTTTTTTTTCATGTTCCAGATTCTGAAACCACTGGTTGTTAATACTCTCGTTATGCTCATTCAAGTAGTTGTGTAATACACAACAACACTTTATTATTCCAGCAGTGTTCTCAATTTGATTATCCAACCCCTTTCCGATTCTCCTAAATCGAGCTTTTAAATGCCTAAAGGCATTCTCAACTACTCTTCGGCATTTTGATAGAGCATAATTAAAATTCTTTTCCATTTCGGTTGCTGCTATACTGTGTGGATAGGGTTTCATCATGATGTCGGAAAACCGAAAGGCGGAATCTCCAATTATAAGTACTGGTACGTTCACTTCATATATTTGCCTTGCCATTTGTTTGAGGATTGGGTTCTGCAAATGTCTTTTCAATGCAGAACTCTCAAATATTTGAGAGTCATTGCAACGCCCAGGGCTGCCGACATTAACATACAAAAATCTGTATCTTAATTAAAATAAGTAACTTCAGTGCCCGTATTTTCTTTTATTAGTAATTCTTACCTGTAATCAACCAAAGCTAGTAAAACTGTTGAATACCATCCTTTATAGTTGAAATAGTCAACAGCATCTTCTGCATTGGGTCGTACCTCAATATGGCAACCATCTAAAGGATTACAAAAATATTAAAAAATTTGATAAGGCTCCTCAGATCACTACCATATGTCATTCTCTAGTTTACCTATGGCACCAAAGCACTGAGGAACCCTAATTGTTTGAAACCGTCAACGCACTCTTGTATTTTTTCTTCATTAAGAAACTGCCCACTTAAATATTGGGGCTGCAATTTTCTCCAAACTTCTTGGCAAAAACTTTTCAGGATATAGCAAACGGTTGATTTTTCCACACCAAAAATATTAGCAACACTCCTATATTCTGCGGATGATCCCAATGCGTACATTGCAATTGCAATTCTTTTTGGCAATGGAATCGATTTTCTGAATTTAGTGTCGCTTCTGCCAATACCTTTTAATTCTTCACATAAAATACTAAAGGCCTTACGAGATATCCTAAAATTTTCTTTGAAGAAGTTATCATCGTTTTCCACAACGTCCTTTTCCCAAAAAGTACTGGATCCGCACTGTAAAAAGCGAATCGTAGAACAGAATTAAAAACTGTTTTTTTTTTTTTTATTAACAAAACACCAACCTTCACCCAGACAGTCTTGGTGCTTTTCCAGTTTGTAATTGCGTTTAATAAAATTGCATTTTTCCTCTGCAAATTTAGAATACTTCTCAAATGTTGGCGGAGTTTTCTCCTGTAGTAACACACTTTCCTCGACATAACTTTATTTATACAGGTTATATTCTTCATACGGCCAATTTCGTACACAGATATTATTTTTAAAATATTTTTGGTCATTTTTTTAATTATTTATAGAAAACTTGGCAAAGAAACAGACAGACTAATTTCACTGACAACAAATTCTACATTTAGGTTTGACATATGTCAAACGAAATCACCTCAGAGGTAGTGAAAACACTTGACAGTGATTTCGAAATCACTTCATCAAAATTACGTGATTTCGATGTAGTGAAAACGCCCTATAACAATATTTCGTAATTCGAGCACTTAACTAACTTAAGTACTAGCTACATAACTTAGATATTTTTCCAGCTTTATACTGGCTTCAATTCATGGTTCTGCTTTTAGTCTGCCTATTGCGGGTGTTGTCTGAAGCGGGTTGTATATATCCCGTCCTTCAGGCTGAAGATCTCTTTCTGTCAACCTCTCCTAGCCGCGGTAGCTGTCTCCTTTCAACATGAAAAAGTAAAAAGTCCTTCCCGGTAATATTTTCATTGACAATTAGAAATTGTTAAATCATTACATTTTCTTACAAAAGAATTTACTTTTAGTTGAGTGTTTTCACTACATCGCCATCAAGTAATTTTGATTAAATAATTTGATATGTCCTTTCATTGCCAATGAGATGATTTCGTTTGACTGGTTCTTAATTTACGTACCAAATTGGCATGTAAAATAATTAATTACATAAATGACTGCAAATACCTTAACCATTATATCCATTGCAACATAAAATGTCAGAAATATTAATAAAAAAATTTATTTTATTTTTAATTTATTCCTTAAAAAGTTATTGAAAATTTTAAATAACAAATGTCAATTGAAACAGTTTAACAAAACTTTGAAACCGAAAATGGTCGCGACGCGTTCGGGAAGATGTTCGTAATTTCGGTCGTAATTTCATTGATATTATGGAAATTGTCATTGAAAAAATTGAAATTAGAGATCTAAACTTTTACACGTCGAATCTAGTTAATTTTTTTTTTTTTTTGGTTTTTTGTACCACAAAGTGAATACTTGTATTAGATTTAGGCATCTAAGTGAAAAGTCAATCGAAAAATACATACTTAAGTTCAAATTTTCAAGTACTAAAGTAAGAAAAACGAAATATTTAAGTAACATATTGTAAGTTATAAGTACCTTTATATATAAGTCTCTGCACTACTATACCTACTTCATATTTTCTAATACATGTATAAAAAATTGCTTTTGGAACTTAAAGAATTGTAATTGTAAATATATTGAACTTTAAAAAATAATTAACTCTGTATATTAAAATAATAGTACAAACTGAGATGGAAAAATATATAACATGTTTTCCGTTATTTTGCAACCGATAGATTTTGTTTTTTTTTTCACATACCAGTTTCAATTTCAATCAAGTATCGACTGACCTAAGTACTCTTAAAACCACAATCTTATTGCTATTCTCGACGTAATTTGCCTCTTCGTAAATAAACCTCGCATTTCAGAAAATCAATTAACTTTTATCTAGGACTTTTCTACTCTTGTGCAGGTACTTCAGTTATCTGGAATTATTTTCATTTTACACTACTTGCTGGAAACTTAATCGTTTTTAATTTCCCGATTTTTCATTCAATAAACTGGAAACCTGTCGGTATATATGTATACAAGAGATATGAAATTCAGCTGTTTCTGCATAATACAGATTTAGTTTTTCTTCTTCAAACAAAACGAGAAGTATAAAAAAAAATAAAAAATTACGTCAGCCTGTGTTCAATGTTTCTCATACTGTACCTTTTGTTGCTGAAAAGATAACTTAAAAAAAAAAACAACATTAAACCAAAATAATTCTCGAATAAAGTGAACGATTTCGGTAAAACGTTTTTGGTAAAACATTTTTGTTAGAAAATATTAAATGGAGCTTTGGTTAATCCCGTTTGACCCTACATTTTTTCCATATTTTAAATGCATTAAAACACAGAAAAGTGTCAGATTCGCATAAAAAAGATAGCAGGAATTTTGTGAAAGATATCAATAGTAATTCTCAGTAAAATCAGCCGTCAATAAACTGTCACACATTCTTTTAGACAACTTTGTCAAAGTAGTTCATTTTAAAAGAAAATTAGTGAAAAATGCTGAACATACATTGGGAAGATAAGTTTGTATTTTATCTTATATTTAGATAAAGTACACAAAGCAGAGCATATGTGGAATTACAGAAATCCGTCATATAAGAATAACTTAAAAAAACAAAAATTTTGGCTGAAAATAGTGCACGATATGAATGAAGAATTTGAAGCAAACGTACCCTTTACATATGGTAAAACATTTTTATAATTGTTTTATACTTATAAAGTCTTTTTATATCTTAGGGGAAATACTAAGTGGAATAACCTGAAATCATATTAGTCGGTAGAAAACCAGAAAATGTACAAAGCGCAAAAAAGTGCAGCTGGTGTGGAAGACGTGGAAAACATCCAAAGTAGCTGGAAATTTAAGTTCAGATTAGACTTCATGTTAACTACAGTAGAACCTACTCCCTCCGTAAATAATTTTAACAAGTTTAAAAGTAACGTATTTTTTATTTTTTTTTTTATTAAGTATCTACTTTTGACTTTGAGCTTTTGCAGACTTTATTAGTTTATATAGCGAAGAAGATGTGTTTACGCATACGTCGGAATTTTCTTCTGAATGTAGCTCTCAACTTTACAACGAAAGTAGAGTTCTAGAAGAATTCCTCAAATTTAAAGATAGTTTGGCTACTTCCACCCTAACATCGCCCAGTTGTTTTAATAGTAATGAAAAATCTTCTGAAACTACATATAAACCCTCTGAGTCGAACCAAACTCTGCACGATGTTCTTTCATCAGCAATAAACATATTTTCAAATGAAATGATTGTTCCATCAAAAAGTACTCAACTAGAACTACGTCAATCTCCAAAATCTGGCAGCGCATTTATGCCCATACCAAAGCTAACCTAGGTTAACTTTGCCCGCACATCTAAAAAAGAGACCAAAAGCTACAAAAACGGTGCCTCCTCAATCATTCGCAGCTACGTTGCTCGAGAATTCCACAGATTTAACAAAACGTATCACACAGAATAAGATGGATAAAACAAAAAATCTAGAGAACTCTGCTTTTGGAGCTTGCATTTCAGATGAAATTGCAAAAAAAAAACAAATATTTGGAGTGATACTGGACTTGCAAGCACAGCAACTAAAACGAACCGAAAAGAAAACGGAAACTTTAAATAATAAATTTTAATTCCTAATAATTAGTCCACAAGAGTTTTTTTTTAAATATCAAGTGATATTTATATCTTCATTAATTATTTTAAAGTAGTTTTCCAGAGTTTTTCTTATGTTTTCGCATTTCTGCTGGTCTTCCGTTTGTCACAGGTAATATTTATAAAGCTTTCTTCTATTATTTTCTCAATCTCTTCATGTGGAATGCTGTCAAAACTTGTTTTGCTTTTAATGTTTTCTGTTCTTTAAAAATTATGCAGGTAAACGCAAGACAACACAACTTGAATTGCTTCTGCAGGGGCGCGATAAATGGACGAAAATAAAACCTGGAATCTGTTTGCAAAAATCCCGAAGGCATTTTCCACCACACGCCGGGTTCTTGTCAGGATATAATTCAACCTTCTTTGATCAACTGTTAAATTAATTTGCGAGTACGGTTTCATCATATACTCAGTTAACGCAAAAGCGTCGTCAGACAGAAACATATACGGGGAAGATATTAATGTTGAGGGCAGGTTACTTGCTGGAGGTATGTGCACTTCATTTTTCTGAATAGTGTATTTTAAATCTGAACGAAGCCACACTCCTGCATCACCAACACGTCCATTTACACCAACATCTACGTATAAAAAGCAATAATGAGCATCAGAAATTACCATTAAAATAAATGTATTGTTCCCTTTATAATTAAAGTATGTTGATCCGGCTTTTTTCATAGATCTAAGTCTACAATGTTTTCCTGAAATTTGAAATCATTGTTAGTGTTATCACTTTAAAGATTTATTTTTAATTCTACCATATATAGCCCCAATGCATTTTGGGAATCCGCCCATTCATAAAAAACTCTTGAAATTTCACGCCAGTCATTTTGACATTGTGGAAATTTAAAAAATCCTCGTGCAGTGCCAAATAAATTGCTGGAATACTTTCCTTCAATATTTTGGATATGGTGGATTTCTGAATGCGAAATGGCAATTGCAATGAAGATTGAGTTTCCCCTAAAATCAATATAAATATAAATCCACATGAAAAATAAATTTCATATTTATACCGGTGTGGCTAAATATCGTAAACTTAGATGCAACCGTTCCGTTTGCCCTATATACAATTTCTAAATGGAGTGTCACGCTTGGTTATAAAAGGTCGTACTTTTTCCAGTATTTTCCCAAATTGTACCGTTGTCATTCTTAAAATATTTTTGTATAATTTGGTGTCTTCTTTGAGAATTTTATGACTAAAGTGTACAATCGGCGGGTATTTAAAAATTTATAATTAAATTTTAAGACAAATTCGCACTTACCTTCCTCTTCCCGACGCAATAGCCACTGTGCAGAATATTTCTTTTTAGAATGTACATCTTTTTCTTTTTCTAATTCTAATAGCACTGCTATATTTAGCAAATATATATTTGAAAAACATAAAATCTTTAGTTCTGAATCCATACTTCGCTCAAATGTATTCACAATCAGTCAATTACGCATGATACAAAGTTACAAGGTATGGCCGATTCGAGAGGAATTTTTTGTGTTGCTACGTCATGAGGTGCCTACTGTCATTTCCAGCGAATTTGTTTTGAGTTTTTCGTATCTTATTGACTGAAATACGTTTTGAATATATTAAAATATTTAACAAAATATTAGTTTCGTTTAAATCACTTCGGGAAAAGTAATTATGTGCTAGTGGGAAAACAAAGAAATTTAAAAATAGAAAATTTTTTTCACTGTGAAAGGACGATTGAAATTGAGACGAACAAATTTCTGACATTTGTCGCCAAAGGAGGCAAGCAATCAATTGACAGATTTGCCGGCCATACCTTATTAATCTTTGTATCATGTCAATTCCCAATGTGAAATTGTCAAAACTAAGTTCCCAGGAAATTAAAAATGCAAATCGAAGTATATTTTGAATGTATTGCTTTTGACATTTATTAATTTTTAATGACGTTTATGCGTTTTTCGTACCTACAGCGTTCGCATTCACACCAGTTACAAATTTAACTTGCACAATATTCACATCGCTCTAATTACATTAAAAATATATTAAAAATGCAGAAAAAATGTATTGTCATACGTGCTTCAGCAGTAAAGCCCATATGACACTTCATTTTGTTCGCATTTTTAATACATTTTTAATATAATTAGCGATATGAATAGTATGCAAGTTAAATTTGTAACTGGTGTGAATGCGAAAGCTGTAGGCATGATAAATGCATAAACGTCATTAAAAATGAATAGATGTCAAAAACAATACATTAAAAATGTACTTCGATTTACATTTTTAATTTCCTGGGAACTTAGTTTTGACAATTTGATATTGGCAATTGACAGATTGTGAATACATTTGAGCGAAGTATGGATTCAAATCTAAAGATTTTATGTTTTCAAATATAAATTTTCTAAATATAGCAGTGCTATTAGAATTAGAAAAAGAAAAAGATGTACATCCTAAAAAGAAATATTCTGCACAGTGGCTATTCCGTCGGGAAGAGGAAGGTAAGTGCGGATTTGTCTTAAAATTTAATCATAAATTTTTTAATTGACCCTCTTATTGTAGGCTTTAGTCATAAACTTCTCAAAGAAATCCACTGCGAAGGCACCAAATTATACAAAAATATTTTAAGAATGACACCGGCACAATTTGGCAAAATACTGGAAAAAGTATTCCATTTAGGAATTGTATACGGCCAACGGAACGGTTGCATCTAACTTTACGATTTTTAGCCACCGGTATAAATATAAAATTAATTTTTCATGTGGATTTATAGTATATTTATATTGATTTTAGGTGAAACTCAATCTTCATTGCAATTGTCATTTCTCATTCAGCAAGCTACCATATCCAAAATATTGAAGGAAGGTATTCCAGCAATTTATTTGGCACTGCACGAGGATTTTTTAAAATTTACACAATGTCAAAATAAGTGGCGTGAACTTTCAAGATTTTTTTATGACTGGGCGGGTTTCCAAAATGCATTGGGGCTATATATGGTAGAATTAAAAATAAATCTTTAAAGAAATAACACTAACAATGATTTCAAATTTCAGGAAAACATTGTAGACTTAGATCTATGAAAAAAGCCGGATCAACATACTTTAATTATAAAGGGAACAATACATTTATTTTAATGGCCATTTCTGATGCTCATTATTGCTTTTTATATGTAGATGTTAGTATGAATGGACGTGTTGGTGATGCAGGAGTGTGGCTTCGTTCAGATTTAAAATACGCTATTGAGAAAAATGAAGTGCACATACCTCCAACATTCCTCATGAAGAGATTGAGAATATAATAGAAGAAAGCTTTATAAATATTACCTGTGACAAACGGAAGACCAGCAGAAATGCGAAAACATAAGAAAAACTCTGGAAGACTTTAAAATAATTAATGAAGATATAAATATCACTCTTGTGGACTAATTATTAGGAATTAAGATTTATTATTTAAAGTTTCTGTTTACTTTTCGGTTCGTTTTATTTGCTTTGCTTGCAAGTCCTTTATCACCCCAAAAGTTTTTTTTTGCAGTTTCATCTGAAATGCAAATTCCATAAGCAGAATTCTCTAGTTTTTTTTGGTTTATCTGTCTTATTTTGTGTGATAAGTTTTGTTATATCTGTGGAATTCTCGAGCAGCATAGCTGCGAGTGATTGAGTAGGCACCGTTTTTGTTGTTCTTGGTTTCTTTTTTAAATGTATGGGCACAAACGCGTTGCCAGATTTTGGAGATTGACGTAGTTCCAGTTGAGTACTTACAAGACTTTTTGATGGAATAATCATTTAATTTGAAAGTATGTTTATTGGTGATGAAAGATCATCGTGCAGAGTTTGGTTCGAATCAGAGGGTTTATGTGTAGTTTCAGAAATAATCGCTTTTGATAACCCCATAACCTTTTCATAAGATCTTCATTACTATTAAAACTGGGCGATATTGGGGTGGAAGTAGCCACACTATCTTTAAATTCGAGGAATTCTCCTAGAGCTTCGCTTTCGTTGAAAAGTTGAGAGCTACTTTCAGAAGAAAATTTCGACGAATGCGAAAACACATCTTCTTCGCTATATAAAGTATGCAAAAGCTCAAAATCAAAAGTAGATCCTTAATAAAAAAAAGCGTTACTCTTAAACTCTTCTTGTTAAAATTATTTACGGAGGGAGTAAGTTCTACTATAGTTAACAAGAAGTCTAATCTGGACTTAAATTTCCAGCTACTTTGGATGTTTTCCACGTCTTCTACACCAGCTGCACTATTTTGCGCTTTGTACATTTTCTGGTTTTCTACCGAATAATATAATATCAGGTTATTCCACTTAGTATTTCCCGTAAGATATAAAAAGATTTTATAAGTATAAAACAATTATAAAGATGTTTTACCATATGTAAAGTGTGCGTTTGCTTCAAATTCTTCATTCATATCGTGCACTATTTTCAGCCAAAATTTTTGTTTTTTTAATTTATTTTTATATGACGGATTTCTGTAATTCCACATATGCTCTGCTTTGTGTACTTTATCTAAATATAAGATAAAATACAAACTTATCTTCCCAATGCATTTTCACCATTTTTCACTAATTTTCTTTTAAAATGAACTACTTTGACAAAGTTGTCTAAAAGAATGGGTGACAGTTTATTGACGGTTGATTTTACTGAGAATTACTATTGATCTCTTTCACAAAATTCCTGCTATCTCTTTTATGCGAATCTGACACTTTCCTGTTTTTTAATGCATTTAAAATATGGAAAAAATGTAACGGGCTTAAATCAGAACCACAACATTTTTGTAAATTATTTATAGTCGGCTTTCACACAAATGAAAAGTCTTTCCTTGAAACGTACGATTATTTCGGTCAGATAAGCGCGCAATACAATTTTTTCAAGGACATAATTTTCCTCCTTATTCCGTTTGAACTTGCTGTTTGTCACGATTTTAAAGGAATATCATCATTCAGACATTTTCCTGTTAATAAAGTTTTTTGTTTGCTTTTAAAAATTCTAATTGCCCTGGTTTCTATGATGATTAGATTATAATTGAGTTCTTTTTACTATAGTCAAAGCTACTTATAAGATTATTGGATGTTGGTATGTAGGCTTGGAATTTATTTGATGAGTTATCGTGTGTTAATCCTAAAATAGTAATTAAAAATAATTTCAGAAAGTAGAGACTACAGAGGATGTGAACCGATAATATGTACGTTAACGAGGAATGACGTAAGTGCAATGAAGAATGAAATAGGTGTGATTAATGTAGAAATACGTACATAAATATTATTACTAAATCAAATGAAGGAAAAAAATTAAAAGATATTGAATTTCTGGATCAACAGATTTAGTGAATTAACTCTATGGCAATAGTAATAGTAGAAAAAATAAAAATAGTTCATTGGTTTTGGGATTCTAAATTGCAGTTGGTCCATTATACATATATGTAAGGTTGAATTTTGTAGTGATATTTATGAGTTCTATAAATTTTTTGGTAGTGAACATAACCTTTATTTTGAGTCGAGCTGACACAGCACATATGCTTTTCTATAAATATGATAATCTTAAAAGAAATTTCCACTTTTTAGCTATAAACATAACTAAAAAGTTACTTTTGCAACATTTTGGTTAAAATTCTGACACTAAAATGTATACAAATTAGACGAGCAAATATGTTTTAAATGTTATTTAAAGATCTTTTTGGGTATAAATATGAATTTGAAACTACTTCGGAAAGTTTCTGGTTGTAAATAAAGCATAATTTTTTTTTAGTTATATCTCTTTTTTAGAAGATTACTATTTCAGCGACTTTCCAAGGTTTATGCCGTGTTAATTGACCTTGTTACGACGAAAACCAGAAGAGAGTTTATTACGGAAAATTGCTTTAGTGGTGGGTATAAAGCTAATTATGAACTCAACTAAATTTTTAAGGAAAATATTCGAGACTATTATGGATAATAATATGCGTCAATCCTCAGGTTTCCCTAGGGTCTTAGAGTATAATGGTATTGCATCCCACGATTTACAAACTGGATGTAATCTATTTGCCGAATATTTTCAGACCGTCTATGGTACCCATGCTGATTACTGCATCACTACTTGTTGTCAAAAGCCAGACACCTCTCCGGTGGATATTGGCTTCTTATCGGTTGAATATGATGATGTCTATCAGGCATTATGTAATCTTAATTTAAGTACTAAACAAGATACGAATTACCTATGTCCCTCGTTTTTAAAATACTGCGCAACATCGCTGTCATCTCCTTTAACTGAAATTTTTAACCTATCCCTTCGGTTAGGAGTTTTTTTGGATGATTGGAAAATTTCTTTTATTACACCAATTTTTAAATCCGGGTTAAAACATGATATAATGAATTATCGTTCAGTTTCTGTGATGAATAATGTTCCAAAATTATTAGATTCTATAGTGAATACTAAAATTAGCTTTATTGTAAAGGAGTTAATAGTCTCCCAACAGCATGGTTTTTGCACTGGTAAGTCTTGTTCCACAAATTTGGCAATATTTTCCAATTTTGCGATTAATTCTATTGAAGAAGGTGCCCAGGTAGATGTGATCTATACTCATTTTGCTAAGGCATTCGATAGGGTTAATATCCCGCTTCTAGTTTGTAAATTGCAATGTATTGGCTTTCATTCATCTATCTTGAAATGGGTTGAATCTTATTTAAGCAACCGTAAGCAATATGTGAAAATTGGCAATCTTGTTTCTAGCGTCATCTCCGTTACTTCTGGTGTTCCCCAAGGCAGTCATTTAGGACCCTTACTTTTTTTGCTATTCATTAATGACATAGTTAGGAATTTTTACTTCGCGAATTATTTAATATTTGCTGATGATCTTAAACTTTATGCAAAAATTGTTTCCTTGAACGATTGCTTCTCACTTCAAGCTGATCTTAATCGGTTATTTACATGGTGCTCCATGAACAAATTAGAAGTAAATGTTTCCAAATGCAAAATTATGAGTTTCACCAGAAAATTCGACATATTTAGCTTTAATTACACGATTAATGATATGCTCATTCCTAGAGTTTCAGAGGTCAAAGATCTAGGAGTAATATTTGATCCAAAACTATCTTTCGCTTCACATGTTGAACTTATTGTTTCTAAAGCATTCCGCAATCTAGGTTTCTTAAAGCGTAATTCCAAAGATTTTAACGATATATTCACACTTAAAGTTCTGTATTATTCGCTTGTAAGATCTGTTCTTGAATACGCGTCTGTTATTTGGTGCCCCTTTTATGATGTTCACATTAATCGTATCGAGTCTGTACAAAAGTCGTTCACTCGTTTTGTTTTATATAAATTAAATTATAATCGTGACAATATGCCACGTTACCGTGTAAGATGCTTGCTTTTGGGTTTATCAACTCTTCAGTTCAGACGTGAAGTGACCTGTGCTACTTTTGTAAGAGATATTTTATCTTATAGAACTAATTCTGCTGAACTTTTGTCTTTAATCACCTTTTATGCACCGGAGAGACCAATTCGCTCACGAAATTTGTTGTATGCTCCACAACATAGAACAAACTATGGTATGCATGAACCTATTTCAAATTGTATTTTATTCTTTAATTCATTTTCTGGATTTATTGATTTTACAATGCCTAGGGAATTATTTAAATCAACTCTTTATGAGAATGCTAGTCGCTTAGTTTAATTTTTGAATTATAATCGTTAAGTAAATTTTATTTAGAAATAATGGTTTTGCTTATATATATGCTCATTAATACTTTTGTATTTTGTAAAATAAATGTGCTAGTCTGTAAGATAATCTTATCGGTAGACATATATGAATAAATATGGAAATTTCCCAAGTGAATCTTAGAATTTAGAGAGATTAGGAAGTGTCAGTACCTATAAAGTTCGTGTATTATAGCGTGTCTTTTCTTTGGCTCTTTGAGTAGGGAAAACTTGAGAAATGCATGTTCATGCATGAAACTGCTGATAAACTCCCTGGGTAATTTTGCGCAGTGACAGCGACTAGAGCACGACTAGAAAGCAGCGGCAATAGAGTCTAACACAACCAGAATTCGACTACGCTAAATTTGAATTATCACACTTCGTGTAATCTCTATATTCTCAGATTTGAATACTGAGATTTCCTGTATGTAGTATACTTGTGTGCCTGTGGTTAATGTTAATATTTTTAAAGGCTCTGGACGAAATTTTTGTATTTGTAATTTGTTATGGAAACCATGCAGGATAAGTGGTCGACATTATTTTAAGATACAACTAATAATAAGCTTTTCTGGATACCTATATAATACAAAAAAAAAAAAAATTAAGACGTCAACCCAAAAGACGCACAAATTTATTTGGATTTTAAGTCAACACAATATAGGGCCTTACCTTACCAAATAGATCATCTGCAGATACTTAATCATAAAGCAGTAAAGGGTCCAGTACTAAACCTTGTGAAGCATCGTACTTAATGTATAAGATAACTTATACCTACTTCTGCGTTATTACATACTGATTTTTATTAATTGACATAATCTCAGTAGTCGGAAGCAACGAACTATAAGTAGCAAGTCAATATCTTCACAAGCCCACGAGTGCTTAATACTGTCAAAGGCCACCACAAAACAAATATATGTATCTATATTTCTATATTATAATTAATATTTAACGATTACTTGCGTGAGGAGTATAGATCAATATTTAAGATTTAATTTCGGTGAGCATAAGATTGTAGAAGACTTAATAGGAGTTTTTGGAATATTCAAAGTTTTATTAAACAAATTTTCGAATTTCGATATTCAATTTCAGTATCCTCATCGATTACCTATCTAATGAACTACAAGTCTGCACGATAAATAGTCTCGTAGTCGTAAAATCAATTTTCACTTATACCTTACTATAATGTACACCACCAACCTGTAACATATGATATTGATCGAATGAAACACCCTGTATATGCACGCAATATAGAGTAAGATTGCAATTTGTTTGTACCATTTATTCCTTAACAGAAAAAATTTATGAAGTCTGCTTGCAAAATATTTACCTCCAAATATATCTCTTCTATGCAAACTAAAAAAAAAAAATCCTTCAGAAAGCGTTCATAAAAAAATGTGAAAAAATATGAAGAAAAATTATGTTTCAAAATGAATTTGTGTAAAATGTAAAAAGAAAATAAATGAATAAAGAATCAGACATTTTCATATTCTCGTAATAGTGAAAGAACTGGTTGAATATTTTGGTGTTGTGATATTTACTGCAACCCCCGCAATCCATTCGAATTCCATTATTCCTCCGGAATAATTGTTCTCAGTTTTCGAGTACATGGATGCATTTTACAAAGAAATAAAAGTGAATTGATTCGGTCGAAGTTTATTGGTGTAAGATTGGTTGAAATATCGGAAATATTACTGACAGCTACTTTGCTGACCAATACGAAGTTGGTTTAAATTGATTCTACGAATACTATAATTGTTTACCTACCATTCAGTCAAGTTGGATAAAGACTTCACTTCTCTGGTGGGATGTTTTTATGTAGATATCTTTGTCCTAAAATTAAGCTATAAGTGACGTTTGATAATTTATTATTTTAACATCGTAAACATTTCATAATATATAGCTTGCACTATGTGTTTAAACCTTAAAGCTGTGATAGAACCAAAACTTCCATTGTTACTTAAAAAAAACTTAACCAAAAATTTGTTGAAGAGTTAGTCAAAATTTTTAGCAACAAAATCAAGTGTAGCGCATCAAACTATTACGAAAGCAAAAAAGAAAAACAAGCATAAGCAAGCATTCAAGTTCAATAATATCATTCACACTTATTTTTGTTCATAAATTCAACAATGTGAACTTCGTGAACTTGCAAAGGTAATGCACTTCAGTGCAGCACACGTCAGTTTGCTGACACGACATTTCACACCATTCATGCTTTACACTGACCTCAATGAACCCGAATGCTTGAAAAGCTTGGAATGTTCATTGCGGCAAATTCTTGGATGGATTTGCGAATTTTTGATTCCACTACTCCAGGTCAGTAATCTATATTGCAATGTATTGCAATGAATTGATTATTTGGTTGATTTATACGTTAGGTAGGGATATCGAATGATAAAATAAATAAGTTGATTCTGAATAAAGAAGACACAGTACGTTTTACAGAAGAAAAGTGTTTGACTATTAATTCCTTTCTCTAGCAACTGCGACAGTCTTTGACACCATACAGTGTGCTGCCAGACGCGGGACCAAAACCAATCACAATAGAAGAGTATAGAGCCAGGCAAACACAGAGACCACAGCCAGAAATAATCCGACAATTCCAACAACGATCAAAAAGGACGAGGGCAGGAAAAGCTTTGAAACACAGGAAGGAAATAGTAAATTTATATCGGTTGGAGAATTTGTCAATAACTAAGAAGGAGAAGCACTCTTTCCTCGAGACGGTCAACAAAAAAAAAAAACAGGAATTCCGAAGAAGTAATGAGATCAAAGGAGTCAAAACCAACGAATATCGTGGCAAATAACGCAGCAGCAGCAACAACCACTAACCTATTCTTCAGCACATTTGAGGACCACATCCTTGACATCAAATACCTACTGATTACCATGATTTAAATTATTATATTAACCATAATTTTTAATTACTTAAAAAAAAAGAAACTCGATAATTAATAAGAACGTCAGCAAAACTATACAAGTATGAAATAATATATATATATATATATATATATAATTGCATAAAATAAATAAATATAATCCATGATATGACGTAGTTTTGTAATGAAAAAACAAGCAATTATGCTAAAAGAACTAGAAAAAATATCATAACGTTTTAAGAAGACTCCATGCAGAGAATATAGTGCAAAAAATTTGTTAACAAAAAGATATAAAACAGATGAATTAAAAGCTGAATTCAGAGAGAGACACAAGAAACTGTCAAAAGAAGACAAACAGATCAGTCAGCCAATAATAGATAAATTTCAGTAAACTTATGAACAAATAACAGCACTCATCAAGAACAAAACAAAGGAAATTATAACAGAAGAAGGCAACAACGACAAGACAGACACAAGGAGTGATTCAAGGAATAAAACACTCAGGAACTCTGAAAGTGATAAATTCAGCAACATGGCTTTGTTTGACATGGCAACAACGATCAAAATCGTAACTGAGTTTGATCGAGATCCGAAAAATTTCACAAACTTCATAAACTTAATAGAATTTCTTCACGATTCTATAGAGAGGCCAGAGGAAAAGAAAAATTTAATTAACTTTGTGATTAAGACAAGAATTTTACAAAAAGTACGTAACAAAATCTGCAACGAACCAACACCGACAGCACTGTTAGATATTCAAATCTAATAAAAATCCTCTTAAGATTCAAAGTGAGTTAGCTAAAAGGTACCAAGTTCAAAGACGAGAACAAGACTTTGCAAACAAGATCAAATCACTGGCAACAGAACTAAACAACATTCAGATAATCGAACAAGGAGAGGAGTACTGGCAAATCATTGCTAAACTGAATGATCAGTTAGCACTAAATGCTTTTAAGTCAGGCTTAAGAGAACCATTTATATCCACAGTATTTGCCGCACAACCCAAAACCTTACCAGCCGCTGTACAGCTTGCGACAGAGATTGATGCTAATACCAGACAATCAGGAAACATTTTGAGATTATCCTCTCACCCAGCGCGATTCACAAACTACAATCGCAACCAAAGCTTTCACCCAAACATAAATAGAAGAGGACATATCTTTCAAGTTAACAGAAACTCACGAGGGAACCAATACAACACGAATTCCCAAAACCAATCAAGAAGGAACATCTACAACCCATCAAGACAAAGCCACAATAAAAAAAAATACAATTTAACAATGCACCTACACATAATAGAACAAATAGAATTCCAGAAACACGGAATCAGAACCGTCCATTTAGACGAATAAATGTGTTGAATTCGGGAATCGGACAAGGAGTTCTCGAAACTCAACTTTCAGGGGACAACGAATATTAAACCCACAATGTATGCAGATACATAAATTCACGGTCAAGAACGTAACCAACTATGTAAATATAAAAGGCGATGCAACATCAAGGAATGCATCATGGTTTATAGACACGGGAGCAGATATATCGATAATTAAGAAAACTAGCTTAATAAACTACTTAGAACTAAGGAAAGAATCCTGCAGAATAACAGGAGTAACTGATGGTGAATTCAAAACAGTAGGAACAATAAACACGAAATTAAAGGTCGAAGAAAATCTAATAGAGCACAAACTGAATGTCGTAGAAGACAACTTTCCAACATCAACTGATGGATTGATTGGACTAGACTTCTTGACCAAATTCGGATGCAAATTGGACTATGAAGAATACATTTTGACAATTTGCACAGAAATTAATAACATCGAGATACCGATCATGACTAAGATCCCAGGAGTAAAAACCATCACAATTCCAGCAAGATCACAAATGTATCAAGCGATGGACGTTAAAGTAAAAGAAGATAGCATAATTTTGAGCCAATAACTCCAGGATGTAATTTTTATTGTAAATGCCATAACACCAGCAAAAGGAATCGTTCACATCAAGCTGCTAAATACACTAGAGCAGGATATCAGTATCAAACTACCGCAACTAAGAATTGTGTCTCTAACAGAATACCACTACATAAGGAAGGGGAAATCAATAGATAACGATAACGATAAAAGTTTCGAAAAACTAAAAAAGGAATTAAACATAAATAACCTAGATGAAAAAGGAAAAGATTCACTGTTCGAAATATGCAGAAACTATTCAGATGTATTCCATCTAACCGGTGACACACTAACAATGAATAACTTCTACACACAAAAGATAAGTATGACAGATCATACTCCAATCTACATAAAGATGTACCACTTGGCACAAGTGCAAGGCGATGAAATAAATAAACAGGTAGATCAGGTACTGGAAAAAGATATAATAGAACCCTCAACAAGCCCATACAACGCCCCTTTACTAGTAGTTCCAAAAAAAGGAACTAAAGATGAAAATAAATGGAGGATGGTAGTCGATTTTCGACAATTAAACAAAAAGATAATGGATGACAAATTTCCATTAACCAGACTGGAAGACATCCTAGACAATCTGGGGAGAGCAAAATTCTTCTCAACCCTAGACCTCACAAGTTCTTTTCTCCAGATCGGATTTCACCCACTATCACGACCTGTAACAGCCTTTTCGACCAACAAAGGTCACTACCAATTCAAAAGACTACCTTTTGGATTAAAGATCTCCACTAACAGCTTCCAAAGAATGCTTATAGTAGCTCTAGCAGGTTTAGATGCCGAGACATTTTTGTATGTCGACGATATAATAATTTTTGGATGCAGCTTGCAGCACCACAACAGAAACCTATGCAAAATTTTCGACCGATTGCGTAAATATAACCTCAAATTAAATCCACAAAAATGCAACTTCTTGCAAACAGCAGTGGTTTACTTAGGCCACCTAATCACCAACATGGGAGTAAAAACAGACCCCACAAAATTCGATAAGGTTAATAATTATCCAAAACCCACAAATGCAGATGAAGCAAAAATATTTACGGCCTTCTGTAAATACTACAAAAGATTCATACCCAATTTTGCATCCATTACCAAACCCTTAAATCTTTAAGCCAGCTAGGACACAACCTTCATCTGGACAGAGGAATGTCAAAAAGCTTTTGACATTTTGAAAGAGCAACTAACTAACCCACCGATATTAAAATATCCAGACTTTTCAAAACAATTTGTTTTAACGACAGAAGAATCAAATTTGGCATTAGGCGCAATTTTGTATCAAGGAGAGATAGCCAAAGATTTACCTATTTCCTACGCAAGAAGAACTGTAGATAAACATGAATTGAAGAAACATATTATAGAAAAGGAACTTCTAGGAATTCACTGGGCAATAAAACACTTCAGACCATAACTGTATGGAAAAAAATTCACAGTCGTGACTGATCACAGACCTCTAGTAAGTTTGTTTACACACAAGGATCCATCATAAAATATGACAAAACTCCGTTTAGAACTATCTGAATTTGACTTCGACATAATATATAAAAAGGGTTTACTGAATACAAATGCAGACGCCCTATCCAGAATTAAGCTTAGCTTGGATATGCTTAAAGAAATGGTACCAACAGCGCAAATTAAGATAACAACGAGGAATAGATCAAAACAAGCAAAAGAATCAGAAGCATGCGAAAAAATTGAAGATATTGAAAGTGTCGATGAATCGTCAGGCCAACTTTTCATCTATGAATACACCTCAATCTCCGAAATAAGAAATGTAAGACAATTAAAATTCATAAAGATAAATATGGACGTCCAAAAAAGAAAGTATAAAGAAAAGAATAGTATACTCATATCAAAAAAGGAAGTTGCAATCGAGTACTGCGATAATCCGAATCTGAACTTAGGATCGTTATTGGAGAAGCTGACTCACGCGATGATTGACAACGAAATTCAAATGCTAGCGATCTCAAAAGAAGAAAAAATATTTAAAAAAGTCGACATAGAAGAATTTAGGAAGAAATTTAATGATCTGCAGAACCAAGTTAAAATAAAAGAAAAGAAAAGTTTGCGCATAATAATATTATAAACCCCCAAAAAGGATAGTGAACAAGGAAGAACAACTGAGCATAATGAAACAATTTCATGGCACTCAATACACAGGTGGACATTCAGGTGTCAAACGCACAATTAACAACATTAAACAAAGATACTGTTGGAAAAATCACAGCAGAATTGTCAAAACTTACGTAAACAACTGTGAGAAATGCAAGTGCAATAAAATAATAAGGAACACCAAAGAAAGAATGGTAGAAACAAACACACGAAGTCAAAGTTTCGAAATATTAGAATTTGACACGGTAGGACCCATGAATCAAAGTAAATTCTACAGATACATGCTGACATGTCAATGTCGACTAACCAAATATGTAGAAGCATTCCCCATGGACAATAAATAGGCCAAAACAGTAGCAAAATATTAGCCGCAAAAAATAATCTTAAAATATGGAACATTCAAAATCCCAAAAACAGACCTAGGCACCGAATTTCTCAACCAATTAATCTCAGAGGTATGCAAGATTTTCAAAATAACCCAAGTCACCTCAACTCCGTTTCACCACGAAACTCTAGGAGCCATTGAAAGGATTCATCGAGTACAAAACGAGTACCTATTATCAATAGTCCAGAATGCTGAATGGGATGAAAGCTTACCCTATTACACATTCTGGTATAATATCAAAACTCATTCCGAAACCAAAATATCACCATACAAACTGATATTCGGAAAATTAGCCTCACTTCCAGACACCATGGATCAAATCCGATTTACAGTCTAGAAGATTACTCAAAAAAATTGAAGATTCGCCTGCAAGAAAGTCAAAGAATAGCTAAAGCACTAAAAAGAAAAGAAGCAGAAAATCTGATGAAAAAACTAACCCACTAAAAATTAAGATAGGAGATAAATATTATTAAATGTAGGAAATAAGAGAAAGAATGAACCACCATATAAAGGTCCATATATTGTAATTGATACAAATAACGTCAATACTAAGATAAAGATAGATAAAATGATAAAAGAAGTACACAACAATAGGATGAGAAAATTTTAAAGTTCACCATAAGTAGCATGTTCATAACAATTAAAATAGCTATATGGATAAGAATTAAATAAAGTACACAAATTATTTTAGTAGAAATGTAAGATTAAAAACTACATCATACGAATAAAACAAAAAATTTTCCTCTAATCAAGCAAAATTTTTTTCCATAAGAGGAGGGATGTAGCGCATCAAACAATTCATAGATGCACATACGAAAGCAAAAAGAAAAACAAGCATAAGCAAGCATTCAAGTTCAATAATATCATTCACACTTATTTTTGTTCATAAATTCAACAATGTGAACTTCGTGAACTTGCAAAGGTAATGCACTTCAGTGCAGCACACGTCAGTTTGCTGACACGACATTTCACACCATTCATGCTTTACACTGACCTCAATGAACCCGAATGCTTGAAAAGCTTGGAATGTTCATTGCGGCAAATTCTTGGATGGATTTGCGAATTTTTGATTCCACTACTCCAGGTCAATAATCTATCTTGCAATGTATTGCAATGAATTGATTATTTGGTTGATTTATACGTTAGGTAGGGATATTGAATGATAAAATAAATAAGTTGATTCTGAATAAAGAAGACACAGTACGTTTTACAGAAGAAAAGTGTTTGACTATTAATTCCTTTCGCTAGTAACTTCGGCAGTCTTTAACGACATACAGCGTGCTGATATCGGCTGAGCATTCTCGCCTGCACTATACTAGCAAATTCGGCTGAGCAATCTCGCCTGAAGATAGGGCTGTCTCTGACGCCTTCAGATATTAATATCGGCTGACCTTTTTCGCCTGAAGCTATAGGCAGCAGCTATCTACAAGTACACATTGGGCGACGGTTAGGTCAAGGCGCCTTGATACTCGTATAACCATTAAACAAGTTAAGAAGTAAATGTTAAAAGTGGTAAACCATAGCGAACATAAAGTAACGAAATATAAATCTATTTCTAATCAATTTACGCAACATTAAGTTTTTAAGATATCTAAAAATTCTGTGCAAAAGTTGTCAGCCAATTCAAAAAAATTAAGCAAGATGTTATTTTGTGATGATTTTATGATTCAGCTGTATGACTCGTTTCACTTAACTGCAATTTCTAACATCATTACCTGAAAGTTCTTACATATATGGTTTAAACTACTGAATATATATTTATAATTTAAATTCTACGTGTTTCGCGTGTAATGAAGCGCCACTCATTAAGCGGCATTCATTACTTCCCCAAATCAATCAAGCGCTATAAAGATCAAATTAAATGAACGAAATACCCATAATTCCAATGTACATACGTACCTACATATTTCCCATGCATATCTTTTCGTACGTACATACATATTCCAAAAGCATATGTACGTACATACATATCTATTGTAATACGAATATTCCCTGCAAATTATCTACAAAAAATTATGTAACACTTTCTTCTTCAAAGCAATTAACTATTTCTGTTTAAAGAATACTCGAATTACAAAACATTAAAAACATTTTCTTTTTCAAGTAACAATGACTTGACCTTTTCAATTCATATTCATTGACAATAATTCCATCAGAATTATTGTCAACTCAACATTTTTCCATTTTTAATACAATAGCGGCAACGCGCTGCATTGTTTACATGAAACATACACCTCGCACGAGACCAATTCTAGCCATGTAGCGGCACTGGGCTGTCCCTGACCTACCATAAAACCAGTGCGCGCTTGCTTTAATTGTTTTACCATATGATTGGAAATACGCGTAATGTGCCTAGCGTTTGACCAACAAATTGTGTTCTGTTGTTCTTCGTCTTTTTTTTTGTTGTCACTCGCTTGCTCATATGTATATAGGAAATACTTTGAGCAGTGAATATGATGAAAAAACATTACTATGTGTAATATGCATGAAGTTTTGCCCCTTTAATGGCGCTATATGAAGTTCCTGCCCATGTATATTCTATCAGCCAATAGCCGGCTTTTAAAATTCTTATATGCAGCGGAATCGTTCAAAAATATTGCTTAGCCATGCCATATTGATTTTCGCCGTTATGTATTGATGCAATATCGGTAGGCGCTCCCAAAATTTCCTCACATATTTAACTGGAGAAATAGTTAGAATAGTGCTAATATTGCTGGAATTTTCCCAATACTCACTATATACCAATTTTTCTTTAACCCCACTATGAAAAATTCAGCCTTTATCTGATTATTCAATATTTGGAACCAAAATTCCAAATAAAAAGCTGATGCGTCATTAGCCAGAGGCAGTCAATTTTTGAAAATGAACCAAGTGACCCCCGACGCACATTAAGGTCTCTTGTTCCCTCTAAAAATTATAAAGCTATGATAAGCTAGATATAAAATAAAAGTGTAATGTTATAAAGTCAGTACGGTGAAAAATATACAAGTAAAAATTGAAAAGTGACTTTATGTGACAAAGGCAGATTCTTTTGAATCCAGGGCTGGTGATCTTCTACAAAAAGCGCTCCCAGTTCTTGCTGTTAAAATTGCACAGCAAAAATTTGGTGGCAGCGGTGGGACTTAAAAAAGGCAATATAAGCGCCTATAAATCCCCAAAAACAAAAAAATTTAAAGGTAACTGCAGCCGGGTGCTCAGCAGATTACCTAAAATCTGTGAGAAGCGTGCAAAAGCCCGTAACACCTCTCAAGAATTAAGAAAAATTAAATAAAAAGGGAAGGCAGACCCTAATGGAACCCCAACAAGAAGAAGGATTCTCGTACGGACGCACACGGAGCACCACGCAGAAAATCCAGGAATTGAAGGAAGAGATCACGAAGTTCACCTCACCAGTAGGACCAGACGACGACACCATGGATTTCAGCTACTTTCTAGCGCTCAAAGAAAAGCTATCCAAATTAAAGTAAATTACATTTTTTATATAAACCCACATTCCTTTTTTTTTGTATATTATAAACTATTTATATTATTATATTAAACATGCATATATAACATATAACTATAACTACTATATCAAATGAAATAATTAAAAAAAAAACTCATGCATGAATTACCAGTTGTTCTTGGTGTCGTTCTCACGCTCCTGTAGCCTTATAGACAGTAAACATTTTTGTTGTTGTTATAGTGACATTTTTTTTTGTGTGAAAAGAAAAACCTCTTTCCCTTCGTTTCATCTTAACCCATGGAATGCCGAATAACCCAATCCTTTTGTGATGATTTTTTATATGCTGATTTTAATTTCTTGTGTTCGTATAAAGATTTGTATTGCTGGTACGTGATTATTTTTCTCAATATCTCCTTTGTCCATTTTTGTGACAATTTAAATTTATTGGTTCTATAAAGGAGATACGCGAATCCTTTACATTATTATACTAACGTTCTTAAAAGTAATGGTGCGAAAAGAAATTTTGTTGTAGTTCTTTTGTAATAATTCTATCGCTATCATTGAATTAGTTTTCTTGTCTCATGCCTGTAAAAAAAACAAACAAAAGGGAAACAATTTTTTTTTATCGCTACAAGGTGAATATAGTTTTCTTCAAATATCTTCGTTGCTTACAAGTGACATTTTTTTTGATTAGCGTTGTCGTTGATTTAACGATTTTGAAAAGTCATTTTCGGATAGCATTTTGTGTTACCTATAGAAACTAATTAAAAAGGCGTTTCTTAAATTTTTGTGGCAAAATCTCTTCTTCCCTTAATTGAATATTCTTTTTAAAAAAACAAGTGCTCATTACTAGTTCAGTGCACGTAATAAATTTCTTTGCGTAAATCAATCTTTCCCTAAATAATTATTCTGTTGTGTTTTCTTTCCATAAACATAGAAAACTATCTTGTTTATTGTGGTGAGTGATACACAAGAAAGCAAAATAGTAAACACCAAGAATAATCGGTATAGCTTTGTCACAATGGCTCCAACATCAACACCTTCGCCAGAAGCAGAGTGCCTTTTTAAAATTAGCTTGGCAGACGCACGCAGACTAATTCCTGAATTTGACAGGAATTCTGCAGATTTGCATAAGTTTCTAACAAGCTGCGATGCCCTATTTTCAACTGCAAAGACTCCTGCAGATCTGATCTTGTACCTCAATCTCCTCAGAGGCAGATTGATTGGGGCAGATTATGATGCATTGAACTATGAAAGCTTCGATACATGGGAAGCAGCAAAGGAATTAATAAAGTCCCAATTCCAGGAAGAAAAGTCACGCATCACTGCTCAAAATGAGCTGATGCGACTTAGACAAGGCATTATGAGAGCTGAACGAAGCTACACATAATGAGATATCTGATACTCAGGCACGCGCTTTATTAATCAAAGAAAATGAGAAGGGAGCTATTCTTATTTTCGAAGACGGATTACGCGACGAACAGCTAAAAATTATAGCCAAAAAAAAAGGGATGAAGATAGCTTACGAAAATTAAATTGCATACGTGACTGTTCATGCTACTCGCATAACGAGATCTACTCCCCAGTCACAAAATTTCCAAATAATTTTCAGAAACCAAATTCTTCTAATTTTGCTAGAAATATTCCTTCTTGTGACATTTGTAATAAAAAAGGTCACACTAGAGCAACCTGTTTTAGGAATAGAACTATTCCTTCCTTCACTTCTCAAACCCAAATTTAGAAGAAAGTAAATCAAGTCTTCTGTGCTTATTGCCAGAGACCTAATCATCATATAAGTGAATGTCGGAAATGGCAACATAATGAACAAATCCGAAAACAACAAAACAACAATTTCAAGGTACTGGAGTACAAAGTACCACCAATAAATCTCCACGTAACCATCTATAGCCTGATTGTGTGCGGCTGTTGTAACGTCATCGGAAAACGATATTGTGCGGGAGGAAGCTCACGGCAACCTCCCCCCCCCCCCCCCCCAAACAATTTAAACAGATCCAGGTCTTTAAGTATTCGTATATCCATCAAAATAACCTATAACTCCATTACAGTGAATCTACATATATCGATATCCAATAGGAAATACTCAACTTTCTTGGTTGATACAGGTGCCGAAATAAGTTTGCTAAAGTATATTTCTACTACCGAAAACTGCCTGGTACATGAAAATCAAAAGTGTACAACCACTACCCCAACCGGTGATTTCATTGCCTCTGTGGGCATAATATATGGTAGAATAGGAATCGATTTGGCAGAAGGTCAAGTTCAAATTGACCACCCACTTCAAGTAATAGAGCAAAATACAAATTTGAGTCATGATGGACACTTGGGAAATGATTTTCTCAGGTTATACGAATGTTGTATAAATTATAGAGAGAAATACCTAGAAATTAATCTAGACGACATTAGTGATAAAGATATTAAAGAAAATACTACGATTCGAGAAGGGATACAAAAATACAGTTATACTCAAAAAGCCAGTGAGAGAAATATTCCACTGCAAAAAGCCAGTGAGAGATGTATTCCACTGCAAAAATACAATTATACTCAAAAAGCCAGTGAGAGAAATATTCCACTGCAAAAAGCTAGTGAGACATGTATTCCACTGCAAAAAGAGATAGGTACACGATGCTACGACTGTGGCCTAAATCTCATAAATGAGAGTTCCACTAATAATGAGAACTAATGAAGAGTTGAATAAGGAGATTTTAAAGTACCCTAGTGATCACATTTCTGATGTAGACACAGATACTAACTTATCAACAAATTTAAAAGAAACAAAAAAAGAATGTCAATCAAATAAAAATTCTAAAATTAAAATACCCCCTCGAACGGAAGTAATAGTCAAAATCCCAACTCCAATTTCAGAAAAAGAATTATTATGTCTTCAGAAGGAAGGCGCACCACGTATATATCTTGGTAATGTTTTAACTCAATCAAATGAAAATCATGCGAAAGTGCTTTTGTTAAATATAAATCAGTCTGAAGTAATTTTAGATTTGGATAAGGTAGCACCTACTTGGGAGAATCCTGGTGATTATGACTTGATCACTGATTCTAAGAACCCAATAGAGCAAATATTAAAAAAATTAATAGGATCTATAAACCTAGACCACTGCAATATGGAAGAAAAGTAGTTATGACTTCAATTTGCCGACAATTTAACGATCCTTTCTATCTTGCAGGAGATCATCTCACTCATACCGAGGTAACTCAACATAAAATCCCAACTATGGTAGACAAACCTCCCATTTATGTTAAACCTTGTAGGCTACCAATATCTCAAAGAGACGAGATTAATAGCCAGATTCAGGGCGTATTGACTGATAGTTTTATTAGCCCCAGTAGAAGTCTTTGGGATTCTCCTCTTCTGCTTGTACCGAAAAAGGCAGATTCTACAGGAACAAAGAGATTGAGAATAGTCATAGGCTTTCGTCAATTGAATGAAATAACTGTTGGTGATGCTTATCCGCTGCCTAATATAACAGACATATAAGACCAGCTTGGCAGATCCAAATATTTCACTACACTCGATTTGGCTAATGGATTTCATCAAATTCCTATGCATGAAACTGACAAGGAAAAAACTGCCTTCAGCACGGCTTTTGGTCATTATCATTTTAACCGAATCTCGACAATATAGTTATCTACGGATATAGCTTGAGAGATCATAACGAGAAGCTCATAGAAGTATTTCAGCGACTAAGGGATAGCAGACTGAAATTACAGCCTGACAAATGTCGTTTTCTAAGAAAAGAAATTAAATATTTAGGACACGTAGTAAGTGACAAAGGTGTTCACCCTGATGAATCCAAAATACAAGTTCTCAAAAGGATAAGGAATTTGTCGTCACGGCCGACGCCAGCGATTTGGCTATAGGTAGAATCCTCTCACAAGGTAAAATTGGTGAAGATAGACCGATTTGTTTTGCCAGTCGAACACTAAATCAAGCCGAAACAAGTTATTCAATAATTGAAAAGGAATTACTCGCAATAGTATATGCAGTAGAACAATTCCGCCCATACGTCGATGGAAGAAAATTTATCATCATAACCGACCATAAACCACTGGTATGGATGATGAATCTGAAGGACTGTTCCTCCCGCTTAATGAGATGCAGAATTCTCTAGAATAGTATGACTATAAAATTCTGCATAAACCATGAAAATTGAACGCTAATGCCGATGCACCCAACCGATTGAGTCCTCCTGAAAATAAGGAAGAAAACAATTCTAAGCAATCTGTAAAAGTGGTAACTAGAAGTCAAAAAAGGAATAACAAAACAATTACTTCCAAAGATGTAGAGCATTTTTATAACGAATATTTATATTCAATAGTCTCCCGAATAGAGATAAATGTAGAGGAAAAATTACCTCTGTTGCGTGATAAACGGATGAAAACAAAATGTTTTCTTTTACCTAGATCAGAAAACGAGGTCGAGAATATCCTAAAAGAGCATACATCCAAGCTGAATGCCACATTCGAGTTGAACGAAGTCTTCTATTACGAAAACTCGAATTTCAATTTCATAATTGCCAAATGCATGATTCCAATGAGTACTCCTAAAGAGCACCAACAAGTCTTAGGGAGTATAGGACAAATAAAACAAATTTGTATTCTCCATGGTCATCAGAACATAGCTCTTTCCATTCCTCCTTTAGGATTATCTGTACTTTCCGAACTTAAAAACATGATTTCATACGTTTTCAAAGAAGGAAACATTCGAATTACTATTTATGTAACCAAAGTTCAAGAGCTAACCGATGACAGGCAAATAACGGATGTATTAAACGCATACCAAGTAAGCCCTCTTGGAGGTCATCAAGGTATATCTTGTACTGTAAAAAGAATTCAAACTACTTACAATTGGTCAGGAATAACCAAAGACGTCGAGAATTTTATAAAAAAATGTCCTTCTTTTCAGAAAAAAAAAAGCTTTCAAAAAATCCTAAAATACCAATGAGAATAGCCACTACCAGCTCGAAACTATTCGAAAAAATATTCTTAGATTTAGTGGGACCTTTACCCATAAGTTATGAAAGCAATAAATATATATTAACTTTCCAAGATGATTCCGCTCCCAAATGCTGAAGCACAAACGGTAGCCCGCAAATTGGTCGAAAATATTATCTGTAGAAATGGAGTACCTAAGACAATCCTAACTGACCAAGGCACAAATTTCTTGAGCGAAGTTTTCACAGAAGTCTGCAAACTTCTAAAGATTCACAAACTTCACACTACACCATACCATCCACAGACTAACGGTGCTTTAGAACGAAGTCACCGAACACTGACTTGGGACACCTGGATCCCATATGCAATGTTTGTGTATAACATAACTCCCCAATCAAGCACTAAATACACCTCTTACGGGCTGCTCTATGGTTATCAAGCAGAGATTTCGACCACAGTAATGAAGGAACCTACGATATGTTACTCATATAAGAATTATAGCAACGAATTGAAAGCACGGTTACAACATGGTTATCAATTAGCCAGAGAATCCCTCATTCAAAAGAAAGAAAAATCAAAAGTCTCCTACGATGAAAGTACTCGTGTAAAACAGTTTAATTTAGGCGAAAAAGTTCTCTTGAAGAACCACCAAAGGAGAGGAAAATTTTCCCCGGTTTGGTCTGGACCATATGAAATAGTAAAACTAAATTCAGCAGAGAATACCACAATTAGAATAGGCAATAAAAACAAAACAATTCATAATAATAACATCAAGCGCTTTATCGATTAATTAAAAAAAAACGACGATAGTAAATATATTGATGATCATGAACTAAGAGAATTAAACGTAGCCATAAATAAACAGAAAAAAACGAAGAAAAAGGTTTATCCAAAGGTTTTGCACACACAATTCATCACTACACTATTAGCTACATTCTTCTTTGTTTAATTTTGATAATAATAGCGATTTTTGTAAAAAATAAAGTATATAAAACAAAATCTCCCAAAACAGGAGAAGATACTTATGTAATTACGACAACTGCAAAATAGTAAGTCGTGAAATATACACATAACTGTAAAAAAAAAGAGATAAAAGATTTAATTTTTTTGATATACATATAGATAATTACTAGAATTTGTGTAGTATTAATTTTTTTTTAAAAACCAAATAAATATAATTAAAGTAGCTAATATCATTGTAATTTAGATAATAGTAAAAGACATATTTTAAACAATTATCCTTAAAGCAATAGATTATAAAAACATATTAAGTGTAACCCATAAGAATTATAATATTACTAGGAGTAACTATCAATACTACCCAATTATTCTTTAAGAGATATAAAACATATATGTCTATACATATCTAATGTAACCAAAATAAGATCATAACCATAACATAAGATCATAACCTTAACATAAGATCATAATCATAAAGTAGATCATAACCATGAAATAAGATCATAATCAAAAAATAAGATTATACTCTAAAAATAATAATTCTGTTATGTAAAGCGCCCATCGTAAACACTTCATTGAAAATCACCTTCAAACATTTCTTTTTATACTCACTTCTTTTTACTTCGAAAGTTCAATACGTCCTACTCCATGAACTTTCTTTTCTAAGGGGGATGGTGCAATGAAGCGCTACTCATTAAGCGGCATTCGTTACTTCCCCAAATCAATCAAGCGCTATAAAGATCAAATTAAATGAACGAAATCCCCATAATTCCAATGTACATACGTACCTACATACTTCCCATGCATATCTTTTCGTACGTACATACATATTCCAAAAGCATATGTACGTACATACATATCTATTGTAATACGAATATTCCCTGCAAATTATCTACAAAAAATTATGTAACACTTTCTTCTTTAAAGCAATTAACTATTTCTGTTTAAAGAATACTCGAATTACAAAACATTAAAAACATTTTCTTTTCCAAGTAACAATGACTTAACCTTTTCAATTCATATCGATTCACAATAATTCCATCAGAATTATTGTCAACTCAACATTTTTCCATGTTTAATACAATAGCGGCAACGCACTGCATTGTTTACATGAAACATACACCTCAACACGAGACCAATTCTAGCCATGTAGCGGCACTGGGCTGTCCCTGACCTACCATACAACCAGTGCGCGCTTGTTTTAATTGTTTTACCATATGATTGGAAATACGCGTAATGTTTGACCCACAAATTGTGTTCTGTTGTTCTTCGTCTTTTTTTTTTTTTTCACTTGCTTGCTCATATGTATATAGGAAATACTTTGAGCAGTGAGCATGATGAAAAAACATTACTATGTGTAATGAATGATGTTTTGATCCCTTTAATGGCGCTATATAAAGTTCCTGGCCATGTATATTCTATTAGCCAATATCCGGCATTTAAAATTCTTATATGCAGGGGAATCGTTCAAAAATATTGCTTAGCCATGCAATACTGATTTTCGCCTTTATGTATTGATGCAATATCGGTAGGCGTACCCAAAATTTCCTCACACATTTAACTGGGGAAATAGTTAGAATAGTGCTAATATTGCTGGAATTTTCCCAATACTCACTATATAACAATTTTTCTTTAACCCCACTATGAAAAATTCAGCCTTTATCTGATTATTCAATATTTGAAACCAAAATTCCAAATAAAAAGATGATGCGTCGTTAGCCAGAGGCAGTCAGTTTTTGAAAAGGGACCAAGTGACCCCCGACCCACATTAAAGTCTCTTGTTCCCTCTAAAAATTATAAAGCTATGATAAGCTAGATATAAAATAAAAGTGTAATGTTATAAAGTCAGTACGGTGAAAAATATACAAGTAAAAATTGAAAAGTGACTTTATGTGACAAAGGCAGATTCTTTTGAAACCAGGGCTCAAAAAGCACTCCCAGTCCTTGCGGTTAAAATTGCATAGCACGCGCTACTATATGAAGTGCACATTAGATTAAGTTTTTTTTTTAGTAGTGAGTATTAGTAAAGTACAGTGGGTGATATTCTACTGAAAAATTATATGTAGGTATATTTCATTCGTTCAAAAAATGTGTGTAACGCCTATAAATTATACAATATAAAACGTTACTATTTTCTTCCAGAGCCTCCTTCGTTGTTACCTACATAGATTTTGTTTTCTTAATCTGGGAATACAAAATCATCCTAAAAATCCTTAGAGTAGAATTTTGCATGGTGAGGAAGCCAGGTATCAAATTTGATAACTTTGTAAATTGCGAAATCATCAGAAAGACGATGGAAATTCTATTCAAAGAATAAATAAAGGGGAAAGTTATGAAAACATTCAGCGCATTACCGCAATGAATAAACACGACGAAGAGTATGATGATTTCTTATCTACTCAGGCAGACCCATTCGCTTATATACCCGTAACTCCTCCCCTCCCCCACTTCAACCATTCCTCAGCTATTTATGATTTGTCAAAGATACACAATGGTGGTTTTGTTGCTAATTTAATCTTCTTTGAATATGGTTAAAAATTCATTACTATATATATATATGAAGTGCACATTAGATTAAGTTTTTTTTTTTAGTAGTGAGTATTAGTAAAGTACAGTGGGTGATATTCTACTGAAAAATTATATGTAGGTATATTTCATTCTTTCAAAAAATGTGTGTAACGCCTATAAATTATACAATATAAAACGTTACTATTTTCTTCCAGAGCCTCCTTCGTTGTTACCTACATAGATTTTGTTTTCTTAATCTGGGAATACAAAATCATCCTAAAAATCCTTAGAGTAGAATTTTGCATGGTGAGGAAGCCAAGTATCAAATTTGATAACTTTGTAAATTGCGAAATCATCAGAAAGACGATGGAAATTCTATTCAAAGAATAAATAAAGGGGAAAGTTATGAAAACATTCAGCGCATTACCGCAATGAATAAACACGACGAAGAGTATGATGATTTCTTATCTACTCAGGCAGACCCATTCGCTTATATACCCGTAACTCCTCCCCTCCCCCACTTCAACCATTCCTCAGCTATTTATGATTTGTCAAAGATACACAATGGTGGTTTTGTTGCTAATTTAATCTTCTTTGAATATGGTTAAAAATTCATTACATATTAAATGAAAATTTTCCTAAAAGTTAAATCAACTCTAATTAGGTTTGCGTGGAAATTTTGTATGCTTACCATATTGTGTCTGTGTGAAGAGAAAGGTTAAAAACATCCCGTTTGTTAATTCAAATATGTATAGATGCCTACGTGATTGCCTAATTTAAAATTCGGGTTTCGCATGAAAAATGCCTAAAAAAAAAATAAAAAAAAAATTTAAAACCAGGACAACGCGCTTCATGTTACAAAAGAGTCTTGCCTGTAACATATAAATTCTGCAACCGTTCCTAGAAGGAAATTTCAAGAATCTACATACCAGTAACACAATAAATTAAAATCTCAACTGCAGTACATAATCGGGCACCCTGAAAGTTTTTGAAAAAAAAAACTTTTTTAAGCATGAATAATCTTAAGTCCCCTTAAGGCTGCTAGTCTTTTTGCCTTTTTGAACGTGTGGCATATAACGTCAGTTAATCAGGATCAAAGGAGAGAGAAAAGCGTACAATGAGAGAATAAGTAAGGGGAAAAAATATTAATTGAGGCTTGAGAAATTATAACGACTGTGTGTTACAAAGGCATAACGACATAACTAATGAAATTGCTGAGGGTTTTTTCAAAACTCGATAACTGAAAATTAAAGTTTTTTCAGGAGGAGGTTTTTTGAAAGAGACGCATTTTTATTCATGCAGTTAGGTGACCGGCTACAAAGAAACGCATTAAAAAATATCCATAACAAATAATAATAAAATATATTAAAAACTTAAAAAAAAGACTAACTTTTATAAATCAAATGCACTAAAATGTATAAAACAATTTTTTTCTTTCTCAGTGATATACACAAGAAAAGTTTAATTGTAAAATAAGAAATGGTACAACTCAGATTAAATCTTAAAAGTTTGGGTATCCATATCTAAAATCATAATTGTCTAACTAAAGTTTTGTCTAAATTTTAAAGATTTAATCTGTGTTGTAGCATTTCTTATTTTGCAATAAATCCATTCTTATGTATATCACCGAGAAAAAATTATTTTTTAATTTTAATTGCATTTTATTTACAAAGGGTATTTATTTTAAAGTTTTTTAATATGTTGTATTTTCTACTTTTTAGTCATAAACTCTATTCCCCCTCCACTCTCAACTATCGAATCTCGCATATCGATTCTCCAATCTCGACTCTCAACTCATATCCCACGCAACCCAAATTGCACAGCCCCAAGGGTGGTAGTTACCGCCCCACCCCAAAACTGCCAACATTTGAGAAAATTTTACCCCATCGGAAACATCCCCATTCACTCATTCTAAATCAAAAAACCACATGTAAATCCATCCACGCTTGCTACCCTAAAACTCTTTCACTATCAGGCGCTCAGAAACAAAATGTCTGAGTCAGAGGTCAGTAAATTGATAGACAGTTATTAAAAAAATACTGCTGAATTTCAAGATTTTTCATCAAAACTCTACAATTATACATTTTACCTAGTTTTGCTAAAACCAACTTAAAATTGTGTTTTGAACGGAAACTTCATTTTCTTCATATATCCTTCGAGTACTTTTCGTCATAATCTTCTTTTTTATTCGCCTCAAATACAGGGTGTTTCCACCTAGGTGGTCCGTAGTGCAGGATGTGATAGTAGTCACGTAGATAAACAAAAAATTGTTAGGCATGGGGGGGGGGCATATTAAGCCTTCTGGAGTAACAGTGTGATTAAGAAAATATTCTAGATTTTCACAAAACACCCTGCATCTTACAAAGCAGGGTCATCGTCAACAGCTCATTGTATGCAGAATTGCATTGCCCTTCCAACGACTGCTCAACCAGATCCATACTCATCCCCTGTCAGGATTTATGGTGGTCTAAACTAAAAGGTTTGGATTTTCTAACTTTTTTTTTTGCTTGACCTCTTTTTTTACAAAAGGGTGGTTACCAAAACTTTTTTATAGAAATTATGAACTGTGGCCTCTCCCCTTTAATTTGATCTCTTACACCAAGATGCTATCTGTAACCGTTAAAGAGTTATTAGCTCTTGACTTATTCTCAAAGATAATAATTTGTTTCATAGTGACTGAAGATACGTCATTCGGTATGACCTGAATAGGTTAAGAGCTAATAACACTTCTACGACTACAGATAAAATAGAAATGTAATAGATCAAATTAAAGAGGAGGGTCCATAATATACAGTTAAAAAAAAAATTGCTAACCACATTTTGTATTAACTGGAATATAATTTTCCTAAATTTTTTGCATTACTGCCACAAAATTAATCTAAATCATTTCAGAATGACAATTAATATTAGCTTCTATTGACAGTTTGAAGCGTAAAAGCAACACAAAGGAATAGAGGCTATCGGTAGAGTAGCCAGAGAAATATCTTTATGCCTGCTAAATGTAACCGTTTCAGCCGAAGTTAAGATAAAGATGGAATCGTCTGTCTGTGTAGCGTATTTCCCCCTTCTGCTACTTATCCAATTTTTTTTAACTCTTCCTATGTTTATATATTTCTTTTTCCTTTTCTTTCTCCGTTGAGTCTATCTTTCTCCATTGTGTCTCCGGGGTACCTGAAAATTGGGAAAACGTTATATAATTTCGAGAAGCAGCCCTTGGTTACTGTAAAACATAAAGAAAAGTTATGTCTTTTTCATCTGAGCAGCAAAACTCTTAAAATCCGCATAATAACAAATTTTTTTGTTTAATTTGGAATCGTCGCCGCATTTTTAGCGCACAAATTACTTGCCACGTACCGTTGGTCACAAACTCTTCCAGTGTGCTAACGGCAATTTTGTAGGTAAAATATCGCGTGATATACTTGCAAAACGATAGCCACACCGGAGAAGTAGGAAATCCAGTCCAGAGGAGAGTCTCAATTTTCGGTATTTCGGGCTATTCAGTCAAGGCAGTAACGCGTGAAAATGTCCAGTGCACACACACACCCACGCTTGGCTCGGTGCAAATAATCTTGCATATTCTCGAAAATTCTCCTCGCACAGGCAGAATGCTGGCTCAGCGACGGCAATGAGTGAGCCACGCACGCGAGACTTGTACCGGCGGGTCGGAATGTAGATTCCAGCGAAAGGTCTGGGGAAGTTCTTTTTTGGAAGTGGATGGATGCTGTCGGTGATTTGGACTTGAGTAGACGTCACGTGAATATTTTAGCAGACGGGTTCTTTTTTTTGATTTTTTGCCACTGAGATCCCAGTTAAGGTTTTTCTTCATCTCCGCGAGAACCGACGAGATAGTTTTTATTTTGTAAATCAGTGAGAAAATTTCATGAAATCGTACGACGGATCCGCGTGGAATTCGCAATAAGTGGAATACGTTGTATATACCCGGTTCACCCGAAAATAATCATTTTACATCAGTTAGTGACAATTACCTTCAAGAATACATATAATCAGTGTCATTGTCTGCACATAGCTAACTTGAAAGGAGAAAAAGCTTTCATTTCCAAGAATTTTGTTATAAAATTAAAATTAAAGTGTGCGTACTTACCTGCGTGGAAAACGTAGTATACACCCGGTTCACCTGAAAACTAAAAATCATTTTCATATTTGGTGTTAATCATTTTACATCAGTTAGTGATAGTTACCTGCAGGATATACATATAATTAGTGTCATTGTCTGCTGAAAGGAGAAAAATGCTGTCATTTAACGTATAAATCATTCGATGATTTCTTCTGCAACATTTAAATTCTGAAACAAATATTAAAATTATAATATTATAAGTTACAGCATTACCCTTTGTAGAAAAATTATAAAAAGAAAACAAATCAAATAATAATAAAGTAAACTGATTCCTTCAACTTAATTAATGCCAACACAACTCTAATTCAATTTTAATTTCACTCACTGACGACTTGATGAAAAAGAAGAAGGATTCCTATTGCGTTCGCCCTTTTATAAGCTGGTTCCGCTAACTTTTCCAAGTACTACCAATGTGCTTGATCTCCCAAAATTCGGATTACATGTAATAAGAAAGGCACATACATAAATATTGAAATAAAATATATAAATGAAATCGTAATAACTAAAATAAATTAAAAATAATAATTTTGAGGTTAATACGCATCTTTGCTGCTTTTATTTCTGGTTCAGGACCCTTTAACACTACAAAAAATACAAAAATAAATAAAATCTCTTCCTCTTGTGGTGAGTATGAAAATACTGATTCTGCTAGAAAACACGCAGGGCAGTACGCTTTATTGCAGTACTAGACTTTTTGTCGTGGATTTTCGTGAAAATAAGTATTTTCATCTCTTTTTCAATTTCAATTGTCCTTTTCCCGCTAATTGGACAAATATAAATTAATTAATTTATTAAATAATTCGAAAATTACTTATTTTCGAGCAAAACTGGCCTTAGTTTGAAATTCTACGTAAAAATTTCTTTTTCCTGAATTTGCCTTTCTTAAACTGTCATTGAAGTTTCAGACGTCAGGTCGCTTTAAAGTTTCGCGGCCGAGAAATGTGTTTTTCTTTAATTTGTGCTATTTTTAATGTCGAATTTAAAAGAATATTAGTTCAATTGGTAAGTGATGGTTCACTTTTGTTATTACTTAATTGAATCTCAAAGAAAACCATAACAAATTATAAATGGATTTCATGTGATTTGTTGAGGTTATCTTTGTTTATGTTCTTGTTTTATTCTTTATTGACATGGAAATTTACTTATATGTTTGTTTTATTATTAATTCACTTTATTCTTGTTTTTAGTCTCCGTTCACCTTGATAAGGTGCAGGGATTCCGCATTTAGTTTGCTTGTTAGGGTAGGAGCATTGGATGTTGAAGATGGGAAGTTTCAGGAAGCAACCTTATGTAATCTGGGGAAGTATTTCGCATAAATTTGTACGTTCTTTATAAAGTTTTTATTTCATTATTTCAGCTTTAATTTCATATTTAATGGTATATGCTGGATGCTACCAGCAGGATTATTTAAACGCTAGATGTTTCAAACGGAACATTACTTAGGAGCCAGCTTTAACGTCGTTGGACTTTTCCTAGACCAGCTTCTGGGTAAGTCTTTGTGGAACATTCTCCCCCCGTTGAACGATTTCGTTCAAAGATTCTTGCCCTTATCTTTTTTATCTCACGACGATGATGATGGTGAAATACCACCTTACCGGCTCTATTTACATTTACCTTAACTTGGAATTGATCAGGAAGATTAACTGTAAACTGCTTACGTTTACTCTTCCCGATTCTTTCAAAATCAACTTTACGCAGAACGTTCTTCTCCTTCCCGGGTGAGGAATCGTTGAACATCGTTTTCAATTCGCATTTGGATTTCCTTTACAGTCGTGGACGCCTTTAACAGGGCTATTGACGGAACGAGGGATCCATTAGCTCGAATAGGTTGCTGTGGTTGTAGAAGTGTCCTTTGAGGTACTTCTTCAGCCGGACTGGAGGTCACGTCCTGCGCGCAATCAGTTTGATATATATCAGGCAGTGGTTGTCCTGTTAGGATATCGTAACCTGGCTCTACCCAGCTTGCAAGCATTGGGCTATTGGGGGGAAAAACTGGATATCTTCAAAGATTGTCAAATAGTCTTCCAAGTCAGACTGCATGGCTATCTGAAATAAATATTATAATAACTAAATGGTATTGAATTCAATTCAACACATATTGACACACAACGTAAACAACACATGTACGGATTTGACTATATGATATCAAATCAACTTTATGTTATTTGTCATGTTTCAATTCCTTCAATTGGTAGACGGCAAATTTTAACAACTGGTCTTTGATATGTGTTGTATCTGGTGCCGACCGTCACCACACGAACCATTCCATCCTTACCTGGATGAACCTTCTCTATAATTCCTAACGGCCAAGAGGTAGGTGGAGTAATTTCGTCCTTTATTAGGATAACATCTCCAACCTTAAGATTATGTTGTTGTTGCTGCCAACATCTTGGTCGTTGCTGGAGACGGTTCAAGTATTCCTTGGTCCATTTCTTCCAGAAATGCTGGTTCATTTGTTGAATGTGTTGCCATCGTGATAAAGATGTAGCTTTCGACGTGATTAGATTTGGTTCGGGAATTGCATTAAGCGCTTGACCGATTAAAAAATGACCTGGAGTTAGAACTGCTAGATCATCGACTTCGTTTCGCAATGTACAAAGAGGACGAGAGTTCAGACAGGCCTCAATTTGTGTCAGTAGGGTCATAATTTCTTCAAAAGTGCAAACTGTAGTCCCTACAACTCGCCGAAGGTGGTACTTAATAGACTTTATTCCTGCCTCCCAAAGTCCTCCATGATGTGGCGCCGCCGGAGGATTAAAGTGCCAATTTATACTTAAATTAGCCAAATATTGTTGAGCATTTTGTGATGCTTCCTTGACGGCTTGCTGTACATTATGATCCAGAACTGATCTTCCTCCCTTAAAATTCGTACCACAATCAGAATAAATGTCCGAACAAAGTCCACGTCTCGCGATAAATCTCTTAAGAGCAGCTAAAAATTCTGCCGTGGTTAAATCTGATACTGCTTCTATGGGTATAGCCTTCGTAGCCATACATACAAATATACAAAAGTATCCTTTGTAAGTTTTTGCATTTCTATGTCTTGACATCTTTAGGCTTACCGGCCCGGCGTAATCAATACCCACATGTGCAAATGCTCTCGTAAGGTTCACTCGAGGGGCCGGTAGGTCACCCATTAATTGTTGGGTAGTAGCTGCTCGATGTCTAGCACAACGTACACACTTGTGTAATTCGGTTGAAATGACTCGCTTTGCGTCCAGGATCCAAAATTCATTGCGCACTGTATTAAGAACCAGAGTGGTTCCTCCATGTAAAGTTTCCTTGTGCACCTTGTCGATAATTAACTTGCCGAGATGATGATCACGTGGAATAATTATTGGATGTTTTCTACTGAACGGAATGTTTGCATTTTTCAATCTGGCTCCTACTCGGATGAGTCCATCATGGTCCAGAAAGGGATTTAACGCTATTAATCGACTTTTTTTTGGAAGTGGATTTTTCCTTTTTAGATGTTCATACTCGTTTGTCAATGTGGTCGATTGTACAGCTCTTACTATTACAATCTTTGCTTGGTTTAATTCCATGACGGACAAGGCCTTGGTTTGTTTTTGTGACGAACTGCGGCAATTATGGATAAATCGCAATAGGGTGGCAGTAATGCGAAGAAGCCTTGTGTACGATGAGTAGTATGTTAGAAATTCAGCTGAACATTGCGCACTCAAATTAATTACAATTGGTTTTCTTGCTTCTAGTTCAGTTTTGTCTGAATTAAAAAACTTCGGCGGCCATGTATGTGCGTCCTTAGTGAGCCATTCAGGACCGTACCACCACAACTTACATTCCAGTAATTGCTTAGTTGTTGTTCCTCGTGATGCTATATCAGCTGGGTTTTCCTTTGTTGGGACGTGGTTCCAGTGTTCAGCTGGTAAAATCTCTTGAATTTCGGCTACCCTGTTTGCCACATAAGTTTTCCATCGTGAGGGATGGTCGCGTATCCATTGCAAAACGATGGTTGAATCCGTCCAAGCAAATATTGGAGTATCTTGTAGCTTCATGGTTTGAGTTGTAGTCTTCAACAATTTTGTCAATAGTAGAGCTCCGTTTAACTCCAAACGAGGTAACGTGATGGGTTTGACTGGAGCAACCTTTGTTTTTGAGGTTAATAAGGTTACTGTTGATTTACCTCGATTGTTCTTAGTTCGCAGATATACCACAGCCGCATACGCTTTGTTGGATGCATCACAGTAACCATGGAGTTCCTAGCTTATGTTGCCCTTTGAAAATGTAATCCACCGGGGAATTTTGAAGTTTGCTAGTTCGTGTAATTCCTTCTTAAATTTCTGCCATTGTTCGGTGATATTCTGCGCAACCTTGCTATCCCAATCGTAACCATTTATCCACAACGTTTGTATTAGCACCTTTGCTACCACTATGATCGGAGATATCCATCCCAATGGATCGTATAGTGATGCTATCTCGGACAGTATAGTACGTTTGGTATTAACTTCGGTGATTGGTTTGCTGTTTAAACTAAACGTGAAATAATGTCCGACAGGTTACCACCTAATGCCTAGAGTTTTCACGGATTCCAACTCTTCAAAATTCAGTATGCCCTTCGATTCTTTATCTTCTTCTGACAGGTGTGACTGCAGTTCCGCCTTGTTGCTTGACAATTTACGAAGTCTAAATCCACCTTTACTGAGCATTTCGATGAATTGCTGTTGCAATGCTTGAGCCTCTGGAATTGTCTCTGCACCCGTCAGCAGATCATCAACGTAAAAGTCAGTGAAGGTGAATTTGGCTGCTAATAGGTATTGTTCACTTTCGTCGGTGGCTAATTGTTGCAGCGTTTTAATAGCTAGGTACGGTGCTGCCGATGTTCCAAACGTTACTGTGTTTAACTGATAATCTTGGAGCGCCTTTGTTTCTGGGTTTCTCCAGAGTATGCGCTGAAAATTTCGATCCCTTGGATGTACCCAAATCATCCTATATATCTTCTCGATATCTGCTGTCATTGCGACTTGATGTTTTCTCCAATTTAAGACAATAGAAAAAAATTTGGGTTGTAGAGTTGGTCCGATAAGTAGTTGTTCGTTCAACGATTTGTCGTTTGTTGTCCTTGCAGACGCATCAACACTACTCGCAATTTTGTAGTTGTGCTTTGCTTGAAGACCGCATGATGCGGAATATAGTAATGGTTTTAATTTGCTTTAGGTGAATCACATGCTGTCATATGGCCCAATTTCAAATATTCGTCCAAGCAAGTTTCATATTCTTGCTGTAATTGGGGGTTTCCATTTAATTTTCCTTGCAAATACTCGAAACGTTTTAGTGCACGATTTCTGGATTCGCCCAGGACAGGACCCCTTTCATCTATAAATGGTAACCTTACTTGGTATTGACCATTCGATAGTCGACAATGACCAGCTTCATATTTTTTCTGGCATTGTTTTTCTTCTAAGCCTTGCAAATCATATCTTGGTACTTCTTCTCTTTCCCAAAATTGGCGTATTTGTCTGTTAAGCTCTTCTATTGGCTTGATTGAAATTGTGAATACATTCGTCTGATCATTGTGAGACATCGATGTACTTCCCATTACTATCCATCCAAAAATGGTATTGATGGCAACAGGAGAGCCCCTTGGTCCCCGTCGAATACCTTCACAAACAATTTGTGTATATATGTTCGCTCCCAACAAAATGTCTATTTGGCTTGGTTTAAAAATGTTGGGTCTGCTAATTATTTCGTAAATGTTCCCATTTCTTATTAACCATTTCTGTAGCTGGTAATAAATCGGTAATGGTATTAAGGACAAGCATTTCGGCCTGAACCACGGCCTTGCTAGTTGTGGTTGACTCTAATTGCACTTGTACTTGTCTTCTTGAGAATGCTGTTTGATTTTTATTCAAGCTTAAGATTTCAACTGCTGTTTGTTTGCTATGAATGCGTAGTTGCTTGCAGGCATTCTCTGTGATAAATGATGCTTGTGAACCTGAGTCCACTAAACATCGAAATGTAATCAAATGGCCATTGCGGCCATGCGCTGCTGCTAACGCTGTTGGTAGTAACGCATTATGATTTTCTGTCATCAGGAAATTTTTTGTTTTTTGCACATCGGAACTAGTAGTGTACAAATTAGTTGTTGTGGAGTTGGTGGGCTGTTCTGTAGCATGCAAACCCTAAGTAGGGGAATCAGTTGCATGTAATGTTGTATGATGTGGTTCGTGGCATGTTTTACATCTTTTTTGTTTTGGCATCTATTGTAATTATGTTTATTTGAGAAGCAGTTCATGCATCTGCCAGCAGCCTTAATTAATTTCCGTCTAGCTACCACATCTAAGTTAAGAAATGTTGCGCAATTTTCCACGTAGTGCTTCTTCTCACACGCAGGACAACCATTGTTATTGGTACTATGATAAGTTTGAGTACTTTCCCTTTTGATAGAACCCGTGACTGGTTTGGCACTCATAGTATTGCTTATGGATTCTAAAACTCGGATTCTCGTGTGTGGAAACTGCTGAAATGTTTTGAACTGGGGTAGTTTTTGGTCATCTCCTAGCTCTTCTTCCCAAAGACGAAGTGTGACAAAGGGTAATTTCTGCACTATTAAATATATTAAAAGTGCATCCCAGGATTCAGTATCCACCTTTAAAGCCTTGAGTTGTTGTAGACATTCTTCGACATTGTCGGCCAATGATTTTAAGGCCTTTCCGCTTTCAATCATAAGCTTCGGTTGACTTACAAGTGATTTTGGGTGGTGATTAACTAAAGTCCTTGTATTTTCATACCTCTCCTTTAGCTTTCTCCATGCTGGAAGGTAGTCTTGATTTGTGATTGAGGTGTGTCTTAGTACTCGTTCAGCGTCACCCGTAAGACATCCCTTGAGATAATGAAGCTTTTGGACCGGTTGAAGTTGGGAATTATCGTGCACTAACGAAGTGAACAAATCATAAAATGATCTCCAAGAGTTATATTCACTGCAGAATTTCGGTAAAGTAATTTTGGAGCTGCATGATATTCAGGGTGTATAATTGAATTGTTACCATCTGGGAAGATCGCCTTTAGCCCATATTCTAATTCCCCCATATATTCAAAATATTTGACTTCAAGTTTATCAAATTTCTGTTCTTTGGTGTATGCATGTTCACATTTTTCGTTTGACATTAAAATTGTTTCTGCTAGCCTTCGATCTTGTGCCGTAAACACGTGCCATATAGTTCGTAAATCTATTAATTTTTGTTTGAAAAAACCTGCAGTTCGTTTTACTACCTTGGTTTTTTTTCCGTTATCGATGGCGCTTACGACCTTGTCATGCAATACCACTTGCTTAACGAGTAAAACCTCCAGTGTTTTCTCCATATTACTCTTTCAATTTCGGGGTGTGTTATAGGTGTAATTTCTTTTGTTGAACACTGCGTTGTGCTAAACTATTACCGTAATTGATGCCGCGTTGTTCTGTTTAAAAACCGTTAGCGTTCTTGTTAGTACCGTAACCCATGCACGTTGAGGAACGTAATTAAGTTTAATAAGCAAATCTAATGCTAAATCTATAACTAAAGTAGAGTAAATTAAATGTATATGAGTCTCGCAGCTCCTGGATGGAACCACCAAATTTTTGACCGATAAATGACCAACACACCTCAATTAAGGAAAAACTGGGTTGGAAGTGAAACTGTTAAATCATAAGACGTGCGGACTTTCATATACCAAAAAAACTTAATTTATTAAAAAAATTTGAACACAAATTTGCTCTTCTTAAGCTACGTTCCTCATACAGTATAATTAGTTTAATTTTAAACAAGGCACTTTTACAGAATTATATTTGCTTAATTACTTTCACTTCTTAACTAAGGCTAGCAGAAATGTTCATCGAACGTATAAATCATTCGATGATTTCTTCTGCGACATTTAAATTCTGAAACAAATATTAAAATTACAATATTATAAGTTACAGCATTACCCTTTGAAGAAAAATTATAAAAAGAAAACAAATCAAATAATAATAAAGTAAACTGATTCCTTCAACGTAATTAATGCCAACACAACTCTAATTCAATTTTAATTTCACTCGCTGACGACTTGATGAAAAAGAAGAACGATTCCTATTGCGTTCGCCCTTTTATAAGCTGGTTCCGCTAACTTTTCCAAGTACTACCGATGTGCTTGATCTCCCAAAATTCGGATTACATGTAATAAGAAAGGCACATACATAAATATTGAAATAAAATATATAAATGAAATCGTAATAACTAAAATAAATTAAAAATAATAATTTTGAGGTTAATACGCATCTTTGCTGCTTTTATTTCTGGTCCAGGACCCTTTAACACTACAAAAAATACAAAAATAAATAAAATCTCTTCCTCTTGTGGTGAGTATGAAAATACTGATTCTGCTAGAAAACACGCAGGGCAGTACGCTTTATTGCAGTACTAGACTTTTTGTCGTGGATTTTCGTGAAAATAAGTATTTTCATCTCTTTTTCAATTTCAATTGTCCTTTTCCCGCTAATTGGACAAATATAAATTAATTAATTTATTAAATAATTCGAAAATTACTTATTTTCGAGCAAAACTGGCCTTAGTTTTAAATTCTACGTAAAAATTTCTTTTTCCTGAATTTGCCTTTCTTAAACTGTCAATGAAGTTTAAGACGTCAGGTCGCTTTAAAGTTTCGCGGCCGGGAAATGTGTTTTTCTTTAATTTGTGCTATTTTTAATGTCGAATTTAAAAGAAAATTAATTCAATTGGTAAGTGATGGTTCACTTTTGTTATTACTTAATTGAATCTCAAAGAAAACCTTAACAAATTATAAATGGATTTCATTTGATTTGTTGAGGTTATCTTTGTTTATGTTCTTGTTTTATTCTTTATTGACATGGAAATTTACTTATATGTTTGTTTTATTATTAATTCACTTTATTCTTGTTTTTAGTCTCCGTTCACCTTGATAAGGTGCAGGGATTCCGCATTTCGTTTGCTTGTTAGGGTAGGAGCATTGGATGTTGAAGATGGGAAGTTTCAGGAAGCAACCTTATGTAATCTGGGGAAGTATTTAGCATAAATTTGTACGTTCTTTATAAAGTTTTTATTTCATTATTTCAGCTTTAATTTCATGTTTAATGGTATATGCTGGATGCTTCCAACAGGATTATTTAAACGCTAGATGTTTCAAACGGAACATTACTTAGGAGCCAGCTTTAACGTCGTTGGACTTTTCCTAGACCAGCTTCTGGGTAAGTCTTTGTGGAACACCAACTTTGCTGAAAACTATGTAATATTTGGAAAAGGATAAGACATGACCTTCAGAGAAGTACAAGGAGCTTTTATAAACCTTACGAATCATAACATAGCCTCAGACATTAGGGCCTTGTTATCATATGGCCCAAAATTTATACCCCCTAACAAAAAAATAGATCCCGTTAATACATTAATAACCCTGAATAACATAGCGGAAATAATTGAAGAAAACACACCAATGGCATATAAAACAAAAACAAGAAACATAGCAAAGATAACGAATGGATACATCACAAATAACAATAAGAGAATTATGAAAAGGAAAGAACAAGAAATCAACCAAACAATTGGAAAAATAAAAACATTATTAAAACGAAACAGAGACATTAAAATATTAGAATTAGATAAAGGAAAAGCAACAGTGGCTGTCCATAATGATTACTATCTTAAATTACTAGATGAAATGTTAACAGACGGAGAAAAAAATGGGACATACAGGAAAATAAACAATGATGAAACTCCACGGATACAAACAGCACCAGTTAGGTCATATGAAAATAAATTAGAAAACATAAAGAAAACTGGACTATACCTCACACATAGAAATAGAAACAGCAATAGAAACCTCAGTGAAGAAGACATTAAAATGCTTATTGATTTAAAGAACATTGAAAACGATACAAGCATATTACATCCAGTGATTAAGGTACACAAAATAGTACATAAATTAAGACCTATTGTCTCAAAAACCAGCGCAATAAACACAAAATTAGGACCATATATAAATAAAGTATTAGATAGGATGCGTCACATAGATGACCTAAAAATAGACCCTAATGTCCGAAACAAGTTAGACTTACTTATTGAAACAAAAGATCTGGAATGGGCAGGAGGACCTGTCCTTTTAACTATGGATATAAAGAATATGTATGATAACTTAAACTTAACCAAACTTAAAAACGACATTAGAAACAACATAGGCCCCAAAATAAAAGTAGATTATAACATAGAGAACCTAATGAATTTAATAGATTTCGACTTAAGACAGGCAAACTATTTCAAAATAAATAATAAAACCTATAAACAAAAAAAGGCACACCAATGGGAGGAAAAACCTCGGGAAAATATACCAGCATATACATAGACCTAACTATAAATAGGATATACAGCATACTTGCAAAAATGGGTGTAAAACTGATTAAGATATATGTAGATGATTTTCTCTTATACATGAAAAAACAAAATACTAATGCAGCTAGGAAATTATTAGAAAAAGAACTAGAGTTGGATTTTACAACGGAAGAGGAAAATGACAAGAATGAAATCAATTATCTAGATATGTCAATAATTAGAACAGAAAATAGTTTTATGACAAGGTGGTACAAGAAACCCATAGCATCTAACAGACTAATAAATTACTTATCAAATCAACCAACAATATACAAGAAAAATACAATAATAGAGGGATTGAGATATGCGATTAAGATCACGGAAGTGGAATATATCAGAGACACAATAAAAATAATAATAAATGAAATCTTGGACAATAGCTATCCAAGAACAATCATGAGAACATATTTCGAAGAGGCCCTGAATAATATAGAAATAGAAATCCAAAAGAAAACCATTGTGCAAAACTACCTCAGAGATGAATATGACCTAGTAATAAACATCTCAAAAGATATAAAAAATGTTGAAAACACAACACAAAATGAACCTGAAAATAAAGAAGTAAACAAAAGTAGAAAACAATTTATGAGATATATTAAAACACAATACGTAAACGAAGAAACATCTAGACACATAGTGAACAATAGTAGAGGGTATAAAATTGATACCATAAATTCACGCAAAAATGAACCTTAGAAATGAATATAACTCCAAGAGAAAATCCAATAATAAATCTATATGCAAGGCCCCAAATTTAGAAAATCACCTAACAAAACCAGAAAATTGGAACAACATAATTTTATTGAAATGTAGAGATTGCAATACAAAATACATTGGACATACAGGCAAAATCGACACACAAGAAATGGTACAAAGACAAGAAAACAACACCCATGGAGCTCTTAATAAACATAACAGAAGAAACAAACATAATACCAGCGAAAAAATAACGATCATAGAAAAAATACGTAACCGTGGTAAAGTACACAAATTTATTGCAGCCTACATAGCAAATAATGATGACACAAAATGCAAAATAATAAATCTACATCACCACGAAATCTTGACACACTACAAAATGAGAACCACTAATGAAGGCCAGAATACAGAAATAGCAACCACAAAAAGAATATAAATTATTCAAAATAATAGAATAGGAACACAAGAAGAGATATATAAATACATAAAAAATTCATCAGAGAATAACATAAGGAACAAAAATGGAGAAAAAGACAGAATGAAGGAAAATTTAAGAAACAAAAAGGTTAGATAAAAAAGGGAAAAAAAGAAAAGGAAAGAAAAGAAAAGAAATAAAAGGAGGGAGGGAGGGAAAATATACTTTGGCTTAAAACCTAGATTTATACTCGATTAAACTTATTAAGGAAGTTGTTACATAGACTTGATTAATGAGAAAAAATTCGCACAAACAACAATAATAATATATAATGGTGATAGAACTAAAGTAGATACAACAACCCAAAGAAGTAGAAACAAACATTTGAAATTAGAAAGAAATTAATACATGCGATAATACAATTAGCAACAAACATGAGGATCTGAGCGATAAGAAACATGAGGAAAAATCATAAAATTCATATAAATATAAACTGTGTGCATCGTAAAGCTCTTTAAACATGGTCCACCACCATGTCGTACAACGTTTCGTCATCATATCCAAAATACCTTTTGGATAGTGACGACACCAACCATGCACATGCGTCATTTTGCAAAATTTTTCCGAAAAATTTCAATTTTTTTTCCAAATTCCTATAACTGCTATAGATGGCAGCTCCCAATAGATTTTCCACACTAGGAAATATAGATCCACACCACACCACAGACCCACACCACACCACACCACATATACTCCTCAATATTACACCACGGCTAGGAACATATTACACCACGGCGAGGAACATATTACAACTCACATTTGAACTTTCTCCACATATTCTACAAAGTCATCATAGTCACCTGGAAATTTGGATCTCACTCACACACCTCACCAAAAACGAACAATTGAATACCCGTCACACAAGACAGTTTTGCTGTTCGCCTTAGCAATTAAAGTTAAAACATAATTAAAATTAGAGTCCTTAATCTTTAATATTGAACGCGATTTTTAAGTTGAAGTCTTTAATTTTGGAACATATTATTTGTTGTTCTCGTTGGTAATTGAGTTTGAACGTGATTTTTTGGATTGGAGTCTTTAAGATGGAACGAAAATTTTGAGTTGAAAGTCTTCAATTTGAATCTTTAATTTCAAATTGCACGCGGAACTTATCGTTAATTTCTGATTATCCATGGAGTTCGGTGGTCCACGGTGTTTTAATTCACTTCCGGAGTTTGGTTTATTCAACGGTATTTATGCCTCGATATCCAAAATATTCCCTTCAACATTTCGGTCGATATTCGATATTTAATATTCAAGAACATTCAAGCACATCATCAAGGGCTCCATGGGATTCTTCACATAAAGAGCTCTATAATAATAGATTTCCGTAAGATTTTTTAAAATTTTCCCTGCGAAGGTTCTGTAAGATTCTTCAGAAAAATTACAATAATTTAAAAATTTTGACAGCATCCTTTACGAAGATCCAGTTATCTTGGCTGCCTACTGAGATTCACCATTTACGAATTCATCACCACGATTCACGGATTCATCACGGTTTTATCATATATTATATAACCCCCAAGAGATAAGTTTACAAGGGAAAATATCCATATAGAAGAAATCCACGAGAGATAAATCCATGATTCACGGATGCATCACATATATATATATATTATATAACCGACGTGAGAAGATTCCAGGGGCAAAAAAATCCATATAGATACAATCCACAGAAGAAAATCCATGAACATTCAATCCACAAGAGAAAAATCCATGAACAAACAATCCACAAGAGGAAAGTCTATGAACAGAGAATCCATGAACGTATAATCCACAAGAAGAGATCCACGAAGGACAAGGTTTTTAATGTCCCATTTTAACTATATAGATGCTGAGACCCACGAAGAACAAGGTTTTTATTGTCCCATTTTAACTATATAGATTCTATTCTATAAGCATTAGACTTTACCTTTTAGACACAAATTATTTTACATAATTTGTATATTTTAGATGTTATTCAAATTCATTTATTTTTGTAATTTGAAACATTTAAAAATTGGTGGAAGATTGACAATATGTTTCACACTTAGTGAAGCGATTTCACCATTGTTGTATCCGAGGTTGTGAAAAACGGGGTTTTTCCAAGCTGAGCTTCTATGTTGAACTTAGATGGAGTGATTCCCAAATTTACAACAAATGAGTTGTTGCGGTGTCCGAAGTGATTCTGGATAGATTATTTCACAACCGGACGGAGTAATTCACAACAGGCATTTGACTTATGGGATTTTGCAAAATTTTCCGAATTCTAATTTGGGTTTCCGGTTTGAATTTAAACAGCATAATTCACAACAGATATTTTGCTATTGGATTTCCATTTTTGAATTCTAATTAGAGTTCTGGTCTGAATTTGAGTTCACAACGAACAGACTAATTCACAATGAACGCAATAATTCATGTTGAATTTGAACAGAGCATTTCACAATGAATGGAAAAATTCACAACGAATTGGATGGAGGTAGATTCTGAAGCAGGGTGAAGGTTGATTTTGAAGCGAATTGATGTTGATTCCGGGTAATTCACTACAATCCTGTTTTTACAGTTAACGGGGCGGTTTTTATTTTTATTTATTTATAATATTTTTTCGAACGGAGAAATTCACACAGTTTTATTTTATTGTCAAGCAGAGTAATTCACACAATTTTTAATTAATGTTTTCTATTTTTATTTTTATGTTTATTTTTATTTTCAAACTGAGTAATTCACAACATGTTTATTTTTTGAACGGAGTAATTCACAACATTTTTATTATTGGATTCACAGTCAGGGATTTGTTGTTTTTTGTTCACTTGATTCGCATTTAATGAAGGGTTGTCAAGACTATCGGTCCGTTCAAACTATCAGCGCTGTACCATAGATTTTTTTGGGGAAACATTGACTGTTTGATCTATTGGTTTGTTTCAAACTATCACTACCATTTTTTGAGGGGCATTGATGTTTGGATCCATTCTTTGGTGGCAAACATCATTATCGGGCCATCACTGCCGTCAATGTTTAAATGTCACTACTATACTTTTTTGTGGGGCACATTGATGATTGATCTATTAAATTGATTCAACTTGTTTTTTTTTCACATTTACATCCACAACACAATATACCGCATGACATACAAGTTTATATGACGAAGGTCATAGGGCAAATGTCATTAGGCAATTGTCATAAAAAATACTCCTGATGATCCCGATGGCTCGGGTGAAACGCGTTGAGCATAGCCTATAAGGTGCCCAAACGGTATAACAACTTGTATACAACTGATAAACATACATTAGTTTAACCCATGGTTAACCTATGGGTACCGCATTTCCATAGGGATTTATTTATTTCTTTATTTACATACATACATATATGCATTACACATGAACACATGTACAAATGAACATATATTCTCTCCATGATGTCCCCAGAGGTTCATGACATCACATAGAGAATTCTCTTTCTTACGAAACATCACATAGAGGTTTCTCAGGACTATTATGGCATCACCAGATATTTCTCAGACGTACTATAACGTCTAAGCCCAGAAGGTTTCGAAAAAAACCCGATATATTTCACCCTTAATTTGACTTAATTGGACTTAAAAATAACTCACGCCAGTGTGCGATAACTCATGCCAGCATGTAATATTCTAACATAGATACTGTAACAGGATGACTTACCTCGCCCTTCCAGTACCCTCCTCGATAATTCGTCCTTAACGACTGGCTTTAAACATCCCCATAATGATCAAGCTCCATACACCCGATATGCTTCAATAATAGCGGCATGACCATATTCAACTTCTGGCAGAGTCTCTAGACCATCTAGCAATCATCTACTGATGGTATATTGTACAGAGCGAATAATGAAACCTCGATCTCAATTAAGGGAGAATCCTGGCAAAACTAGTACTAGAGAGAGGGTACACTTTTTTTTTTTCTCTTCCTGTATGTTGGCATTTCGTGTAATCTGAAACGGACAGTGCATTAAATGGAATGATACGGCGGGTCAGCATTTGGAAAGTTCTCACTTACGACATCTGCTGATGATCTTTCGTTGCTTAAAGGACACCACGACGAATTCGCAGCAGACCAGTGGGAGGTAAATAAGTCCGGATAAAGGAATCCCCTTTCAAATTTTTTCAAAGCTCCTGGATTTATTTGCACTTTTCCAGAACTGGAAATTTGAAGTACTCAGCGCGAATTAAGTTACCAAACAATGCCAAGACTATGAAGCACCCGCACCAGTTCCGTAAGAAATTACCCAAATTTTCTTAAAATGCACGAATTCCGAACAAGCAGAAACTAAAAACTCGAAAAGTTTAAAATGCCGACTTGTCATTTCAGTAGAAAAATTATAACATGAACTTGACATTCCAATCTGTCAGATGACCCATGCCAGAAAATGAACATAGACAGTTGGGAGGAATCTCGAATTAAACTAAGGGCGCGTTCCAATGCCAACCCAAGTCCACCATTACAATTCTAACTAAAATCTAGCTCGATGCGAATAAACTACCTGAAATCTAGGAGCTCGCATAGGAGCACAAAAGCGGAAGCAGTTGCTAAATTCATGTCTAAACACAAAACCACAATAATTTCCGCAAGCGAACTATTTTGAAATATCTCAGGCCAAAACATTAGTATTTCTAATCGGAAGAGAAGAGAAGCTTTCGAGCTTTGGTAAGAGAGAGAAAATTATAGAATGTTTTACGTTCGATAAAATAAAAATCAAAGAAATCTTTCGACATTTTTATAACTAAAGACACTAGAAACATTTCGACATTTATTAAGAAGGCAAAATGATAGAAACTGTTGACGTTTGGTAAAATAAAAATCAAAGAATCCTTTCGACATTTTTATAAATAAAGACAGTAGAAACATTTCGACATTTAGTAAGAAGGAAAAATGATAGAAACTTTTGACGTACGCTATCATAAAAATCAAAGAGGCCATTCGACCTTGTTATAAATGGAAATAGTAGAAACAATTTAGCATGAATTAAAATAGAAAGAGCTGAAAAAAACAGTGCGACATGCATTGAAGGAAAATGAAAGGTGATTATACAAGTAAAGATTTAACCTGTCAAATTTATGGAGAATGAAATGTTGAAGTGTTCAAAATGTAGTCTGTGAAAAAATTAAACAAAATGAAATGTAATTAGATAAGAAGGAAAAGAAAATTTAATCTGTCAAAATTCAAGAAAATGAAATGTAACTAGGATAGGAAAAATCAAAGCAAATAAAATGTAATTAGATATTTGAAAATTTAATCTGTAAAAAATTAAACAAAATGAAATGTAATTAGATAAGAAGGAAAGGAAATTTAATCTGTCAAAATTCTAGAAAATGAAATGCAACTAGATAAGGAAAATTCAATCGGTAAAAAGCAAAGGAAATGAAATGTAATTAGATGTTCAAAATTTAATCTGAAAAAAGACACATTAAACTAAGTGAAATATAATTAGATTGAGAAAACTCTAACCTGTCAAATTAGCTAGAAGAAAATGAAGTTAAATAAGTGAATGTGGCCTCACCACAGGAGCTCTTCACACCGGCCGACTTATTGCATTTTTTGAGTGCGGAGTTATTTCGCGCGGAGTTAATTCATGCAGCCGTTCACACCTAGGGGTCAGTGAGTAGGCTCGGCCAGGAGAATAGTAAAAGATCAAACAAAAAAATTGTAGTAGAAAAGATACGTCGAGATAGAGTCTCGGCCAATTTTTTGGATTATGAAAAGAAAGAAGTTTGTTCAAGTTTGGTGAGAGTAGCGAGAGAGACGGCGAGTTCAGAAAAGTTGTAAAAGGAAAGAAATAAAATAATAAATCTGAAAAAGAAAAGTGGTGCGAATAAAGTAAAATTGTCCAAAAAGCTCATTTTTCTTCTTTATTTTGTCCTAATTGCCACGATGTGTGTATATTCAACACGAAAGAGGAAATTTCGAAGAAATTAACAAGGCAATTAATCGGCTTGAATTTTTGGCGTTCTAGATCTGCTGGGATAATACTCAGCGTCCAAAGTGGGGCTTCCAAGGATCCAGGGAGTAGCCCGAAGTATATAGGCCACTCAGCAGAAAAGGTAACGTTTGTTTTTTTTGTTCACGTGTCGTCAATCGGAACGCCCGAACCCGACCCGATTCAACTGGAGACCGCTCGGCCAGACGATGGGGTTAACGGGCTCCTCCAAAAAAGGGAACGTTGAATATTGTAACAATACTATAACACAGATTCATTCCGTTTTTCACCCATACTTCGACTTAACATATAACATTATACATAACATTAATCATACATTAATCATAAATTAACATTCATATTAATTCAACTTGACACATGACTTAATACATAACATTAATCATAAATTTACATTCACATCACTTGTTGATATAACGTCTACACATCTTTCTACCGGAAAATCCTTAGTACTATCATTGAGTAACCATGGTGGCTAAACATTTTCCACGACTGTGGATAATGGTGCACCACCATGTCGTATAACGCTTCGTCATCATATCCAAAATACCCATTGGATAGTAATGACATCAACCATGCACTTGCAAAAATTTACCTACGCATCCAGCTAAAACGATGTAGAGAAAAATAAAAACTCACTTTTCACTTTGTATTATTTTACCATTATGCACCCTTGGGTTCGATTTATTGTTTATGTACATTATGCAGCCATCACACAGGTGTGATGACCATATTCTCACACTCAAAATCGAGTTGGGAACAAAACAGGAAATTATATAATATATTTTCATATTTTTAATTCACGTACGAGCACAAATTTTCACCTGCGTAAGCATTTATTGTTTTTAATGCAGAAATTTTCTCACCGCGAATCTGACGGATCCGATTACAAAAACTTATGCACTTAAACATTGTGCGCTCGTAATTAGATCTATAGAAAAACAGAGTTTCAGCAGAAGTTAATTATTTTGTGTGACTTACTTATGTTTGGCTATCGTAAATATTTCTAATTATGAAAACTTTATGATAACTATATCTATGGGTATTGATGATGAGTTAAAACATCCTCCCCCTCATTGGACTATTAGTTCAACCATCATCTTCGTTAATGCTGACTGTAAACATTTGAGAGGGTGTTTGACGCGGTCTCGGAGTTGGGCTATTTACTTCATGGCGGTTGAGTCTTTTCTTCACATATCTGTATAGCATGCTGATACTAATAATGGTTCCCAAAAATAAGGCTACATATCCTAAGGTAAATTGATGAATATCTTTTGATTTTAAGTCCTTTGGTAGCCTTTCGATCTCCTTTAGTTCGGTGATCCTTTGCTGTAACTGGGCCACTGCGGCCTGATGATTTTGAAATTGATTTGATGTGTAGGATAGGTCTGCCAGTTGATCGGATGATATGAAATCCGTAATATTTACAGTTGGCATGAATGAGGTTCGAAGTGTGCTGGGATAGACATTGTGCGATTGGAGAGTAACAAGTTCTTGCTTCACTGCGCAGTTGGCTTGATTGTTCAAAATTCCGGAACCTTCCAGGATTTGTTGAATTACATCTGTTCCACAGACTACGTTTTTGGTGGTTTTATCCTTTATTGCGTAAATCCATTGATTAGGATTATATAGTTGAATCCACTTGGGGCTATTTTCAGCATTCATTGTTCGACAGCTAGGTGATGGTGGTAGATGATTCATGAAGCTCATTTCGCAGGATGTGATATTTGCCCCCTTTCGGTAGATTGGATGTTTCTGTTTGAATATGTGGGAAGCTTCGCCAAAATTTAAACAAGTATTCAGTTCTTGTTCGCTGAGTGGGTAGTATTGATCGAGGTGTAAGTTAATTACCATAAAATCAGTTGAAGGCTTGATAGCCACAATGGTGTTGTTTACTGCTACGGGAACAGGAATGATGCGGAATAGTTCGAATTCTTCAAATGCAAACAATGGTAATTTTAGTCTAAATATAGCATATCTTGAAGTCATCAGGTTATACAGTTTAAGCATATTGTCACGTTGTCCAGGTAGTCTGAGGCTGGATGGCAAGTGATCTTTTACCGTGGCCAAAGCTTCCTTTAATTGCTTTGGAGTAAGAAGTTGAGGGTTGATTTTGCCGTGGTGGGTGAACTGTTGTGGGTGTTGAGAATTTGGAGTCAACTTTAACTGGTTGTTGTTAATATCTATGATATGATGAATGATGATAGATCGAGACAACAATTGTAGATGCTGCAGTTCAACAGTTCTTTTTTTAACATAAATATATATATATATCTATATATATTTATCCTAAATTTATAATAGGATAAAATTGAAATTAAATTACTTTTATTTTGTAATAATATTTTTTTAATTTAATTTATAAGTTTTTCTTTTAAGGCTTTTTAAATCTTTTAATATTTTATTCAAAATCTAGCATTAAACTTTAAATACTTCTTTAACAGATTTTTTTGCCCTCTGGCGTTTTAAATAAAATTATTTATTTTTCTAGTTTGCCCTCTGGCGTTTTAAATAAAATTAAAGAAGTTTGCCCTCTGGCGATTCACTTAAAACTGAAATATCCTTGACACGATTCTATATTTTAAAAAATTGTGTACAGTAGTGTGTATCTGTGTTTAAAGTTTTTTTCTGCAAAGTGTTTTCCTTTAAACGTCAAATTTGAATATTTTTATTTTACCTACAGTCAGTGCAAATATTACTCTGACAATATTTTATTTATAGTCAACGTAAATATTATTCTGACAATCACAAATTATATTTTATTTTATTTTTATTTACTAACAAAAAAATAAAAATTATTATTATCCATCAATACATCAACAAGGGTAGTCTGTGCGTATCGAAAACGTGTAGACATTAAAGTTATCTGTAAAGCTAATGATGTGAAAAGTTTGGATAATTTCTGCTGATGTAGCGCTTCGGTGATGTTGTGGACATAGTTTGATACTTGATCAAGATGAGCGTCTACTTCTTTAAATTGATTTTGGATACTGTCCTCATCTCTTTTCAGTATATTTGTAGTTGATTCAATTATGGAGGTCTGATTTTTGACTAAGTTTAAGAGATGTTCTTAATTAATTCGACTTAATTTGACAATATATTTCTGCTCCGATCAGAAAATCGACTCGATTTGGTCGTTGGAACTGCGGATCGGCCAGTGTCAAATTGCAGGGAATCGGCCAATCTGTTGTATCTATTACTTGCGTTGGTTGATGAGAGGTGATCCTAGGTAAAACAAAGGCTTCCAGTCTGCTAGAAAAGCCATTTGTTCTTGACTGTAATAGAACAATGATTCATCTTTGTGTGTGTTGCTTGCTTTGTCCAACATCTTGAATTTACATGAGCTCACGTGTTTCGTTTCTCATTTCTCTGTCACGAAATTTAGCTGCGATCTGGAGTCCAGAATGGCTCTCCACTCCACAGTTTTGCACTCATGATTTACGAGTTTGATAAGTACAGCGCCTAAGATGACGTAACCTCTCTTTTGGCGAGTGCCGTGTATTGACAGTGTGGTTGCATTCTCTTTCATATGGGCACAGTCACTTGAGGCGAATTTACGACTGCTTCTTTGACCTTCAATTGTGTATTTGCGTATGATGGCTGGCTCTTCTTAGGAACTGGAGTTGACACCTTATCTAGGTGCACTACTTAGAACATCCTCTTGAAGTACATTGCGATGTACAATGTCCAGGCTTGAAACAGTTCGTGCACAAGTTTGTCTTTCCAAGGAAGGTCAGTCGACGGTATGGCTGTATTCGTAGAAATTCTTGACACGCTAACAGCGGATGATTCCCATTGCAAAACATACATTGTTGAGTAACCTTGGCGATTGCAGTAAGTAATTTAGCTGAAAGTCTCCCTTGATACTTTTCGGAGCTTCTGGCTTTACTTCCCAAAACCTCTAGTGACTGAAAACGTGTTTCCAAAAAATTTAGAAACTCCTTTATGGGCTGCAGCTTTTTAGGATGGGACAGTGACTGCTCATATAATCCATTAGTGGTTTTATCCAACTTTCTAGCTAACAGATAAAACAGCAAAGGATCCCAATTGGTGGTATTTATTTCAAGGTTTTCTAGTCCCAATAGGCATTCTTGGGTGGTGTCGTGAAGTGATTTGATTGCAGCTGAACTTTCGGACATTGTATTCTGTTGAGACAGTAGTTTATGCAATAACGCCGTGCTTAACAGCCTATGGTTGTCATAGCGGTCTTTAAAATTGTCTAGGCAGCGACGTAATACTCATCAGACAAGCTTAGATGGCGAACAAGTTTCTCAGCTTCCCCGGTCAAATGTGACTTCAAATACCACATTTTTTACAAGCCCCTATGACTTGATTATGGACCATTTGATTAAAAAGGTCATAGAATTGCCTCCATTTTAAATAGTCCCCGTCGAAATTGGGCAAGGTTAACTTTGGTAGCTTCATTATTGGACTAGATAACGTCGCGGTATTCAAAATAGCCAAGGACAACATGGATAACTTTTCTGAAAGTTGTATTAAAGTATCTTGTACAAGTTCCTCCAAGTTGAAGTAATCAGCAGAATTAAAGCCGTGACTAGTTGGATCATCGGTGTGCTCGCAAATAATTTGATGAAACATCTCAATTTGATTCCAATAACGCGTAATAGTTGATATTTTTGCTTCGCATGCCTGCTTCGAGAGGTGCTGATTATCTTCACTGAGCCGTGTCAAAAGTCGACGCAGAGATTTGATTATTGCTCTCTGCTTACTTACCACCTTGGCTACATCTTCTACTACATTAATAATATTTTGAGATGGCTGAGATTCAGCATTGTTCTCTTCCCCCTTCTGTGCACCACCGTGGTTTGTGAACTGCTACCAGATTCTGGACATTTTTCTAATCGTTCCATTATTTTTCTTACGAACGTTAGTTATTGTACTTGAACCTTCTCAAAGTAATTTTTAGAGAGGTAGGGATTATCCTTATGATCAGCTTGCAATTCGTTGAGTTGATTGTCGTTCTTGTCAAACTGGGTCCATTGCTCGTCAAGATTCAGCTTATACTTGTTTGTGACTTCAGATGTTCTACGAGCTGTCTTTTCTTTACCGAAATTTTCGAAAAGCTGCTGAATGGCGTTTCCTATGCTGCCTTGGGGTTGCCACTAATTTATCTATTGTAGTAGCTTCCTCATGAAGTTCAGATGATTTCTCCTTAAATTGATTCGAGTACCTTTCAAAAATGACTCTTATGGCTTCATAGTATTTTTTGGTGAAATAGGCATGCTGGAGTTGATCTCCCTGTTGCTGTCTAATGTCGCTGTCTCTTTCCTCGAAGGAATCCCAGGCTTCTTCCAGCAACCCCAGCTTCTGCTGGTAATACGCAGAATTCTTGAGGCTGGGAGGATCGTTTCTGTAACTTTCGATGATTGCCTGTATTTGCATTCCAGGTTGCTCTTGTTGAACGGACAACTCCTCCATTGTGACGGCAATTGACTCTATTCTGAAATGATTGAAGCCTTGATGCTATGGAGTGAACGTATCTCAAGCGTATCGCCTGTGTTATATACCTAGAAATGGGCATTAAAAGGGGCCAGAAATAAAAATTTGAAATATTAAAATATTTCACAAAAAAGTTCGTATAAACTAATCATGCTTAATAACATTATTAGCTTATCTATCCAATCATAGAAAATTGCATCAGCAATTTTCTCCACATACCATTCGTTTCTACAAAATTATTCCCATGACAAATTTTCCCTTCAGCAAAATTTGTCAGTAGAAATATTTAAATTAAAACATATAAAACAAAAATTACAATATGCATGTACAAACGTACATACATATATATAAAAAAAAGCTTTCACGATCAGAAAATGCGCTCCGCGAAAATACATTATATGTATACGAGCGCCGCATTTTCAATCGACGGGACGGTGGCTGATGTTTATAAAAACATCAAATTTCAGTTTTTCAAGCCACCGTCCAACGAAAAATATTCTGGACTTGTTTAATCAAGACCAGAATAAATGAAAATTTTTCTCAGGGTAGAAATGCAACTATGCATTTTCTACCCTGACCGACGGCTCTTGATCGCGATGAAAGTGATCAAGAGCGCAGTCGAATGATTAAAGCGAGACGAGTTGTATTATAAATTTACTACTAGCGAGTTGGTAATTATTTCACTTGAGAACGGTGGTTGTGGGTCGAGTTTAAAAAAAAAAAAAAAAGTAAGTTGTTTTAAAAAAGGTTTGGGTTCGGCGCGGTCCCGGTTGCGGTGAGATAGAGTGAAAAAGGAAAGTTTGTTTGGAAGAGTTTTAGAATAGAAAAAAAAAGGTTTTGGTATAAAGATAAAGTGTTGTTAAAAAAAAGGAATTTTAAGTTGGTTTGGAAATAAGTAAGAAATAAAAAGTAAAAATACCGAATCAGTGTTTTGAGTTGAAGCCCAGAGGAAATATAAAGAAATCCGCCCCGGTACGTACATACAAAAATATATATATAACAATTGGCGCAGCCGGTAGGATAGAGGAAGCCGACTTTAAACAAACGAAATATAAACGCTCGAAAACCCTCTATCCTACAAATCAAAAAGGAGTTAGGACGAGATCGAATACTGGGCAAGGCACCCTACCCTCCGCCTGAATTTGAGTCTGGCTTCAGGAGTATTTCGATCTTGTCGGCTCCCAACGCTCGTGGTCGGACAGCTTTAACTGCGTCTGTTTGAAGAACACGCAGCCACCCCCTCATCAAAGCACAAAGTCCCAACGTGGGACAATAGCGGGCTTCATCCCAGCCCAGAATAAAGAAGTCCACATCCCAAAATTTTAAAATTTACACTTGGAGGGAGGAAGTTTGGAAACCATACGCTATCTGCGATCCAGAGCTGAAAGGGACTTCGAAGTAGGCAACGCGCCCCCTTTCAGCTTTTATCCAGGGGAATGTAAGAAGGCCACGGCCCGTCCCCAGGCAGCAAAAGAACTTCAACCGAAAAAACCAGCGATCCTGAATTGAGAGGGACCTCGAAGAAGGCAATAAGTCCCCCTCTCAATTTGAACCAAGGGAATTAAGACGGCAGAAGCCCCCCTAGCTGCAGATTTTACAAACGGTGGTCCATGAGCGATTAAAGCTCCCACCAGGAGACGCCGCAGGAAATCACACCACTTCAACCAACTCCACAACAATCTTCCTAACCTGGCGACGCACAGGAAGATCCGTCCCGGTACGAAGAAGGCAACGCGGGACCAACATCCGCAACAGAGGGTGCTAATCAAACACCCGCAACAAATTCACCAACAAGAGGAAACACGTTATGGAGCGGTACAAACTTAACAGGTCCCCACCAAGTAAGACCTTCGAATTTAAATCTAGAAAAATATTTAAAGTATTTAGAAGGGAAAGAGCGGGACTCCTCCGAACTTTCGGTTATACAGTGCGATTCTATTGACAAACAGATTGCCAAGTCTCGGGAATGAAAGCTTGAGCAAATCGCAAAATTTAAAGAAAGCACTGAAAAGTTCAAAGAGAGCCTGAGAGAGTTTGGAGAACTCTCGCACTCGCTCGAAGCCACAAATAAAAATAATAGTGTAGATTTAATTGAAAGTGCCAACGGCAATGTCAGTCATTCCACCGTGAGTGAAATCCTTTTGAATTGACTGGGCGACTCCGTTCTGGAAACCAACATGAAGAAACTGGCTCCCCAAAAGTGTCAAACATTAGTTTCAGAATCCCCAATTTAAACATGGCAGATTACGCTAAAATCGCCAAATTGACTGCCCAGCTCGTTCCCCTATTCTCGGGAGAACAACATCCAAAATTGAGTCTTGAGCTCCAAACATTCCTAGGATGCTGCAGGCAGGCAATTCAGTGCATTTCGGTGGAGGAATTATTAGCATTTTTGCAAATCTTCCCGACCAGACTTCGAGGCGAAGCTTTTCAGCTTTTCGCCTCAAATATGCCTACAACTTGGGGTTTACTTTTAGAGGACTTTAAATACGTTCTTGAACATCGAAGCGGTACACCGATGGGGCACTCCGATGCTCTCAGCCGAAGCCCTGTAGTCATGACTATCTAGTCAGATTTCATGCATGCTATTAAGGCAGTACAAGGTGAGGACGAAAAACTAAGAGCAATCCTAGCGATACTGCAGAGAGAAAAATATGAGTACTATTTTAGTGAAGCAGGCATTTTCTATAAATTGAGAAAAGATGGTGAGAAATGCGTACCGAGGGCGATGCAAGCAGAGGTGATAAGACGAACTCATGACAAAGGACAATTCGCTTCAAGGAAGGTAGAGGATATCCTTAAAAGAGAGTTCTACATTCCCCGCTTACGACAGAAGATAGTAAGATGTAAACAAAATTGTGCACAGTGAATACTGGCAGAGCGTAAGGAAGGGAAACTGGAAGGTTTCCTTCATCCAATCCCAAAAGATCAGCCACTTACGACGTATCACATTGACCACCTAGGACCACTCGCCGCAACGAAGAAGCAATATAGGTATATATTCAATGTTATTGGCTCTTTTACGAATTTTGTCTGGTTATACCCGTGTAAGGGTACACGATTCGAGGAAACAATTCAAAAGTTAGAAGTTCAAAGAGCAGTTTTTGGGAATGCTAAACACATAGTGTGTGACCGAGCAACAACATTCACATCCAACTTGTTCAAAGAATACGGTAAAAAAGAAGGAATATTACACACTAGGATAACGATCGGAGTCGCGGGAGGCAACGGCCAAGTTGAAAGAACAAACAAAATAGTAATCCCGATGTTAACAAAGCTTTCTATTGACGACCCGGAACTATGGTATAAAAATGTAAGCAAAGTTTAGTGTTTCATAAACTCTTCATGCCAAAGGAGCACTTCAAAATGCCCCTTTGAGTTAATGTTTGGTGTCTCAATGCGCAATGCTGAAGATCTTAAGCTAGTGGAACTTTTGGAAGAAGAACTAGAGGAAGCCTTCTATCTTTCAAGAAGGGAAATAAGATCGCAAGCGGCAGCTAAAATACAAGAAATACAAGCCGAATATTTATAGTTTTAATAAAAAAAGCATACTAGCTAATTCTTATAAGCTCGGAGAATTAGTGCCGATTAAGCGCGTACAATTTGGTTCAAATCTCAAAATTTTTGCAAAGTTTTTAGGGCCTTACAAAATGAAGAAAGTTAAAGGTCACGAACGCTACGAAGTCTCCAAAATAGGTGAACACGAGGGTCCAAGAGAAGCATTCACCTGTGCTGAGTTTATGAAGCGATGGGGCTACCAAAACTCTCAATGTAATGATTGCACTCCCTAGTAATGACGACACGGTTTGGCGATAAGACCATATATATTGGAAGATGAAGACAATAACACAACGATGAAGACGTAGGCACCCTAAAGTTGCAGATGACTCTATACCACAAAATTCAATAGCAGTAAACGAGCACTACGATGCTATGAATGATGACGACAGATTCTACTATTGAGCTGACGACAAGACGACGCAGGTGACGAAAGTTTTTCACGGCTATCAATTTCGGTGAAGTATGATGTTCGAGGCGAACATCTTGCAGAATGGCCATGTTGTAGGATCCTAACGAACACACCCATAATACCGACAATATGGCAGTACCAGTTTTTGACGAGTTTGACGAGGCTGAACAAGTCTAAGCCATCTTGTTTACCTTCTTCTCAAAGTGACTACCGACCGCATCATACGTTCTAAGAGTATTATCTTGTAAATTGTACGAATAAAGTAATTCTAAAGTAATTATACAACTTCTATTCTGATTCATATCCCCAAAATCCCACATGCATTTACTTTTAATAAGTCTTGTGATTGAAATCGACTACTAATTTGACATACGTGTTAGTCAAAACCGAATACGCTGGAGGTATTTAAAGGAAGTTCCAAAATTACTGCGAACTTATTTGTTTATTGGCAAAGTAAAAGAACAGTTTGAGAAAATCATCGGAAAAGTCTTACGTCAAGAATGAAACCACAACTTTCAGAAAAAGCAATTCTTAATAAGTTAGAGGAGAGCTCGGATTTGAGTGGACGCTATCTTATCTACGTCGCGACATACTCCCTTTCAGTTGACAAAAATATCAGTTATACCAACAAAACGGAAAATACTACCAGCTATAGAGAGATCATGGACAAAGAAGCAGTTTACAAGGAAACTACATCCAGGTCTATTGGATTTAACTAAAATACAGGTACTTCTTATCAAATATCATTTTTTTTACAATTTTAATTTTTACAAATCTTGTTGTAAAATATTTATAATGATGTTTTTTATTTATTTTAGAATCCTGAGCCTGTAAGGAGTCCTATCGATTATTTTGCTGCTTACTTCCCGGATGACTTCTTTCGAGCGACGGCAGTGTTCTATAACAGATATTCAGTTCTAAAAAGTGGAAAATTTATTAATATGGATTTTTTGGAACTAAAAACGTTATTTGGTTTGAATTTACTAATGGGCTGTGTTCCTTTCCCCCGCCTCCGAATGTACTGGATGAAAGGTTATTCCTTTACACGCGTATCAGAGTCTATACCTAGAGATAGATTTCTTGCTTTGAGAAATTCTTTTCATATAGTAGACGTCAGTAATCCACCAGAAAATCAGGACATAAATAGATTGTGGAAAGTTCAGCCAGTTATTAATGATATGAGCAAGGTGTGCCTAAGTATACCACGAGATAACGTGACATACTCAATTGATGAACAGATGATTCCCTTTACGGGCCGCTGTTTATTAAAACAATGTGTAAAATATAAACCACGTCCGGTGGGCCTGAAAAACTTTGATCTAACAATATCATTCGGTTTAGTTTTGGATTTTGAAGTATATCAGGTTAAATCGACTCCACTAGAGCATACTGACTTGGGTCTTGGACCTTCGATAATTTTGAGATTAGTTCAGACCATTTCACCCCACAGCTTTGTTTACTTTGACTGCTATTTCACCACTATTCGTTTATTGGAAAAGCTAAGTGTACTAAAAACTGAAGGAACCGGTACAATCATGGCAAAACGGATCAAGGGGACAAATCTTACAGACAACTGTAAAATGAAGCGTGGTGAAAGTACTGAACATGTTTTTTTCTGATTCAAAAATTGTTGTTGTTGAATGGAAGGACAGCAATAAGGTTTTAATGGCATCAACGTGCTCTGGTGGAAACGTATTCTTCATTTTCTTGATTTGGCAGTAGTGAATTCTTGGATGCAATACAAACGAGATGTTAAAGCCAACAAACTTCCAAATAAGGACCAAAAGGATCTGCTGAAACTTAGCCTAGACTTTCCGAGGTTATGATTGCTACTCGACGGCACAGAACAAAACTATTGAGCGATAGTGAAATCAGTGAGGAGGAAGCCCAGCATTATAAAAAGATATGACGGCTCCGAACACTTTCCAGTTGTGGATAATATTAAAAATCCTCGAATGTGCAGAATGGAAACCTGTACAAGTCGTTGTAAGGTGCGTTGTGAGAAATGTGGAGTATATTTATGCGTTTTTAAAAACAAGACCTGTTTCGAAAACTTTCACACAAATACATCTAATAATTAATTATAAGCTGCATATTTAAAAAATAAAAATAAATTCATTCCAATAATATAAAGGAGTTATTATTTCTTTCTTTTAATTCATCTTGGTTTTAGTACACATCTGCCTTATTTTGTAATCAATAAAACCGGACCCACACGATCGTACGGGTAAGTTCAAAAGCCTCACAGACCTCAACAATTTTTTTTACTAATTTTACCATTCTTTTAGGTCCCCAATTATTAAAAAAAAAAATCTAGTTTAATAAATTTAATTTGTGATTAAATACTTTCAAGGAATAAGAAACTTCAAGCTATGGCAGCATGTACATAGGTAGGTATGTATTCTCTATTATTTTCCTTGATCTTCGAAATAATAAAAACTCAAACAGAGGCCCTCTTGACTCCAATGACAAAATGAAATTTATACTTACTGTCAAGGCAGTCTTTACTTAATAATGAAACAATATCCGTTTCCAAGCTTCATATTCCATTTAGGAAAGCAAGCATTTACTCGAATTTGTTATAGGTTGTGACAGGTACGACTACTGCTACTACTACCTATAGCCAGCCGTAGAGCATTATGTCCCACCAGGATACAACTTTAAGATTTTTTCCCTACTTGCCGAAAGTGAGTGTTGAGGTCATATCCTGAAGAGAGAAATTATTCTGTGTATAGGAAAGTAACAATAGATAATATTCAAGATATTCTTAAGGCAACTAACCGGATACTTTTGATACTGTTTGGAATTACAAGATGGCCATAATTTGTATTAAGATTGGAGAATTCATCTTATACTGGTTCCCTGTAGACCAAGGCTTTCTAAATAAATTGACCTGAAAGTGAACTTTAATTTCCGGAAATGAGACAAGACCACATAATACAGAGATATTATAGTTAATTTGATACACGTTGGAAAAATGCAAAGAGACAAGGGAAGAACTCATAAAGGTAAGGGAGAATATAGTTGCGAATGGCAATTTCTGTGGAAACAACACAACACAGGAATATCTTCAGATCACAACCGAAAATATATTCACATTAGAAATAACATAATCAGGACAAATAATATAAAGAGTATAGAGAATGGGTGGCAGTATAGAGCTCTGTGAAATTCTAGACAAAAGGTATACTTAGTACTTAGATAATTAATAGTAACTTCCCAGTAAAGGAGATAGAAATGGAACAGCGTATAGGACAGGGACTCAAAGTAAGAAACCAACTTTGTAAACCTTTGCAAAGGAAGGACTAAAGCCCGATATATCAAGATTGCCTATGCAAGTTTAAAAAAAAGCGCGAACATTTTTTTTTTCATAATTTCATTTGCTAAAGCATTCAAGCAGACAGCGTTCGAAGATATAAAAAAAAAACTTGAAAATGACTGTAAAGTACAAATAAAACTAAAAATTACAGAATGCTGAGGTAAATCTGAGGTCATAATTGTGATAGAGGTAATTCCTAAAATCCAAATCGAAATTTTCTGAGTGATGAATTCTTTAAGAATTATAACAAATTTCAAAAGACTTAATATTTAGAAGAAATTTTCGGTACAATAAAAACGTCTAAGACTGATAGTTTTCACGATATACGTAAAAAGCCAAAATTCTTATATGGCAACACCAAGATTAGGTTACCCGAATTAGTCCTTTTTAAATTTCATTTACTGTGTACCAAACTACAGCTATCTCCGCCTACGTATTCGAAGGCAGTAAAAAAAGAAATTTCTGTATGGCAACCCTACGTCGGACTTACTCTATTTGTCCCATTTTCAAACTTTAATTTTATTCTTTTTTAAAAGTCCGTATTCAAAATTTCAGCTCACTAAGTGCACGCCCTCTCGAGTAATCGTGACGACGAACAGACAGACGAACGGACAGATGGACATGCAAAAATCAAGATAACTTTTAATATTATACGTGGGGGTCCAACCCATTTTGCTTTACCGTCATTATTTCTGTGCATTACAAATGGAATAACAAACTTAGTTACACCCTCTAGATTATATCTGGGGTATAATAAAACTTTTCATTCATTTATATTCACCACGTGACTGTTCAAACTTCGGATAACGGTATTGCTGATATATAAATGGCCATTATCGCATAAGGTACCGAGCATACCATAAAAAAACCACAGATAGTTTATGTAGGTACATATATGCTGGAACAGAGATGGTAAGGATTATAGAGCGAAAATAATACAGCAATTTATTTTTCTTTTGTATTACTTACTAAGTCAGGGATTCCATATGATTCAACACACACCATGTCAGGTAGGAGATAGATAGAAGATTAAGGGTCATGAGGAGAGTGGCTCTGATGTAGTCATACCGCTCTTGAGAATTCACGAAATTTTACTGTACTTCCGAAAGCATTTTGAAGGCTTTCTTTTTGACAATATCTAATAATAATGTAGCTATGTATTCGACCACCTCAGGCCTTTGTATTCTATTGTAGGACTGATATAGGCTTTATATAGGAACGATCGATTCGACAAACTTAATTTTGCTAAGTATAACAGTAATCTATTTCCGCATTTAATTTAGTTTTATCCTCATTACTTGTGTAAATTAGGAATTCAAGGATTGACTAAATTTACTAGGAAATGGTTATCGCAGAAAGTGATAGTCGCGTTCTAAATAAGCTTGTGTACATTCATCAATTTTTCGTTTGTTTTTTAATCGGTAGTGCAGTTTCATTATATTTATGTTTTTTTTAGGACCGCCAGCAAGAGAAATTCGAATAGTTTTCAAGAAAATTTCAGACGTTGTTTTCAAAAAAATATTGAGCTTTTTGCAAGTAAAATTTGTCTCTATTGGTTTTTTTGTGTGTATTATAAAAAGAAATGTTTTATTTATGAATTTAATTTAAGTAATCCTGATCTAATGATATAGTCCATCCTATGTCGTATAAAAGAATGTATTTTCACGGTAAATTTTACTTTATTTTTGTCGTACGGTAATATGTATCCTGCAGTGGGAATTGATAAAGTTTTTGCATTTAAAATTGAAATCGGTTTTAAAAGTTTTTTATACGAAATATGTATGCATTCCCAGGAGCCTTAAGAAGTTCTTTAATTTTGAATTTATTTCTGTTTTGTTGTGGAAATCTCACCTCTGCTTTTTAACTTAACCTTATCTATGCGGATTATTCGTTACTTTATTATTATAAGAAATTTTGCGTATTGAAGTATACTCACTAAAACTTTAAGAACTTTAACCTTGCAAAATCTGCCAACTTTTGAACGACAAAATACGAACTTTGAAAGCTTTTAATATTAATAACTCTTAATTGGGTGCTTGAATTGGCTCGAAAATTCCCGTGATTTTTCATGAGTTTACTACAGCTGGAAGTTTTTTTTTTATAAATTTCTCGTACACTTCTTACCGTAAAAATGCATGCATGCCCGAAATAATAATAAATACTTATCTATAAAGCTGACAAAATTGAAAGTAGACCTAATCCAGTTCAAGCTCAACCCTGGCTGAACAATCCAACTTTACCATTTAGTTCTGGATAACCAAAACTCATTGGTTTTTTCAAGATCTGTCAAAGTTTGAAGTTAAGTTCGAGGTTATAAAGGTTATCATTGTGTTTCCTGCTTTAGAATGGGTTTTTTGAAAAAATTGTGGATTAAATTTAAAAAAATTATCATGTAAATTTACAATTATAACACGAAATATAAGTTTCATAAATTAATGATTGTAAATTAATAGGCTTTTGTTATTTAAACTATTAACGCAATTATTCTTGACTAGATTTTAATTTACAAATATACAGAAAAATTACGATAAAGTGTAAAAATACTTTGGGATAGTGAAAAATTTGAAGGGATTAATGAGTAGTAATTTAACAATCCAAGAGCAAAGAAAAAAAAAACATTTCTATATGTTGTAATGATGCTTAAATTAGTGTACACATATAACAGAATTACAGTATAATACGCATAATTTTACACTCTAAAGAAAGGAATTAAAAGACAGAATACAAATGAAAATGAAAATACATAGGTAGTTAAAGAAAAGGGAATATTACTGCTAAAAGAAGGGTGATGCATTTTGTTGTATGAAAAAAAAAATAAAAATTCGACCTCGAATATATATATATATGTATTTCTCGATAAATTATTTTACTTAAATTTTTGTTTTTCACTAGTTCCAACTCAGCCGACTCACCCACTAACTGCCAACTGACTTCACTCAGCTCCAGGTTTATTACATACATATCATAAAAAATTCTTATTCTACAGAAATAAACAAATTGCTTCACACCGTCATCACATCATTAATTCACTTTGCAATTAAACAAAAAATGAATTAATCATCATTTTCACTTTGAACCACTTCTGGTATCGATATGTTGTGACATTTGATACGACTTACATTTTGCAAAGTTATTAATGTAGGTCAGATTTTTTATGTCACAACAAGTGAAATGGTGTTACATGGTTTTATAATGTTGTGATGATGGCTATGTGAAGCAATACCGTAACAGGGACAAACCAAAATTCTGAGTTGTCGACAATGAGCCTAAGTCAGCACAGGACAAAGCTAGGTTGAACCCAAGTCAAGCTAATCAACGTAGTTTCACAAAAGAAAGTTGTAATGCATATGTAATCATACATAATAAATTGCATATAAATCATATGCGCATCTCCCTAAAAGAAAACAAGAAAAAAGATTGCAGCTAAAGTTTGCATATCTTTTCAAAAGGTAAAACTCCGAGTTCAATTAACTCGTCGAGTAAACAGAAAAAGAAAACATAATTGACATACATACAGATTCGTATGTAATCATTTGTGTGATTCATTCATACCTCGTTATGAATGAGGTAAAAGTAAAACGCATCAAATTTCCGCGCAAGCAAAAAGCATAATATGCATATACAGTGCACCAAGTTGTAAAGAAAATATTACTCACGTGAGGTCACCGCTCTTTTGTTACGATGCACATAATAAGGTAGGTAAAGAATATTTATTGTAGGTAGCATTTAGGAATTATTGTAAATTGCTTACTTAGCAATAATTATCGATTATAAATAAGGTAGCATTTAGGAATAAGGCAAGAATAAAGAAATAACCATAGAGTAGTCAAGTGGTTCTTATTCTTAGATCGCAGAGGCAAGTTGGCCAGCGGTTCTACCCTTTTGATGAAGAGGCTTCTCAGCCAAACATCTTTCTTACAAAAATACCGAGGCAAGTATTTTCTTTTGATAGATATTGAGGCTCTCCAGCCATATATCTAGTGCGGATTGAGGCATTCGGCCAGATCCAAAGGTAAATGAGGCTTTTTACCCATTTTTACGAATATTGCGGCCATCACGCCATATATTCAATAATTAACTAAATAAAATATATCGCATCATGAACAGAATCCCGGATATCGGCGAATACGCCATCCTACTAGCGAAGATCATAACATGGCGACCCTGCCTATAAACGAGATGGAATCAACGGTACCAGAAATAGAGCAATGGATGTCTGAAATCGACAGCAAATTTAATAAAATATACGAGACACTCAACGAGGGATTGAAAGAAGAATTGAAAAAGAACCCACGAGCTGGACCCAAGCCGATTTCTATTGAACAATACAGACAGAAGTACAAAACAAAAAACCGGACTGTAACAGTGAAGCAGTTAGAAGAGGAAAAACCATCAAGGAAGCCACGAGGAGGAAAATTGGTAAAACAGCGCCAACGTGTAGCTGAATTAAAGAGGTTGATAAATACAACGGTAGGGCAATTTAGGGCTAAAGCAATATGAGAATTAGAAGAATTGAAGGAAATTCAAAAGATTGAAAAGAAAAAGAAAAAGAGATATGGGAAACACAAAGTCCCAGCAGGGTGTTGTTAATTGCAACACAGAAGAGATAGCAGAGAACCAGATAGTAGTTTATGTAATCCTAGGTATAGTAGTTAGTATATTAATTTTTAAATTAAATAGCCATTATAAAAAATATGTAAAAAAAAATTTAGTTAGGACAATAAATGTATAAAATAAATCATTTCTTTTACTTAATAAAAATTACATTTTCTTGCTGTGGTATCAACGTTGGTCAGCGGTAATATATAGTAAAAAGGGTTTCACTGATGTATTTTGATCTACTAGTAGAACTTTTAGCCAACTTTAAAAAAAATCCAAATAGAACATACACTGCGAAGTTCATAGAAGCAAAAAACAAGGAAATTAATGAAGAATGGCTCAAAATAGAAAAACAAATAACAGATCAAGTAAAATTAAAAGAAGCTAAACAGACATTTGAGAATTTAAAAGAAAGAATAAATGTGTATTTAATTGCCAAAGAATCTGACGAAACAACACAAGAGACAATGGCAGCATTTGATATTGCAGCTGCAACGAAAATAATACCAGAGTTTGATGGTGATTTCAAGGCAGTATCAAATTTTCTTGGTTTAATTGAATTTTATAAGGAAACGCTAAAAACAGACCAAGAGAATACACTTCTAAAATTCATAACGACGGTAAAACTATCAGATAGAGTGAAGAATAGACTTTTATCAGAAAGCGTGCCAACAAAAATATCAGAATTAAAGGCAAATCTACAAAAAACATACAAAATAAATAAAAATCCACTGAAAATACACAGTGATTTGGCCAAGATACAGCAAGGCAATCAAAGCGTGAATGCCTTCGCTTCAAGAATAGAAGCACTGATAGCATCATTAAATGATCTACAAATATCAGAACATGGAGAAGCTAATCGATCATTAATCGTGAACATGAATGATCAATTAGGCTTAAGTTCATTTAAGAATGGTATTAATGAACCATACAAAACCATTCTCATAGCAGCAAGGCCAAGCAAACTATCAGAAGCCATAACGATAACCACAGAAATGACTGATTGTCCGAACCAAACAAACATGTATTATTACAAGCAAAACTTCAACAGTACTAACAGATGCAATAACAGATATCAGAAGAACAATTGCACGAACCAGAACACTAACTACAACAAAAATAACAATAGCAACTATTATAGAAAGGAAAACAACAGTTATAGAGATAGAAATGGAAATAACAATAGAAGCAATAATAACAACTATAACAACAGAAGATATAGTGATAACTACACTAAGTGCAATAGAGGTTACAACAATAGATGGGGCAGAGAATCGGAAAACTTAGCTGTCCCCGGAAAACAGAGAACCGGGGTATACACACTAAGAAAATAGTGCATCTAAAACAAGGAGACAACTACTCAAACTACATAAATATATATATTAAAGAAAGCAAATACCCGATATCATTTTTGATTGACTCAGGTGCAGATATATCAATACTAAAAAATAACCTAGTCGAAAATGCAGACATAGATGTAAATGAATCGTGTCAAATAAATGGAATTGCAAATAAAATAATAACTACGCATGGAGCCACAGAGTTAGAATTGCCAATTGAAGACATCATTATAAAACATAAGTTTCATATAATTGATGATGATATTAACTTAACTACGAACGGGGTGTTAGGGCGTGATTTTCTGATTAAATATCATTGTAATATAGATTACGAAACATGCGCATTGACCATAAGATCAAACACAAGGGATATAACATTACCAATAAACATGGACATCAAAATCATCAATAATATCACAATACCGCCTAGATCAGAGATAATAACACCGATCGACATTGAAATAAATGAAGACAGTCTGATCTGCGGAAAGGAAATAAAAAAAGGGATTTTTGTAGCAAATGCGGTGATACCGTCAAAGGGCATAAAACACATAAGAGTTTTAAATACAACAGAAGAGTTGGGCACCATAACAAAGGCTCATATATACACGCAACCACTCAAGAATTATCATGTTGGAATAGATTCTATTAAGGATTACAATATTTGTCATTTCACCAAAGCTAGAATGAACAATTCAAAGTTTGAAAAGGTTAAGGAACAGATAAACATAGATAGCTTATGCCCAAAAGCAAAACAATCAATACTAAGCATCTGTGAGAAGTTCGAAAGCGTCTTTCATATAGATGGAGAACCACTAACCATCAATAATTTCTACGAACAACGAATTTCGACTACAGATAAAACACCCGTCTACACAAAAAACTATAGGATGCCTAATTCACAGCTTGATGAAATTAATACGCAAGTATGGAAGCTGCAAAAGGAAGGTATAATAGAACCATCAGTAAGTCCTTATAACTCACCATTGCTAATTGTACCCAAGAAAGACCTTGGAGGACAAAATAAATGCCGACTGGTTGTAGATTTTAGATCACTTAACAAAAAGGTTGTCAACGACAAATTTCCGTTAACAAGACTTGATGATGTATTGGATAAATTAGGCCGAGCAAAATATTTTTCGACTCTTGATATGACTAGTTCATTTCATCAAATTCCATTACATCCGAAATCAAGACCATTGACAGCATTTTCAACAAATACAGGACACTACCAATTCACGAGATTACCTTTTGGGTTAAAAATCTCAACCAATAGCTTCCAACGAATGCTATCAATAGCACTAAGTGGCCTAGAAGCCGCAGCGTTCCTATATGTAGATGATATAATAATATTTGGTTCTAACTTAGATGATCACAACAACAACCTTATAAAAGTATTAGAAAGATTGCAGAAATATAATCTAAAGCTAAATGCGACTAAATGTAACTTTTTAAAACCAGAAGTTACATACCTTGGCCACCGAATCACACCTGAGGGTATACGAACTGACCCACAGAAATATGAAAGCATTAAAAATTATCCTGAACCCAAGAATGCTGATGAGGTGCGAAGATTCGTAGCATTCTGCAACTATTATAGAAGATTTGTCCAGAATTTTGCAGAGATCGCAAGACCACTAAATGAACTTCTAAAAAAGAACAAAATATTTCATTGGTCTGAAGATTGCAAGAAATCATTTGAAGTCTTAAAACAGAAACTAGTATCCCCACCAGTACTAAGTTATCCTAACTTCAATGAATTATTCATTTTAACAACTGATGCATCCAGCTATGCATTAGGAGCAGTACTCTCGCAAGGCGAAATCGGGCGAGACAAGCCGATAGCCTATGCAAGCAAGTCCCTTAATAAACATGAATTAAATAAACCCATAATAGAAAAAGAACTTTTAGATATTCACTGGGGAATACAGCATTTTAGACCATACTTATTTGGAAGAAAATTCATAGTGTATACGGATCACAGACCGCTTGTAAGCTTATTTACGCACAAAAACCCATCATCAAAATTAACGAGAATAAGAGTTGATCTCATGGATTATGACTTTGAAATTGTCTTTAAACAAGGTAAAATGAACACCAATGCAGACGCATTATCAAGAATTAAAATAGAATCCAAGGACTTAATAGCAATGATGCCGAAAAATAATATCAATGTAATCACAAGAAACATGCAAAGAAAACAATACATGCAGAATAATAATAACAATAAGGAGGGCAAAAGCAGTAAAAACTGTGCAAGTACCTAAATTTCAAACAAGAAGCCTGATCAACTTTACGTTTGGAACAGTACATCAATATCAGACATAAGGTATATTAAAAAACTCGAGTTAACATTTAAAAATAATAAACACGCGCAACTTAGGAAACACAATGATAACAGAAAACTGCATGAAATAGAAATCTCTAAAGATAAAATAATTGCAGAGTGTAATGATAAATCTTTACCAGAGTTAAAATTGGTTCTGAGGAAGTTACTACTCAAAATAAGCAATGCGAAAATAGATAAATTAGCGCTAGCAAATAATCATGAATTATTTGATATTATCGACGTCGAAAAATTAAGAAATATATTGAAGGAATTCCATAGAGAAACAAAACATTGTGTTAATATTATTTTATATACACCTCCTAAAAGGATAATGAAAAAAGATGAAATGCACAGACTGATAAAAGAATACCATAGCTCACGAATTGGTGGACATTGCGGCATAAGAAGATGCATTGCTAGGTTGAAACAAAAATACACTTGGAAAAATATGAATAAGATGGTGAAAGAATACGTAAATAATTGTCAAGAATGCGCAAGAACAAAAATCACGAAACACACCAAAGAGAGACACTTAATAACTGACACACCTGGCTCATCTTTTGAGACAATCTCCATAGACACTGTTGGACCACTTCGACCATCTGGGGACTTCAGATACATTTTAACTCTTCAATGTGAGCTAACGAAGTTTGTAGAAGCAATCCCAATAGAAACCAAACATGCAAGGACAGTGGCGAAAGCAATAGTAGAAAAATTTATATTGAAATATGGATGTTTTAAAAAACTCAAAACTGATATGGGTACAGAATTTTGTAATCAACTGATAAACAACCTGTGTGATCTTTTAAAAATAAAAAAAGTGACATCAGCCCCATTTCACCACGAAACCCTAGGTTCAATCGAAAGGAACCATAGAGTTTTAAACGATTATATAATGACAATTTCCGAACAAGAAAATTGGAGTGAAATATTACCCTACTATACTTACAGCTACAACACCACACCACATACAACTACCAATTATACACCTTTTGAGCTAGTTTTTGGAAAATTAAATTCATTACCATGTGAGATCTTAGATAACAATACAAAAATATATAATATTGATGATTATATTAATGAATTAAAAATAAAATTGCAATTTGCACAAAATAATGTAAAAGAATATTTACTGAAAGAAAAACAAGAAAGAATAGATAAACAAGACGATGTAAACGAAGCTAACTTTAAAATAAATGATTATGTATATATAAAAGTAGGTAATAGAGTAAAATTACAGCAACCGTATAAAGGACCATATAGAATAATTAGACAAGATAAGGTGAATAGTTATGTAGATATAAATGGAAAAGAAATTAAAATACACAATAATAACTTAAAACTATGTAAACATAAATAGGTACCTATAGATATATAGATAGAAAAATCAAAATATATATAACAAAATAGTTAAACGTAGACAATGGAAATTGTAATATGTAAAAAAAAAAAAAAAAAAAAAAAAAAAAAAAAAAAAAAAAATGGTAACAAAAGAAAGGTGATCAAATGTGCAATAAATAGAACGAATGCAATTTTACTTTCTTTAGAGAAATCAAAATTGCATCAATCTTTTAAGGATGGGGATGTAATGCATATGTAATCATACATAATAAATTGCATATAAATCATATGCGCATCTCCCTAAAAGAAAACAAGAAAAAAGATTGCAGCTAAAGTTTGTATATCTTTTCAAAAGGTAAAACTCCGAGTTCAATTAACTCGTCGAGTAAACAGAAAAAGAAAACTTAATTGACATACATACAGATTCGTATGTAATCATTTGTGTGATTCATTCATACCTCGTTATGAATGAGGTAAAAGTAAAACGCATCAAATTTCCGCGCAAGCAAAAAGCATAATATGCATATACAGTGCACCAAGTTGTAAAGAAAATATTACTCACGTGAGGTCACCGCTCTTTTGTTACGATGCACATAATAAGGTAGGTAAAGAATATTTATTGTAGGTAGCATTTAGGAATTATTGTAAATTGCTTACTTAGCAATAATTATCGATTATAAATAAGGTAGCATTTAGGAATAAGGCAAGAATAAAGAAATAACCATAGAGTAGTCAAGTGGTTCTTATTCTTAGATCGCAGAGGCAAGTTGGCCAGCGGTTCTACCCTTTTGATGAAGAGGCTTCTCAGCCAAACATCTTTCTTACAAAAATACCGAGGCAATTAGCCAAGTATTTTCTTTTGATAGATATTGAGGCTCTCCAGCCATATATCTAGTGCGGATTGAGGCATTCGGCCAGATCCAAAGGTAAATGAGGCTTTTTACCCATTTTTACGAATATTGCGGCCATCACGCCATATATTCAATAATTAACTAAATAAAATATATCGCATCATGAACAGAATCCCGGATATCGGCGAATACGCCATCCTACTAGCGAAGATCATAACAAAGTTCTTCCGAGTTACAATCTGATAACAATACTACTGACTTAAACACTAGTCAGAATTTTGTAACTAGACACAATGCCCTGCTAGCAAAAGCACTGGTAGTGGCACAAGCAAGGGGCGAGACGTCACACATCTTACGATGATAATAGATAATGGCTCGCAATCATCCATCATTAGGAAGGAAGCCTGCAGGAAGTTAAGAGCATGTCGAAATCCACCTGCAGTGTCCGTCACAGGCTTCAACACTAGATGCGTAGCCACTTCAAGGCAACAAACCACAATCACACTTCGATCACGAAACGCGAATTCCACAACAGTATTAAAGGAAGACTTTTTAATACTAAATAAGACCACAAATCCCTTGCCTTCCAGAAAAGTTTCCAAAAAGGACTTGTTTGGGCAGTTATACGAAATATTTGCTCCGGAGGTTAGCTATTGTGTCAACACTTCTGGTCGTCACTAATCTCCTGAATCAGATATAGGGCTAATTCAATGAATAGAAAACTGATTAATAATTAATAAATTCCGATGCTTTTAAAATTTAGCTCTAATTATTTTTCACTATTAAATTATTACTACTGAACAATTCACAAAACTCTCGTAAAATATTTAACTCTAAATTCTAATTCTACGGAAGCTACGGACGCTCAAGTTATACTTCCACGTAGATGGCGTAGAAAAAGCTTCTTACTTCATTTTTATCATAACTAATAAATTTTCATGTTACTGCTGAATCAATATTTTTTATGAACATCAGTAATGAAAAAAGAGATATTTTTTTTTACAAACTCCATGACTTAAAAATAAGCTTTATTTTATCTAGTTTCGAAGCAATCTGATGGTGCAAACAGATGTCTCGTTTTTCAATTTCTTGTTTTTACAACGACAGTTGTTTGCTTGCCTCTCGATTTTGTGTGGTTATTGTACATTTTGCACTCAAAAGTACGCATCCCTATGTGCCAACAATAATTTGCATTCTAGTCATTTTCGTAGAAAAAACTCATCTCTGTAATATGAACGCTTTCAATTAATAAAATTTTATAAATAATCCAAGGTAATGACAACTATTTTCAAATTTCGAAATTCACTATGCCCTTCATTGTGAACACCTTCGTTTTCGATTCAAAGCTCACTCTGGTACGCTCTACATTGTAATTTCAGTATGAGTTATGAATTATACAAGAATAGAGTCGTCCAAAAAAGATGCACCTGGAGACCTCAAAGATCAACATACAGAAATGGAATGGATCATCCTAATGAAAAAACATAAAGACCAGTGACGAATAGAATAGAATGGCTTACCTAAAAAGAGCACACTGACAAAAGAAAACTTATCTATACTCCTGTGTCAAACCGAAGCATGTATCAATTCAAAGCCAATAATAATGCTTCTCTCCGGACTTTTCTGATTGACGATTTCAGAGCCATCTATATCTGAAAACTATTCTCAAACTTTGGTGTAATATGTGCAATGTGCATTCTGAAAAAATTGGTCAATCGTGGATATTCATCCCATGAGAATTCTAGAATATAACCTAAAAATCAGCATTCTAGTTTTAATGAAAAACAACAAAAGTCCTCCCACTGATAGAAAGAATCACTCACATTCTCACAGTCAAAAAACGATAAAGTTCGAGCAGCCATAAGAACAAAAGATCACAACAAGAATATTTTCGACCAAACACTATCATAAAGTGTCTTCGAGATTAAAAAAAACCCCCAAACAATAACTCTGTAAACAAATTTATAACTACAACTTCACTACAAGCAGAGGAAGAATTTGCAGCTTTTAGTTTACTATTTTTTTTTTTTTCTTCATTAATTTTTATGTTAGCTCGCGTTTTCTTTTGACCTTCAATTCAAATGTGCGGTATTCACCGAGTACTAGATTTCATAACGGTCAAAGTTCATGCAAAGCAGTTTTTATTTGGATCATGGATATGCCCAGGAATTAGTTGATATACCTGTAGTAGTAGCATGCCTATCTCGATAGTCAGTCCTAAAGAAATTAGGGCCACGTGAAACTTATTCAACCAACTTTATACAGTTGTCGAGGATGTAACTGCATTGTGTGTGCACTATTGCCAGTCATTCATAAATTTCACAACTCAAAATTTTTGCATTTCAACTCACTTTTTTAACCCTTATGTGACCATAACGGGTACCCGGTACCTTTTTCGGGTTTAAAATGATATATTTCTTATCACGTCGCTCCTGGAGGTCTGTGTATCCGTGAGAAATCCTAAAAAAACACTTCTAAAGAATTTCCGACTATTGTCAATACAAATCTAGTTTTCGAAATATGTTTTTTTTTCCAATTTTGAAAACTATACTTCTATCACCCAAATGAGGTACCCGGTACCTTATGAATATCTCCGTACTTTTCGTATGAAATGAAACGCAATAAATCATTAAAAACTAATTATTTATTTTAAAAATGTCTAATAACATAAAATTTAATTTATTTGGCTGTCTAATGTTTCATCGCCGCAGTCAACACAGGCAGTTGGCGCGGTTTTTATATGCTGATTGCATATAGGTTTTTTACATTTAGTGCAACATTTTCTTGTCTTGCGGCGCCTGTTGTCGTCTGCAAGGCATCGATGACATACACCTGTATGTTTCGTCCTACCTGATGTGTCCTTAGGTAGATTCTGTGGTGACTGTGCCTGTGCCAGGGTTGGCGTAATCCTATTTCCCAGGACTGTTTCCATCGCAGTTCGTACATAATAATGATATATTACGTTTGGAATTTTTGACCTGTTCAAGACTGACGACAGGCACAAATTCTTTCCCAAGTCCTTCAGGAATAAGCGGCGGCGTTCTGTTCGTTGCGTCAAGGTGGGAAAATTTTCCGAATATATAATATAGGTTGCTAGACATGCCACATCTATTATGTAGAAAAAAATTCTAAAGTCCATCTATTTGTTCTGCGTTTGGTGGTGAATTTCCTTAGCAACTGGCCCATTGTGTCCACTCCTGACTTTGTATCATTATAATAGTGTATTACTTATTTTTCTTCGGCACCTAGCTTACTAAGAAGGTCGCTTCTGGGTGAAAGGCAAAAATTGATGAAAAAACCTCCCGCTGCCTTGATGCTTGTAGCTGATGCGGAATGTAGGCTTTATTTTTCTAATTGTTCCCACGACAGCCATTGTACGTAAAATTTTCGCCAGTGGCAGTGCGGTGAAAAAGTTGTCAGTTGCGACCTGTTCCTCAGAAATCTTTCACTAATTCGATTACGGTATTTTGCCCAACGTTTATTTGGCGGGCACTGGTTTCGGTTTCTTTACCAGTATAAATTATTCCTTTGCATGGAAATGAATTTCTAGAATCGCAAACCCAAAAGACCTTAATTCCGCACTTTGCCGGCTTACTCGGAATATATTGTGTAAATATTGTACGTCCTCTGTACGGGAATAGCTGCTCGTCAACTGTTAAATTATCATACGGGTTGTAGGCATTTGCTAAATTAGCATTTAACATGCTTGAGATATCCATAATTGGAGAAGCTTTATTAGTGTTGAGCCTTTCAGCTCGCGTGTTTACGTTATCGAAACGGATATTCCGGGAGATGGCTTCAAAGCGATTTCGGCTCAGAGCACTTCGATATAATAGCAAAGCGTCTAATTTCCACATCTCGTTCACATGTTCTCCGTTCGAATGATGAACACCAGAAGTTATTGAGATTCCAATATACGCATCTAGCTCTGTCTCCGTCAGAGGCTGCCAAGTTTTAGGTTCGGTACCTGGATGGCAGGCATTCCATTCGTCAATAATTTGCCTGGCCTTACGATTTGTCTCTCGGATTACTATCGACCGCATTTCCAGCGAAAATATTTTGTTGAATGTGTCCAAAGGTTTTAAATATTTACAACCTCTTGCAACACCACCTCAAAGAATAATAAATAGTTGTTAGGCAGGTAACATATTCTCTAATTATTCGTACGATATATTTAGGTAGATAAATTTTTACCTCTCTGTCGAACGATGTTATGAGATCTTGGTTGAGTCTCACCATATGGAGTTTTTTTCCATAAAACTTCGCCTCGAATTTCAAAATAATCATTTTCCTTTCCTTCTTGTCGTTGTTGCTGCCGGGGCTGAATGTTGTCGTCATCGCTATCACTCTTTTCTTCCACTTCGATTTCAAATTCTGCTCCAAGGACGTCTTCGATATCAGAATGGTCGCCATTACTGGGACTCCTCGGTGGAAGCCATGTCTAGTCTTCCTTGTCATCAAACAGCAGTTCCTCCTCTTCTTCCGACTCCAGAAATTCAACAATTTCGGATTGAATCAACCTATGAAAATTTAATAATATTAATTTTTAAAGATTACAATTAATCAGTGAGTCACATCAGCGCACTAAATATTCACGAAAATAAAAGTAATTCACCTGCGAGTATTTCCTCTCATATCTAGCTGGTTTCTTATCTTTCGCCCATTAGGTTCTCGGCTTGGACCAGCACCATCATCTCTTCTATCACTATCCATTACAAATTTCCAAATATATAACACAACTACTCACTTCAAAATTTCACACTCGAATAATACTTCTGAGCTTTGAGGCATGTCATTTTATTACAAAACCAGAAGTTAAATCTAATTTCCCACTCAAAAAAACGAGATGAGTTCATGTTAGTACATACATTTAAGAAAAATCTGTTTTCACAAAAGCGCGGGAACATTCTATGAGAGTAAAATATAAAAACTCCGCCCTTACTCATTTATTTACGAAAATGTATCATTTGGAACATTTTTCTTACTGAAATCTTATTACCTTGTCATTTTACCTCCGTTTTATTTCTTATTGCCTGTCCCGTATATACTAATTTGAGTACAAATTATGTGATGGTCCGGGTACCTTCCACGGGTGACAGAAGGTGAAAACTTTCATGGTCACATAAGGGTTAACAAAACAAATTTTTTTTACCGTATAGGTAAAATTTAAGACATTTTTCTATGATCTCTCAATTAAGCTATAAAATATAAAAATAAAAAAAACGTGCGACAGCTTACAGGAAATAACCTTACCCGGAACACTTAAGTAGCAAACCAACGTATTGTAACGTTTTTGTTATCTGTTGGATCAAAAGTTGCTCCGGCCCAGCGGTAAACGAGGGAGCCGTTTTGTTCTGATATTTAAAACTCCTTTAAGAATTTCACAGAAACCTTAGCAATTGAAAAAGATTACGACGATATATAATTTATGTTATGTAAGCGATAAGATTATTTTAGTTAAACGGAAATTTATTTATTCTTACTGTATTTCATTATTTTAAAAGAAAATTTATTTTACTGTATCTGACTTTGTACTCACCTGATCAGTGTTTGGCAGCTGATTCACTTGGTTCTCTATTAAGGTTTTTAGGATTGGGATATTTTGTTTTTATTCCAGTCGAGACCCAGAATAAAATGAGGTTAGTAATTCTGACTGCAGTCGGTACCCACAGAAAGAATCTTTATCACAGTCGAGACCCGCGATAAAGTGTTTGGTGTTAGTAATTTATTCTTACTGCAGTCGCTACCCACAGAAAGAATCTTTATCACAGTCGAGACCCGCGATAAAGTGTTTTGAGTTAGTAATTTATTCTTATTGCAGTCGATACCCACAATAAGAATCTTTATTACAGTCGAGACCCGCAATAAAGAGTTTGGTGTTAGTAATTTATTCTTACTGCAGTCGCTACCCACAGAAAGAATCTTTATCACAGTCGAGACCCGCGATAAAGTGTTTGGTGTTAGTAATTTATTCTTACTGCAGTCGGTACCCACAGAAAGAATCTTTATCACAGTCGAGACCCGCGATAAAGTGTTTTGAGTTAGTAATTTATTCTTATTGCAGTCGATACCCACAATAAGAATCTTTATTACAGTCGAGACCCGCAATAAAGAGTTTGGTGTTAGTAATTTATTCTTACTGCAGTCGATACCCACAGTAAGAATCTTTATTTTAGTCGCTGTCAGAAATATGATCTTTAATCCAGTCGGTACCCAGAATAGAAATCTCGATTTTCAACCGTCTAACCAAAATAAAGCACTTGTTGGATTAGTATTAAATTCTTATTGCAGTCGCTACCCACAATAAGAATCTTTATTTTAGTCGCTTATCAAAACAATACCCTTAATCCAGTCGAGACCCAGAAGAAGAATATTTATTTTAATCGTCAACTAAATAAAGTATTTGATTTATTAGTAGGAATTAGAACACTGGGAAATAACACTAGGAATCGATAACCACTTGATCACTGCACTGCCAATCTGAAAAAGAGATCGAGCCAAGTCAGACTGCTGTTTATATAGCCAGAGTTTGCACACGGCACCAAAGAACGGTAGTCAAAGGCGCATGGCAACAATATTGGCAAAGCAACAACTGGCATAGCAACAATAACTTAGCATAGCAACTGCACCTCATCATTTGTCATGAGTGTTACCATTTTAGTTATTGCCGCCACAGGCTGCTTTCAACTTATTATCTAAAAAAAAATATTTTGCGTAAATGCAATTTATTTCTAATTAAATTGAATTAGACATTGAATTGAATTAGAAATTTTACTCACCGGGAATAATTTATAAATTCTTAAAAACCATAACTTCCGCTGGCTTAGCTGTAGCTGGAAGCAGCACGCACGAGTTGCTGCACTTGTTCCTAGATGTACCATATTCCGCTGCGCAGTGAAATAGAACGATTGCGACATGTGCCTGTCGACGGCAAAAAAATAATAATTTTCGAATACATGTTACGACATTAGAACATAGCAAGTGCTGTGCCACAAAATATGTCGTCGTCAAAAGTAGCTTCAATTTCGAGCCCCACCCTTTTAAATCTGGCATAAATGCATATAAGCTTTAAATACAACTTACTTATTCTTAAAAAGATGTAAAAATTTCCCTGTAGGCATCGCAAAGAAAACAAAACTCAACTCATTTATCTAGAAATGACGACGACAATGTCGCAATCATTGTATTACGTCTGTGGCAATCAACGACGCAACTTGGGGCCGACAATTTTGTGTCGAATTCAGGGCGCATGGCGGAATGTGGTGTCTAATGAGAATTTCTTGCTCATATCTCGTTTCCATTTTGTGTTCTAGTACAATTTCATCTTGAAGTTGTCATTACTGTTCACTTCTGCTGTGAGGATGTTCAGCTGTCATCAGCATTGTTATTGATGTAATTAGGTAAGATTGATTTATTAATTAAAAATTTAAGAATGATTCTTTGTGGTGTTCTTTCTTGTTTCTTTTTCAGGAAATAAGACTTGATGCAGCTAAAGATAAGACAGAGAAGTACAAAACTTTTATTATCCCCAGCACCAACCATCTGTTAAAAGCAGTGATTTTCGCTACAGTATCATAACAGATTACTCGTCTTTTAAGATTATCTTAAGAGGGAATACCAGTGGAAATTAAAAATTTACCTTCGGCTTGCTCCCGATATCCAAATAAATTTTAGTGCTTAGATAAATGTCCAATCCGTAAGATAAGTGTAGCAAATTTCTCAAAATTAATCGAGAAATTATTATATAATTATCTGAAATTTGGAAAATTGTTAAGTACTGTCATCTCTTGCACCACTTTCCAGCTAAGTGAAAACCCGATTATTGATATACATCCAAATATGTGCCATAAAAGGATGAGATAAGTTTTTTACTTTTACTTTTTTGGATCTTTTGTGCTAATATTTTAACTAAAGAAAATATGACAAAATGAGCACTTTTCGATCAAACTTTTAACAGCGTTCCAATGTAAATTAAAAGTTACAAAGTATCTAAAATTAAACTTTGTAATGTTATTTACTCGATTTTGTATAAAAATTGCAAGAAAACTTATACTTACAGAGTAATAATAAAATAAAACTATTGTCAATAAATGATATTATCATGAACACACTTGCTGTTTTGTGTGGTATTATCACAGACACACTTGCTTTTTGTATGCAAAAGTTTTGATAGGTGGCGCGTGGCGCAGAAAGCTTATACAATTGTTACGGGTGTGTGACTTTGCCGTAACTTGGGCCTAGGAGTGCTTGCTACTGCGAAGATCACTAGCCCAATTGAATAAATTGAATCACTTAAACACTTTCTTTACTTGACAATAATTTACTTTTATTCAACCTTTAAATTGAATCACTTAAACACTTTCTTTACTTGACAATAATTTACTTTTATTCAACCTCTAGTATACTTTTCTTATTTTCTTATCTTTTCTTTTGTTAATTCTAGGAATAGGTTGCCTTACCTCTGGTGGGGGGTCAACGTTATTCTTTAGACTTTGGAAAAACTTCTGCCTTGTCCCTGAGATGCATCGGCTTTTTATTTAGTTGGATTCTGGCATTGCTCAGAAAAATTGGTAAAAATAGGTATGGGGGTAACTATCTAGGAAATTCCATATAGGAATTCCAGAAATCGAATATATCGGGAACGCCCTCTCAATATATTGGTAATAGCCAATTTAACATATTCCTCAATATTTTGTAGTTCCGCAAGAATATTTCCCCTTCATTCAAAAATTCCTTTGCAACCATTGGTCAACCATATATATACGGATGAAACCAATGTTACAAAAAACTCAGCACTATTGCCCAATAAGTGGGTCAGTTTCCATTTCACTTTACACAAGGGATTTCCCAATTATGTACAAGTAAAAAGTTAAAATGTCACACATGAAGTTTCTTAACTTTGTGTGAGGAAAAAATAAACGGCATGTAATGACTGTGGGTTAGGTCAGGGTTAACCTAGTGCCATTATAATGCATGAAATTGGTCTCATGCCGTGTTTGTATTTTTGTATACAAAGAGCCGGCGTTTTGCCGCAAAAATGGTTGACGCAACCAAGAATTTATCGTTTTAAAAGAACAACGGAGAAAGTTGTTTCATAAAACGAAAATAGAATTGGTTAACCATATGAACCATATGTGACGTAAAAATTCATAAATAAATTGACGGTGGAATCACCGCGAAATTGCTTGGAATGCAATTTGATGCGCGTACTCGCGTTTGTCAATTTATTATATGTTTGTACGTTATATGTATGTACATATGTGCGTATGTTTTGCTTGCTAGCTTCAAGAAGTACGTTATCGTATATGTACGTATGTATATTTGTAATCTTGTACGTAACAAGATTCTTATTATGATAACGACTCGTTATAGATATATGCATATGTACATATGTATGATGTATGTACGTTAGTTCTACTGATCGGGATATTGTGGCGCTAATGAGATAATGATGAATGCAGGTAATGATTCATTCATTACACCATCCCCCTTGGAAAAAGAAAGTTCCGGGAATGAAATGAATGGGACTTTCTGATTAAACTGAGCAAAACGAAAAGCCGATGATCTAGGTACTTACATTATAATTTTTGTAGATAAAAGTTTATCGGTAACACTAATTTCTAGGTTATTGGTTTTTTTTTTTTTATAATACTATTGTTATATTAATACTATTATATTTGTATTATCTATTTATAGTAAAATTGCAGTAGTGATAATTTCTAGATTATTGATTATTATAGTAATAAAGATAATAGTAATTTTGACTATTGACTATTAGTTATTGTTATTAATAGAGGGCATTGAAAAATTTTAGAACGCTTTTAATAATTTTATTTTTACACACTTTATAAAGTTACATAAGGAAATCTCTTTTTACGAAGCTTGTCCCTCCCGACGGCCGTCATCCATGGAGTTCATCTGCAATCAGATTAAAATAGAAGGGAGAGAGCATGAGTATTTAATATACTCAGTGAGCTTAAAGCTACGGCTAATAATCATTACCATGCTAATATACTAGTGGGGAGGACACACACACACAGGGTTAATCTAGCGCACACACGTGACACACACTTTCCGACACACGGCTAACAATTTACCAATACGCGCGATGACACACATCTTATCAATAGAGACGCACTCTTCAATGCAATGCTTCCTCGCACTACGCATGTATTTATTTCTACATATTCTACCTTACACACGCACTTAAGTTAAGCTACTTGCATATATACTTTTTAGTATCATAAGACGAATTATTAATAATGTTAACTAAATCAACTAATGGCACTCACAATACTAACACTACTAACTAATAGCACTCTTATGACCAACTCCTAGTACTCACAATAATTCGAACTGCCTGCGCCACTTTCAAAGACTTGAATGAAGACATCATTCGGGCTCAGGCAGCAGTCTCAACTTTACAATGTCATACACTTAAAGGGATAGCAATATTTTTACAAGGGGAATTTCAATAGGAATTTCCAAGAAGGACTGCATGCACTTAGGGGATAGCGACTTTTATGACGGTCACCTTTCTTAAATGCCGCCTTAGTAAATTTTGCATGAATTTACGAAGATTGAATATTATCACCTCACCTCTGAGATTCGTTTAACATTATAGTAATAAAAATATTTTAATTATATATAAAAAAAAAATTTTGGATAATTACTTATCGTAGTTGTAAAGATATGATAGTAAAAGTACTGTTTCTTAACCTCTAGGTTATTGTAATAAATCTTGTTTGTTACTAATTTTATAGAAAGTAGTTACTAGATTTAATAGTAGGCTAGTTATTAGGTTCTAGATTTTATTTATTATTATTATTATTATTTATTATATTTATTTGTATATAATTTCAAGGATTATGACTATATATGACTATGTATATATAATTAATCTCTTCTTTTTTTTCTTCTTAGGCGTACAATAGATTATCTTACATAGATTAAACAGCTTTTTGTTTTTCTTGTGCTTTGTAGTTAAACTTGCTTTCTTTTTCGAGTTGTGTGCATATATTTGTGTTTTTTTTTTTTTGAAAATTCGCTTAAGGTGGTTAAGGTTGCATTGTTAACTGATAGGATGACTTGGGATTTTCGATCTCTAAGTCTTTTTGTTGTGTGCTTTTGTTTGCGCCAAGCCTTTTGGCTTTAAATTTTTTGCATATTTGGACAATAATAACCATCAGAATTACCGCAAATAGAACATAAGAAATGACATAATGATGAATGTTGTGTGTATTCAATGTGGGGAAACTTATATTTTCGCTTTGCTTAAGCCGATTGAGTGCTTCACTTAATGAATCTAACTCTTCATTATCGTGAAATTTAATGACGTGTACCTGGTCATTGGTGGAGTTGAATCTTTCAGGATGGGGTAAGTTAGAAGTTAGATTTAATGATGGGAGGTAGTGGTTACTAAGCTCAGATGTTTTAGTATTATGTGCTTGGATAATTAGATCTTGGGTACGGAGATGGCATCCCGTGGAGAGATTAATAATTCCTGTGTTTTCCAAGTTATATGTAGTAATATTATTTCCGCAAATGGCATCGACCATTGTGATTTTTCGTATAGAAAAGAGCCACTTATTCGGTTGAGATAGTTGTATCCAAAAATCCATTTGAGGAACGGCTTTGATATTACAAGAAGATGGTATTTCATGACTGTGTTTGAGGAGTTGTACTTCGCATTGGTTGTTTGTAGACTGGGTGTTAAATATGGGGTGTATAATACGGCACAGGAAATGTACTTGATCTTGCGTTTGACAGTTCTGTAACTCAAATCTGTTTACGGTATAATAGTGTTCTCTATTATAATCGATTACTAAATATTCGAGTGAAGGTTTTATAAAAATGAACTTATCTAGATGATTTGTCGGCAAGGGATGTATTTTCAGGAGCTGGTATTCATCTTTGAATGGGAGAGGGAGCTTGAGGTGAAAAATTATTCTATTGTCGAGAATTGTACTTCTCACGTTACCAATTTGATAGAGTTGTAGAAGGTTATTCTCGTTCTTGTCTAACGGTAAAGTGAGCGTATTGGGTAGTTCTTTTTGGATGTTTTCTAGGATATGTTTCATTTGAGGTGGGGTCATTATTGCTGGATATGGTTTACCATGTCTAACATCTGTTATCAGATCTAGTAAGAGGTTTTGGGTGGTCTGATATCGTACCATCATTAGTGCCGTTAGAGAGACCATCGTCTCGAGTTCAGTGGTAAAACTCTTCGATAGTTCATCAGTTTGTGCGCGATTGGCTAGGTTACTCAAGGCGTTAAGCTTTTTCTCTACGTGTAGGAATTGTTCTTTTATTGTCATGCGTGTTTTATTGAATACATTAACTGTAGAATCAACGATGACGGTTTGATTCTTGATTAATTGCAATAGATAGTCTTGGTTGTTTTTTAATTTATCTATATGCGAGTTAAAAGTCTTAGCGTCATCCGCGTCGAGAGTGCCAAAAAGGGTCTTACTTAGGGTTCCTACGGCATTAATTAATCCTCTTTTAAATCGAGTAGTTTCAGACTTTAACAGGAGTGAATTTTGTTTTAGGATTCCGATTATAGTGTATAATTGGTGTGTTATGTCTCTGCATAAGGGAGCCTTATTGTGGTAGTTTTCTATGTAATTACACAACCTATTTGTCTGTTCCGTATGATTACACAATTTCTCAAGTTCAAAATTGAATTCCTCTAAGTCATAATATGTTATTACTTGCCACTCGTTGCTGTAGAGACTTACTCTTCCTACTTCTTCGAAGTAGATTCCTGGATTGTTCCTCAGGATCGTTACTTGCAATGGTTCGTTTTGTATCATTGCGTCTGCACTGTGAGTTAGGAGGATGAAGACGAGAATCCAAATTATCCTAAGATAAATAAACAATTATTTTCCTAATCGACGTATAGCTTAAGATTATTGTTGTGTACTGTTTTATTTTTGTTCCCTATTTTAATAGTAGTATTTTCTGTAGAATTAATAGTTACTATATCATAGGGTCCTGTCCACAACGGGGATAATTTGTTTTTTCTTGTGTGGTTCTTTAAAAAGACCTTATCTCCTAAGTTAAAGGTTCTCGCTTTCGAGTTTTTGTCATAGAATTGTTTTGATTTTTCTTTTTTTTTAGAATAGATTCTCTAGCTATCTAGTGACTATGTTGCAATCTCGCTTTTAGCTCATTGCTGTAATTATCGTAATTGTAATTTACCGTTGGGTTTGCTTTAATTATAGCTGGGATACTGGGTGGAAAACCGTATATCAACTCGTATGGACTGTAATTGGTACTGGAGTGTGTACTTGTATTATATGTAAACATAGCATACGGTATCCAAGTATCCCATGTTTGCGGGTCTCGGTTCACATAATGCCGTAAATATTCGGCCAGAGTTCTATGACTTCTTTCCAGAGCTCCATTGGTCTGCGGATGGTATGGAGTCGTTTGCAGTTTTTTAATTTTTAAAAGTTTACACATTTGTGCAAACGTTTCGCTTAGAAAATTAGAACCTTGGTCCGTCAATATTGATTCCGGTATTCCATGTCTACAGACTATATTTATAACAAAAGCTTCTGCTACGCTTCGAGCTTCTGCGTTCTGTAGAGGTATGGCCTCAGTATACTTCGTGAGGTCATCCTGGAATGTGAGGAGGTACTTGTTACCGTTATAGCTTGCTGGCAATGGTCCTACTATGTCCAATGCTATTCTCTCGAATGGTCTCGTACTAGTCGAGGTAATTTTCATGGGTACTCTAGGATTTCTAACAAGTTTATTCATTTGGCATGATTGACATTTCTTTACAAAGTTTTCGACATCTCTGTTTAATCCGGACCAATTATATGTTGTCTGAATTCTTTTAATAGTTCGAGTTATTCCTTGATGTCCACTTAATGGTGTTTTATGAAAGGATTCCATTATGAGTTCTTGCTTTTTGGGTCAGATACTATTTTTACTTGAGTTGTGTAAATATTTATTCTGACATCTATATTCCTTAAAGAGAAAGTTATCATATTTTTTAGCTCTGCGTGCGCCACTATGTCCAATTTAGGTATAGAAATATGAACTTCCCGGAAGTTTTTATTTTTGATATAATCCCTGATATTTAAAAGGGTATTTAATATTTGTTTGAAACTGTCTATAGTTTTCATAGGTAAGGGTGCATTAGCAATTATATACGTTTGTCTACCATTCACGTACTCGCGTAGTTGAGTACTTTGCATTTCCTCGTTCAATGATGGAAACAACTCTTTCAGGTAAGTTCCTGTTGGATCTTCTATTTTAGAATAAATAAAACGAGATTACTCTTTTGGACTTTTTACCGGGTTAAACTTAATTTTCTTCAAGAAAGAATTTTTTGGGATATCTCCGGTATATAGCAAAAGCTAAAAAAATGTTCTAATTTGTTATTTCATCACACAATCTATTAATTTTTGGTGACAAGTTTCAAGTCTTGGTTTGACTCATCAACAGGTCCCAAATAGCGAAATTGGGTGATTAGAAAAACAAATGAAAAAATGAAAAAAGAAGAAAGAAATTGAAAAGTTTAAGAAAAATAGAAAAAAACAATTTTTTTATTTATTAAAAAAATTTAAAAATTTTTAAAGAAACAGATTCATTCGAAGCGAATCGAACCTGTATACGCCACGCAGTGGGCTGAAAAATGAAGAAGAAAAAGGAAGAAGAAGAAGCGTTTCGTGTCAGCAGAAAACCTTCCACTCATCGGTGCAGCTTGGTTTTCTGCCTGCTGCAGACGCTTGAAAATAGATCAAACCGATCTCTTCTCATATAAACTCAGAATAAATTCTGGGTGTGAATTATATGAGGAAAAAACACTCCTATACAATCCCAGGAGGAAAAATAAATAAAAAGAGATTACTCTTTTGGACTTTTTACCGGGTTAAACTTAATTTTCTTCAAGAAAGAATTTTTTGGGATATCTCCGGTATATAGCAAAAGCTAAAAAATGTTCTAGTTTGTTATTTCATCACACAATCCATTAATTTTTGGTGACAAGTTTCAAGTCTTGGTTTGACTCATCAACAGGTCCCAAATAGCGAAATTGGGTGATTAGAAAAACAAATGAAAAAATGAAAAAAGAAGAAAGAAATGAAAAGTTTAAGAAAAATAGAAAAAAACAATTTTTTTTATTTATTAAAAAAATTTAAAAAATTTTAAAGAAACAGATTCATTCGAAGCGAATCGAACCTGTATACGCCACGCAGTGGGCTGAAAAATGAAGAAGAAAAAAGAAGAAGAAGAAGCGTTTCGTGTCAGCAGAAAACCTTCCACTCATCGGTGCAGCTGGGTTTTCTGCCTGCTGCAGACGCTTGATGAGTCAAACCAAGACTTGAAACTTGTCACCAAAAATTAATGATTGTGTGATGAAATAACAAATTAGAACATTTTTTTAGCTTTTGCTATATACCGGAGATATCCCAAAAAATTCTTTCTTGAAGAAAATTAAGTTTAACCCGGTAAAAAGTCCAAAAGAGTAATCTCTTTTTATTTATTTTTCCTCCTGGGATTGTATAGGAGTGTTTTTTCCTCATATAATTCACACCCAGAATTTATTCTGAGTTTATATGAGAAGAGATCGGTTTGATCTATTTTCAAGTTCCTGCAACAGGCAGAAAACCAAGCTGCACCGATGAGTGGAAGGTTTTCGGCTGACACGAAACGCTTCTTCTTCTTCCTTTTTCTTCTTCGTTTTTCAGCCCACTGCGTGGCGTATACAGGTTCGATTCGCTTCGAATGAATCTGTTTCTTTAAAATTTTTTAAATTTTTTAATAAATAAAAAAATTGTTTTTTTTTCTATTTTTCTTAAACTTTTCATTTCTTTATTCTTTTTTCATTTTTTCATTTGTTTTTCTAATCACCCAATTTCGCTATTTGGGACCTGTTGATGAGTCAAACCAAGACTTGAAACTTGTCACCAGAAATTAATGGATTGTGTGATGAAATAACAAATTAGAACATTTTTTTAGCTTTTGCTATATACCGGAGATATCCCAAAAAATTCTTTCTTGAAGAAAACTTCTATTTTAGGTAAAATGAAGAATGTGTATGGCAAATTCTTTTGAGTCAGTATATGTCCTTTTATTTCGGAGCAATCATCTGTATGGGGGGATGAAACGTATTCATTATATATTTTATTTAGATCCAGTGTATCTTCAGTCAGACTGGAGGCTTTTGCCTGATTGCGGGTCATTACGTTTATTGATTTTTGGACTGTAATTTCAGGTTCCTTAATTTTGATTCGACTTAAAGCATCAGCATTCGCGTTTTGTTTACCTGGTTTATGGACTATGGTATAGTCATACTCCTCTAGCTTAATTCTCCATCTCATAAGACGTGAGGTTGAGTCTTTCAAACTCATGAGCCATACGAGGGGCTTATGATCAGTGACTATATTGAATTTCCTTCCATAGGTATATGGACGGAATTGTTCCACAGCATAAACTATAGCTAAAAGTTCCTTTTCAATTGTAGAGTATCTACATTCTGCAGGATTTAACGTCCGGCTGGCGAAACAGATAGGGTGATCTTTTCCAATTTCGCCTTGCGATAGCACAGCACCTAATGCAATATCACTTGCATCAGTGGTGACGTTGAATTCCTTATCGAATTCGGGGTAAGCCAGAATTGGTGCACTGATGAGTTTTTGCTTTAAGACCTTGAATGATTCATCACAAAACGTATCCCATTCAAAAGTGGTATCTGTTTTCAAGAGATTAGTCAGTGGCTTAGCGAGTTTGGAAAAAGTGGGGATAAAACGTCTATAATATCCCACAAATCCTAAAAATGACTTGATATCTTTTGGTTTTCTTGGAGTCGGATATGTCTTCACCGCGCTAATTTTACTCGGGTCAGGTTGGACTCCATTTTTCCCAACCACATGACCTAGATAAACGATTTCTTTACGTAGAAAATGACATTTATCTGGCTGTAATTTTAGTTGATGCATTCTTAGTCGATTAAACACTTCTACAAGCTTGGCGTTATGGTCGCGTAAATTATACCCATAAATCACGATATCATCTAAGTATACAAAGCAGCGAATAACTTGAAGTCCCGTTAGGGCGGTATTCTTCAGTCGCTGAAAGGTTGCTGGTGCTCCTTTCAGTCCAAATGGCATTCTATTATAGTGATAATGTCCAAATGGTGTGCTAAAAGCTGTTTTTTCTTTGTATTTTGGAGACATCGGGATTTGGTGGAATCCATTGGCCAAGTCCAAGGTTGTGAAGTATTTGGATCGTCCTAGTTGATCCAAGATATCCGTTGTATTCGGTAGTGGGTAGGCGTCTCCGAGAGTAACTTCATTTAAGCGCCTAAAGTCCACTACTACTCGCCAACGTTTTTGACCTGTTTCATCTGGTTGCTTTGGTACCAGTAGCAAGGGAGAGTTCCATGGACTCTTGCTAGGGCTTATGATATTTTGGTCTATCATGTCATTAATTGGCCTATTAATCTCATTTCGTTGAGATTCCGGTAATCTGTATGGCTTGACATAGATGGGCGTAGTATCTATTTTGACTGGAATCGTATGTGCAGCGGCATCAGTATATGTTAATGCGTCTCCTTCTAGATAGAATAAATCATTGAATTCTCTACAAATATTCGTGAGAGCTAATTTTTCCTCTTGGTTACAATGTTCTAATTTTAAATTACTTTCCAATGTTTTTAATCGATTTTCTATTGGGTCGGATTTATAATTGGGCTGAATCACCTCGTAGTTCCGTACATAATCCCAAATTGGTTCTATCTCATTTTTCGAGATTTCAATATTTTCTTCGTTCGTATTCATCATTAGTACTCTTACCGTACTGTTACTCGTTTGTGCCAAGGTGTTTCCTATGTATATACCTGGTCTTACTTCTTTTTGTTTTATTAATAATTCGCCTTTTTCCTCTGTTATTGGAAGTGATACCATTATTTCTGAACGTGCAGGTAATGTAATTTTATCAGATTTTTGATCATCATTAGCTGTATATAGATCACAGTCGTAGCGTCGTGAATCTGTATCTGATTTTTGATCATTATTAGCTGTATACAGATCACAGTCGTAGCGTCGTGAATCTGTATCTGATTTTTGATCATTATTAGCTGTATACAGATCACAGTCGTAGCGTCGTGAATCTGTATCAGATTTTTGATCATTATTAGCTTTTGATGAACTCGCGGGTCTTTTTAGAACATACAGCATAAAATAATATATTATTTGGAGGAGAATTGTCAATATGTTTGCGTTATTGCAACTACTACTTGTGGGTACATCGCTCAATGTAGCTGAATTTTTTGCTTCGGAAGTATTGCTTTCATTATTTATTTTATTTATTTTACCCTTTAATGGAGACATTTCTCTGAATTGACATTCGTGTTCCTGACTTAAGCAGGCATCTGTGTTTATAATTAGCATATTTTTTGAATAATCTATTACACATTTGTATTTGGATAGGAAGTCATTTCCTATTATCCCATCATAAGGTAAATTATTACCGTTTGGTATGATATGAAAAGGATGTTTTATTTTACAGTTATCTTGGATGGATATTGTTCCATATGAAACTCCAAATGAAGGAACACAATTACCACACAGGGTGGTAATTGTTCATTTTTGCTTCTCATATACGAGAGCGGAATCGTCAGTAGCTTCTGCTCTGAGTAGACTTATTTCTGCACCAGTATCTATTATAAAGTTCGCTTTTGTTTTCTGGGAGATATCGATATGGAAATCAACCACTAGGGCGCTTTTATGCATCTTTATTGGGATGCTTAATTGGGTGGTTGATGGACTACATCTTGAATATCTTCCTCGCGGGAGGTTTCGCCGTCTGAATACACCCGCGTGCAATCGTTTCCGAAGGAAAAATTTTCTGGAGTTGTCCACCTTACTTGCTTCATTTGGCGAGGTTGTCCTCTGCCATTATTTTCGGCATTAGGCAAATTTTGAGGTTGGTAAGCTCTTGGATGAGCCCCTAATTGAGCTTGCCTATTTGTTGGGTACTGAGTGCGGCGTTCATCAAACTGTCTTTGCCTACACTCTCTAGCGTGATGGTTTGGTTTGCGACAATAGCCGCATGTAATTCTATTTATTTCCCTTTTTATGTTTGGGTAAGAATTTACTAAGGGCAACTGCTTCGTCTTGAAACAATTCTCTTTAGTGTGGCCTCTTTTTGAGCAATAGTCGCATACTTGCACATTAGGCGCTGTTTTTTGAGTATGGGGTTGAGTTTCCTCAATGCGTTGAGCATGTTCGGAAGCAAAAGTTATGAGCTTCCTTAGTGAGGTCTCTGAACGTGCCCTAACGATGACCTTAAGTTGTTCGCTTTTAAGGCCGTCTTCAAATGCTCTAATGGCATTTTTTTCATTCTCTGAGATGAGATATGCCCTTGCAGAAGATTCTGTGGCTTCATTAACCGTGGCGCTATTCAAATCAGCTAGCTGTTTTGATAGGCGTGAAGCAAAATCATATATGCTTTCCCGTGAAGTTTGTTTGAGTCGCAGCAATTCTCCTTGTATAGCCACACGTGGTCTATGCTCTTGGAATTGCTCGACGAGTTCTGCTTTTAATTCATCCCAATTTGAGACTTCTTTATATTTAAAGATGTCATATGCCGGGCCAGTTAGCTTTGTTTTTAAAATGCTAAGCAGTATTTTCTTGTCGGCGTCGCTCTTGGATGTCGTAAATATCATGTCGCAGCACGAGAGATACCGATGCAGGTCACCTGAGTTTCCATCGAACTCTGGGATCATATTCCGTGCATCCGTTAATGTTATCCTGAGGTCCGATAACCCCGAATTAGTACCAGTAGGTGGAGGTTGAGTCATTTTGACTCGATTAGAGGCACGTAATAAACGAGAAGCGCGAGCTAGTTGGGCAACCGTACGTTTACGGCTATTCCCGGCCTGGGCTGAATAATCGCGAAAACGTGTAGCGACTATCTTGCTAACACGCCTTCACTTACTTTTTAGTGGTTAGGTGCGAATGGTGAAGAACACAACACTTTTAACACACGGAATCAATGGAGCAATAAAGAATAGATACGTGATCAAGAGAAAAAAAGAAATGCAACGAAACTCTATACGATCGAAATATAAAGTAACACGCGAATATAAAATAACACAAAGAGAGAGAAAAAAAATTTTTTTTTTTTTAATTTTACAAAAGGCCGTCAAATATTACACTTTTACAACAGGGAGCATCCAGCTTGTAGCAGCACACAAAAAAAATGTTATTATTATGTCGCCGAGAGAAAGAAAAGAAATCCGAAGTCATGAAAAAATGCAAGCGGGACTTAAACACCTCATTACTTTATCTGAAGAATTACAACGTTAAAGGAGCGCAATAATGCAATAATTAATATGTACGCAGTAATTAATATGTACGCAATAATTAATATGTATGTCGAAAGAGAAAGTTTTTTTCCACTAGCACAACACCTTACGTTTTTTTTTTGAGAAACACTTATATATTTTATATGATAATTGTCAGTATAAATTTAATATGATTATAAATATTTGATGTGCTTATTAATTTCTTGACAGATATTTAAATTTAATAGTTTTAGTTTCTAAATTTACATATAACAAGCTGACTTACTTTCGAAGAGTGCTGTATCTGCGTAGTCTTTGCTGGGTTTTCACGAATTCCTCGAAGTCCATCGTTTCTTCGTCGGATTCTGCTGGTCGGGTATACTCCTTGATTTCCGCCTTGATGTTCTGGAGCTTGTTTCCTCTGTTTCTGCTTTCTCTGGGGTCCATTTCTTCTTTGTGTATATATGTGATGATATTTTTATATTTATCACAATCCCTGAGCGCCTGGCTGGGATTGGGTTGTGTGATACACAACGATGGGTACACCTATAGCGCCTGGCTTAGGTTACCTTTGTTGAAGCTTCTTTACTTTATCGAAACTATAATCGTGACGATAGGTAGCTGGAATACAATCCTACCGCTGCCACCAATTTTTTGTTACGGGTGTGTGACTTTGCCGTAACTTGGACCTAGGAGTGCTTGCTACTGCGAAGATCACTAGCCCAATTGAATAAATTGAATCACTTAAACACTTTCTTTACTTGACAATAATTTACTTTTATTCAACCTTTAAATTGAATCACTTAAACACTTTCTTTACTTGACAATAATTTACTTTTATTCAACCTCTAGTATACTTTTCTTATTTTCTTATCTTTTCTTTTGTTAATTCTAGGAATAGGTTGCCTTACCTCTGGTGGGGGGTCAACGTTATTCTTTAGACTTTGGAAAAACTTCTGCCTTGTCCCTGAGATGCATCGGCTTTTTATTTAGTTGGATTCTGGCATTGCTCAGAAAAATTGGTAAAAATAGGTATGGGGGTAACTATCTAGGAAATTCCATATAGGAATTCCAGAAATCGAATATATCGGGAACGCCCTCTCAATATATTGGTAATAGCCAATTTAGCATATTCCTCAATATTTTGTAGTTCCGCAAGAATATTTCCCCTTCATTCAAAAATTCCTTTGCAACCATTGGTCAACCATATATATACGGAAGAAACCAATGTTACAAAAAACTCAGCACTATTGCCCAATAAGTGGGTCAGTTTCCATTTCACTTTACACAAGGGATTTCCCAATTATGTACAAGTAAAAAGTTAAAATGTCACACATGAAGTTTCTTAACTTTGTGTGAGGAAAAAATAAACGGCATGTAATGACTGTGGGTTAGGTCAGGGTTAACCTAGTGCCATTATAATGCATGAAATTGGTCTCATGCCGTGTTTGTATTTTTGTATACAAAGAGCCGGCGTTTTGCCGCAAAAATGGTTGACGCAACCAAGAATTTATCGTTTTAAAAGAACAACGGAGAAAGTTGTTTCATAAAACGAAAATAGAATTGGTTAACCATATGAACCATATGTGACGTAAAAATTCATAAATAAATTGACGGTGGAATCACCGCGAAATTGCTTGGAATGCAATTTGATGCGCGTACTCGCGTTTGTCAATTTATTATATGTTTGTACGTTATATGTATGTACATATGTGCGTATGTTTTGCTTGCTAGCTTCAAGAAGTACGTTATCGTATATGTACGTATGTATATTTGTAATCTTGTACGTAACAAGATTCTTATTATGATAACGACTCGTTATAGATATATGCATATGTACATATGTATGATGTATGTACGTTAGTTCTACTGATCGGGATATTGTGGCGCTAATGAGATAATGATGAATGCAGGTAATGATTCATTCATTACACCATCCCCCTTGGAAAAAGAAAGTTCCGGGAATGAAATGAATGGGACTTTCTGATTAAACTGAGCAAAACGAAAAGCCGATGATCTAGGTACTTACATTATAATTTTTGTAGATAAAAGTTTATCGGTAACACTAATTTCTAGGTTATTGGTTTTTTTTTTTTTTATAATACTATTGTTATATTAATACTATTATATTTGTATTATCTATTTATAGTAAAATTGCAGTAGTGATAATTTCTAGATTATTGATTATTATAGTAATAAAGATAATAGTAATTTTGACTATTGACTATTAGTTATTGTTATTAATAGAGGGCATTGAAAAATTTTAGAACGCTTTTAATAATTTTATTTTTACACACTTTATAAAGTTACATAAGGAAATCTCTTTTTACGAAGCTTGTCCCTCCCGACGGCCGTCATCCATGGAGCTCATCTGCAATCAGATTAAAATAGAAGGGAGCTTAAGGCTACGGCTAATAATCATTACCATGCTAATATACTAGTGGGGAGGACACACACACACAGGGTTAATCTACCGCACACACGTGACACACACTTTCCGACACACGGCTAACAATTTACCAATACGCGCGATGACACACATCTTATCAATAGAGACGCACTCTTCAATGCAATGCTTCCTCGCACTACGCATGTATTTATTTCTACATATTCTACCTTACACACGCACTTAAGTTAAGCTACTTGCATATATACTTTTTAGTATCATAAGACGAATTATTAATAATGTTAACTAAATCAACTAATGGCACTCACAATACTAACACTACTAACTAATAGCACTCTTATGACCAACTCCTAGTACTCACAATAATTCGAACTGCCTGCGCCACTTTCAAAGACTTGAATGAAGACATCATTCGGGCTCAGGCAGCAGTCTCAACTTTACAATGTCATACACTTAAAGGGATAGCAATATTTTTACAAGGGGAATTTCAATAGGAATTTCCAAGAAGGACTGCATGCACTTAGGGGATAGCGACTTTTATGACGGTCACCTTTCTTAAATGCCGCCTTAGTAAATTTTGCATGAATTTACGAAGATTGAATATTATCACCTCACCTCTGAGATTCGTTTAACATTATAGTAATAAAAATATTTTAATTATATATAAAAAAAAAATTTTGGATAATTACTTATCGTAGTTGTAAAGATATGATAGTAAAAGTACTGTTTCTTAACCTCTAGGTTATTGTAATAAATCTTGTTTGTTACTAATTTTATAGAAAGTAGTTACTAGATTTAATAGTAGGCTAGTTATTAGGTTCTAGATTTTATTTATTATTATTATTATTATTTATTATATTTATTTGTATATAATTTCAAGGATTATGACTATATATGACTATGTATATATAATTAATCTCTTCTTTTTTTTCTTCTTAGGCGTACAATAGATTATCTTACATAGATTAAACAGCTTTTTGTTTTTCTTGTGCTTTGTAGTTAAACTTGCTTTCTTTTTCGAGTTGTGTGCATATATTTGTGTTTTTTTTTTTTTGAAAATTCGCTTAAGGTGGTTAAGGTTGCATTGTTAACTGATAGGATGACTTGGGATTTTCGATCTCTAAGTCTTTTTGTTGTGTGCTTTTGTTTGCGCCAAGCCTTTTGGCTTTAAATTTTTTGCATATTTGGACAATAATAACCATCAGAATTACCGCAAATAGAACATAAGAAATGACATAATGATGAATGTTGTGTGTATTCAATGTGGGGAAACTTATATTTTCGCTTTGCTTAAGCCGATTGAGTGCTTCACTTAATGAATCTAACTCTTCATTATCGTGAAATTTAATGACGTGTACCTGGTCATTGGTGGAGTTGAATCTTTCAGGATGGGGTAAGTTAGAAGTTAGATTTAATGATGGGAGGTAGTGGTTACTAAGCTCAGATGTTTTAGTATTATGTGCTTGGATAATTAGATCTTGGGTACGGAGATGGCATCCCGTGGAGAGATTAATAATTCCTGTGTTTTCCAAGTTATATGTAGTAATATTATTTCCGCAAATGGCATCGACCATTGTGATTTTTCGTATAGAAAAGAGCCACTTATTCGGTTGAGATAGTTGTATCCAAAAATCCATTTGAGGAACGGCTTTGATATTACAAGAAGATGGTATTTCATGACTGTGTTTGAGGAGTTGTACTTCGCATTGGTTGTTTGTAGACTGGGTGTTAAATATGGGGTGTATAATACGGCACAGGAAATGTACTTGATCTTGCGTTTGACAGTTCTGTAACTCAAATCTGTTTACGGTGTAATAGTGTTCTCTATTATAATCGATTACTAAATATTCGAGTGAAGGTTTTATAAAAATGAACTTATCTAGATGATTTGTCGGCAAGGGATGTATTTTCAGGAGCTGGTATTCATCTTTGAATGGGAGAGGGAGCTTGAGGTGAAAAATTATTCTATTGTCGAGAATTGTACTTCCCACGTTACCAATTTGATAGAGTTGTAGAAGGTTATTCTCGTTCTTGTCTATCGGTAAAGTGAGCGTATTGGGTAGTTCTTTTTGGATGTTTTCTAGGATATGTTTCATTTGAGGTGGGGTCATTATTGCTGGATATGGTTTACCATGTCTAACATCTGTTATCAGATCTAGTAAGAGGTTTTGGGTGGTCTGATATCGTACCATCATTAATGCCGTTAGAGAGACCATCGTCTCGAGTTCAGTGGTAAAACTCTTCGATAGTTCATCAGTTTGTGCGCGATTGGCTAGGTTACTCAAGGCGTTAAGCTTTTGCTCTACGTGTAGGAATTGTTCTTTTATTGTCATGCGTGTTTTATTGAATACATGAACTGTAGAATCAACGATGATGGTTTGATTCTTGATTAATTGCAATAGATAGTCTTGGTTGTTTTTTAATTTATCTATATGCGAGTTAAAAGTCTTAGCGTCATCCGCGTCGAGAGTGCCAAAAAGGGTCTTACTTAGGGTTCCTACGGCATTAATTAATCCTCTTTTAAATCGAGTAGTTTCAGACTTTAACAGGAGTGAATTTTGTTTTAGGATTCCGATTATAGTGTATAATTGGTGTGTTATGTCTCTGCATAAGGGAGCCTTATTGTGGTAGTTTTCTATGTAATTACACAACCTATTTGTCTGTTCCGTATGATTACACAATTTCTCAAGTTCAAAATTGAATTCCTCTAAGTCATAATATGTTATTACTTGCCACTCGTTGCTGTAGAGACTTACTCTTCCTACTTCTTCGAAGTAGATTCCTGGATTGTTCCTCAGGATCGTTACTTGCAATGGTTCGTTTTGCATCATTGCGTCTGCACTGTGAGTTAGGAGGATGAAGACGAGAATCCAAATTATCCTTTCGAGTTTTTGTCATAGAATTGTTTTGATTTTTCTTTTTTTTTTAGAATAGATTCTCTAGCTATCTAGTGACTATGTTGCAATCTCGCTTTTAGCTCATTGCTGTAATTATCGTAATTGTAATTTACCGTTGGGTTTGCTTTAATTATAGCTGGGATACTGGGTGGAAAACCGTATATCAACTCGTATGGACTGTAATTGGTACTGGAGTGTGTACTTGTATTATATGTAAACATAGCATACGGTATCCAAGTATCCCATGTTTGCGGGTCTCGGTTCACATAATGCCGTAAATATTCGGCCAGAGTTCTATGACTTCTTTCCAGAGCTCCATTGGTCTGCGGATGGTATGGAGTCGTTTGCAGTTTTTTAATTTTTAAAAGTTTACACATTTGCGCAAACGTTTCGCTTAGAAAATTAGAACCTTGGTCCGTCAATATTGATTCCGGTATTCCATGTCTACAGACTATATTTATAACAAAAGCTTCTGCTACGCTTCGAGCTTCTGCGTTCTGTAGAGGTATGGCCTCAGTATACTTCGTGAGGTCATCCTGGAATGTGAGGAGGTACTTGTTACCGTTATAGCTTGCTGGCAATGGTCCTACTATGTCCAATGCTATTCTCTCGAATGGTCTCGTACTAGTCGAGGTAATTTTCATGGGTACTCTAGGATTTCTAACAAGTTTATTCATTTGGCATGATTGACATTTCTTTACAAAGTTTTCGACATCTCTGTTTAATCCGGACCAATTATATGTTGTCTGAATTCTTTTAATAGTTCGAGTTATTCCTTCATGTCCACTTAATGGTGTTTTATGAAAGGATTCCATTATGAGTTCTTGCTTTTTGGGTCAGATACTATTTTTACTTGAGTTGTGTAAATATTTATTCTGACATCTATATTCCTTAAAGAGAAAGTTATCATATTTTTTAGCTCTGCGTGCGCCACTATGTCCAATTTAGGTATAGAAATATGAACTTCCCGTAAGTTTTTATTTTTGATATAATCCCTGATTTTTAAAAGGGTATTTAATATTTGTTTGAAACTGTCTATAGTTTTCATAGGTAAGGGTGCATTAGCAATTATATACGTTTGTCTACCATTCACGTACTCGCGTAGTTGAGTACTTTGCATTTCCTCGTTCAATGATGGAAACAACTCTTTCAGGTAAGTTCCTGTTGGATCTTCTATTTTAGAATAAATAAAACGAGATTACTCTTTTGGACTTTCTACCGGGTTAAACTTAATTTTCTTCAAGAAAGAATTTTTTGGGATATCTCCGGTATATAGCAAAAGCTAAAAAAATGTTCTAATTTGTTATTTCATCACACAATCTATTAATTTTTGGTGACAAGTTTCAAGTCTTGGTTTGACTCATCAACAGGCCCCAAATAGCGAAATTGGGTGATTAGAAAAACAAATGAAAAAATGAAAAAAGAAGAAAGAAATTGAAAAGTTTAAGAAAAATAGAAAAAAAACAATTTTTTTATTTATTAAAAAAATTTAAAAAATTTTAAAGAAACAGATTCATTCGAAGCGAATCGAACCTGTATACGCCACGCAGTGGGCTGAAAAATGAAGAAGAAAAAGGAAGAAGAAGAAGCGTTTCGTGTCAGCAGAAAACCTTCCACTCATCGGTGCAGCTTGGTTTTCTGCCTGCTGCAGACGCTTGAAAATAGATCAAACCGATCTCTTCTCATATAAACTCAGAATAAATTCTGGGTGTGAATTATATGAGGAAAAAACACTCCTATACAATTCCAGGAGGAAAAATAAATAAAAAGAGATTACTCTTTTGGACTTTTTACCGGGTTAAACTTAATTTTCTTCAAGAAAGAATTTTTTGGGATATCTCCGGTATATAGCAAAAGCTAAAAAATGTTCTAGTTTGTTATTTCATCACACAATCCATTAATTTTTGGTGACAAGTTTCAAGTCTTGGTTTGACTCATCAACAGGTCCCAAATAGCGAAATTGGGTGATTAGAAAAACAAATGAAAAAATGAAAAAAGAAGAAAGAAATGAAAAGTTTAAGAAAAATAGAAAAAAACAATTTTTTTATTTATTAAAAAAATTTAAAAAATTTTAAAGAAACAGATTCATTCGAAGCGAATCGAACCTGTATACGCCACGCAGTGGGCTGAAAAATGAAGAAGAAAAAGGAAGAAGAAGAAGCGTTTCGTGTCAGCAGAAAACCTTCCACTCATCGGTGCAGCTGGGTTTTCTGCCTGCTGCAGACGCTTGATGAGTCAAACCAAGACTTGAAACTTGTCACCAAAAATTAATGATTGTGTGATGAAATAACAAATTAGAACATTTTTTTAGCTTTTGCTATATACCGGAGATATCCCAAAAAATTCTTTCTTGAAGAAAATTAAGTTTAACCCGGTAAAAAGTCCAAAAGAGTAATCTCTTTTTATTTATTTTTCCTCCTGGGATTGTATAGGAGTGTTTTTTCCTCATATAATTCACACCCAGAATTTATTCTGAGTTTATATGAGAAGAGATCGGTTTGATCTATTTTCAAGTGTCTGTAGCAGGCAGAAAACCAAGCTGCACCGATGAGTGGAAGGTTTTCGGCTGACACGAAACGCTTCTTCTTCTTCCTTTTTCTTCTTCGTTTTTCAGCCCACTGCGTGGCGTATACAGGTTCGATTCGCTTCGAATGAATCTGTTTCTTTAAAATTTTTTAAATTTTTTAATAAATAAAAAAATTGTTTTTTTTCTATTTTTCTTAAACTTTTCATTTCTTTCTTCTTTTTTCATTTTTTCATTTGTTTTTCTAATCACCCAATTTCGCTATTTGGGACCTGTAGATGAGTCAAACCAAGACTTGAAACTTGTCACCAGAAATTAATGGATTGTGTGATGAAATAACAAATTAGAACATTTTTTTAGCTTTTGCTATATACCGGAGATATCCCAAAAAATTCTTTCTTGAAGAAAACTTCTATTTTAGGTAAAATGAAGAATCTGTATGGTAAATTCTTTTGAGTCAGTATATGTCCTTTTATTTCGGAGCAATCATCTGTATGGGGGGATGAAACGTATTCATTATATATTTTATTTAGATCCAGTGTATCTTCAGTCAGACTGGAGGCTTTTGCCTGATTGCGGGTCATTACGTTTATTGATTTTTGGACTGTAATTTCAGGTTCCTTAATTTTGATTCGACTTAAAGCATCAGCATTCGCGTTTTGTTTACCTGGTTTATGGACTATGGTATAGTCATACTCCTCTAGCTTAATTCTCCATCTCATAAGACGTGAGGTTGAGTCTTTCAAACTCATGAGCCATACGAGGGGCTTATGATCAGTGACTATATTGAATTTCCTTCCATAGATATATGGACGGAATTGTTCCACAGCATAAACTATAGCTAAAAGTTCCTTTTCAATTGTAGAGTATCTACATTCTGCAGGATTTAACGTCCGGCTGGCGAAACAGATAGGGTGATCTTTTCCAATTTCGCCTTGCGATAGCACAGCACCTAATGCAATATCACTTGCATCAGTGGTGACGTTGAATTCCTTATCGAATTCGGGGTAAGCCAGAATTGGTGCACTGATGAGTTTTTGCTTTAAGACCTTGAATGATTCATCCCAAAACGTATCCCATACAAAAGTGGTATCTGTTTTCAAGAGATTAGTCAGTGGCTTAGCGAGTTTGGAAAAAGTGGGGATAAAACGTCTATAATATCCCACAAATCCTAAAAATGACTTGATATCTTTTGGTTTTCTTGGAGTCGGATATGTCTTCACCGCGCTAATTTTACTCGGGTCAGGTTGGACTCCATTTTTCCCAACCACATGACCTAGATAAACGATTTCTTTACGTAGAAAATGACATTTATCTGACTGTAATTTTAGTTGATGCATTCTTAGTCGATTAAACACTTCTACAAGCTTGGCGTTATGGTCGCGTTAATTATACCCATAAATCACGATATCATCTAAGTATACAAAGCAGCGAATAACTTGAAGTCCCGTTAGGGCGGTATTCATCAGTCGCTGAAAGGTTGCTGGTGCTCCTTTCAGTCCAAATGGCATTCTATTATAGTGATAATGTCCAAATGGTGTGCTAAAAGCTGTTTTTTCTTTGTATTTTGGTGACATCGGGATTTGGTGGAATCCATTGGCCAAGTCCAAGGTTGTGAAGTATTTGGATCGTCCTAGTTGATCCAAGATATCCGTTGTATTCGGTAGTGGGTAGGCGTCTCCGAGAGTAACTTCATTTAAGCGCCTAAAGTCCACTACTACTCGCCAACGATTTTGACCTGTTTCATCTGGTTTCTTTGGTACCAGTAGCAAGGGAGAGTTCCATGGACTCTTGCTAGGGCTTATGATATTTTGGTCTATCATGTCATTAATTTGCCTATTAATCTCATTTCGTTGAGATTCCGGTAATCTGTATGGCTTGACATAGATGGGCGTAGTATCTATTTTGACTGGAATCGTATGTGCAGCGGCATCAGTATATGTTAATGCGTCTCCTTCTAGATAGAATAAATCATTGAATTCTCTACAAATATTCGTGAGAGCTAATTTTTCCTCTTGGTTACAATGTTCTAATTTTAAATTACTTTCCAATGTTTTTAATCGATTTTCTATTGGGTCGGATTTATAATTGGGCTGAATCACCTCGTAGTTCCGTACATAATCCCAAATTGGTTCTATCTCATTTTTCGAGATTTCAATATTTTCTTCGTTCGTATTCATCATTAGTACTCTTACCGTACTGTTACTCGTTTGTGCCAAGGTGTTTCCTATGTATATACCTGGTCTTACTTCTTTTTGTTTTATTAATAATTCGCCTTTTTCCTCTGTTATTGGAAGTGATACCATTATTTCTGAACGTGCAGGTAATGTAATTTTATCAGATTTTTGATCATCATTAGCTGTATATAGATCACAGTCGTAGCGTCGTGAATCTGTATCTGATTTTTGATCATTATTAGCTGTATACAGATCACAGTCGTAGCGTCGTGAATCTGTATCTGATTTTTGATCATTATTAGCTGTATACAGATCACAGTCGTAGCGTCGTGAATCTGTATCAGATTTTTGATCATTATTAGCTTTTGATGAACTCGCGGGTCTTTTTAGAACATACAGCATAAAATAATATATTATTTGGAGGAGAATTTTCAATATGTTTGCGTTATTACAACTACTACTTGTGGGTACATCGCTCAATGTAGCTGAATTTTTTGCTTCGGAAGTATTGCTTTCATTATTTATTTTATTTATTTTACCCTTTAATGGAGACATTTCTCTGAATTGACATTCGTGTTCCTGACTTAAGCAGGCATCTGTGTTTATAATTAGCATATTTTTTGAATATTCTATTACACATTTGTATTTGGATAGGAAGTCATTTCCTATTATCCCATCATAAGGTAAATTATTACCGTTTGGTATGATATGAAAAGGATGTTTTATTTTACAGTTATCTTGGATGGATATTGTTCCATATGAAACTCCAAATGAAGGAACACAATTACCACACAGGGTGGTAATTGTTCATTTTTGCTTCTCATATACGAGAGCGGAATCGTCAGTAGCTTCTGCTCTGAGTAGACTTATTTCTGCACCAGTATCTATTATAAAGTTCGCTTTTGTTTTCTGGGAGATATCGATATGGAAATCAACCACTAGGGCGCTTTTATGCATCTTTATTGGGATGCTTAATTGGGTGGTTGATGGACTGCATCTTGAATATCTTCCTCGCGGGAGGTTTCGCCGTCTGAATACACCCGCGTGCAATCGTTTCCCAAGGAAAAATTTTCTGGAGTTGTCCACCTTACTTGCTTCATGTGGCGAGGTTGTCCTCTGCCATTATTTTCGGCATTAGGCAAATTTTGAGGTTGGTAAGCTCTTGGATGAGCCCCTAATTGAGCTTGCCTATTTGTTGGGTACTGAGTGCGGCGTTCATCAAACTGTCTTTGCCTACACTCTCTAGCGTGATGGTTTGGTTTGCGACAATAGCCGCATGTAATTCTATTTATTTCCCTTTTTATGTTTGGGTAAGAATTTACTAAGGGCAACTGCTTCGTCTTGAAACAATTCCCTTTAGTGTGGCCTCTTTTTGAGCAATAGTCGCATACTTGCACATTAGGCGCTGTTTTTTGAGTATGGGGTTGAGTTTCCTCAATGCGTTGAGCATGTTCGGAAGCAAAAGTTATGAGCTTCCTTAGTGAGGTCTCTGACCGTGCCTTAACGATGACCTTAAGTTGTTCGCTTTTAAGGCCGTCTTCAAATGCTCTAATGGCATTTTTTTCATTCTCTGAGATGAGATATGCCCTTGCAGAAGATTCTGTGGCTTCATTAACCGTGGCGCTATTCAAATCAGCTAGCTGTTTTGATAGGCGTGAAGCAAAATCATATATGCTTTCCCGTGAAGTTTGTTTGAGTCGCAGCAATTCTCCTTGTATAGCCACACGTGGTCTATGCTCTTGGAATTGCTCGACGAGTTCTGCTTTTAATTCATCCCAGTTTGAGACTTCTTTATATTTAAAAATGTCATATGCCGGGCCAGTTAGCTTTGTTTTTAAAATGCTAAGCAGTATTTTCTTGTCGGCGTCGCTCTTGGATGTCGTAAATATCATGTCGCAGCACGAGAGATACCGATGCAGGTCACCTGAGTTTCCATCGAACTCTGGGATCATATTCCGTGCATCCGTTAATGTTATCCTGAGGTCCGATAACCCCGAATTAGTACCAGTAGGTGGAGGTTGAGTCATTTTGACTCGATTAGAGGCACGTAATAAACGAGAAGCGCGAGCTAGTTGGGCAACCGTACGTTTACGGCTATTCCCGGCCTGGGCTGAATAATCGCGAAAACGTGTAGCGACTATCTTGCTAACACGCCTTCACTTACTTTTTAGTGGTTAGGTGCGAATGGTGAAGAACACAACACTTTTAACACACGGAATCAATGGAGCAATAAAGAATAGATACGTGATCAAGAGAAAAAAAGAAATGCAACGAAACTCTATACGATCGAAATATAAAGTAACACGCGAATATAAAATAACACAAAGAGAGAGAAAAAAAATTTTTTTTTTTTAATTTTACAAAAGGCCGTCAAATATTACACTTTTACAACAGGGAGCATCCAGCTTGTAGCAGCACACAAAAAAAATGTTATTATTATGTCGCCGAGAGAAAGAAAAGAAATCCGAAGTCATGAAAAAATGCAAGCGGGACTTAAACAGCTCATTACTTTATCTGAAGAATTACAACGTTAAAGGAGCGCAATAATGCAATAATTAATATGTACGCAGTAATTAATATGTACGCAATAATTAATATGTATGTCGAAAGAGAAAGTTTTTTTCCACTAGCACAACACCTTACGTTTTTTTTTTGAGAAACACTTATATATTTTATATGATAATTGTCAGTATAAATTTAATATGATTATAAATATTTGATGTGCTTATTAATTTCTTGACAGATATTTAAATTTAATAGTTTTAGTTTCTAAATTTACATATAACAAGCTGACTTACTTTCGAAGAGTGCTGTATCTGCGTAGTCTTTGCTGGGTTTTCACGAATTCCTCGAAGTCCATCGTTTCTTCGTCGGATTCTGCTGGTCGGGTATACTCCTTGATTTCCGCCTTGATGTTCTGGAGCTTGTTTCCTCTGTTTCTGCTTTCTCTGGGGTCCATTTCTTCTTTGTGTATATATGTGATGATATTTTTATATTTATCACAATCCCTGAGCGCCTGGCTGGGATTGGGTTGTGTGATACACAACGATGGGTACACCTATAGCGCCTGGCTTAGGTTACCTTTGTTGAAGCTTCTTTACTTTATCGAAACTATAATCGTGACGATAGGTAGCTGGAATACAATCCTACCGCTGCCACCAATTTTTTGTTACGGGTGTGTGACTTTGCCGTAACTTGGACCTAGGAGTGCTTGCTACTGCGAAGATCACTAGCCCAATTGAATAAATTGAATCACTTAAACACTTTCTTTACTTGACAATAATTTACTTTTATTCAACCTTTAAATTGAATCACTTAAACACTTTCTTTACTTGACAATAATTTACTTTTATTCAACCTCTAGTATACTTTTCTTATTTTCTTATCTTTTCTTTTGTTAATTCTAGGAATAGGTTGCCTTACCTCTGGTGGGGGGTCAACGTTATTCTTTAGACTTTGGAAAAACTTCTGCCTTGTCCCTGAGATGCATCGGCTTTTTATTTAGTTGGATTCTGGCATTGCTCAGAAAAATTGGTAAAAATAGGTATGGGGGTAACTATCTAGGAAATTCCATATAGGAATTCCAGAAATCGAATATATCGGGAACGCCCTCTCAATATATTGGTAATAGCCAATTTAGCATATTCCTCAATATTTTGTAGTTCCGCAAGAATATTTCCCCTTCATTCAAAAATTCCTTTGCAACCATTGGTCAACCATATATATACGGAAGAAACCAATGTTACAAAAAACTCAGCACTATTGCCCAATAAGTGGGTCAGTTTCCATTTCACTTTACACAAGGGATTTCCCAATTATGTACAAGTAAAAAGTTAAAATGTCACACATGAAGTTTCTTAACTTTGTGTGAGGAAAAAATAAACGGCATGTAATGACTGTGGGTTAGGTCAGGGTTAACCTAGTGCCATTATAATGCATGAAATTGGTCTCATGCCGTGTTTGTATTTTTGTATACAAAGAGCCGGCGTTTTGCCGCAAAAATGGTTGACGCAACCAAGAATTTATCGTTTTAAAAGAACAACGGAGAAAGTTGTTTCATAAAACGAAAATAGAATTGGTTAACCATATGAACCATATGTGACGTAAAAATTCATAAATAAATTGACGGTGGAATCACCGCGAAATTGCTTGGAATGCAATTTGATGCGCGTACTCGCGTTTGTCAATTTATTATATGTTTGTACGTTATATGTATGTACATATGTGCGTATGTTTTGCTTGCTAGCTTCAAGAAGTACGTTATCGTATATGTACGTATGTATATTTGTAATCTTGTACGTAACAAGATTCTTATTATGATAACGACTCGTTATAGATATATGCATATGTACATATGTATGATGTATGTACGTTAGTTCTACTGATCGGGATATTGTGGCGCTAATGAGATAATGATGAATGCAGGTAATGATTCATTCATTACACCATCCCCCTTGGAAAAAGAAAGTTCCGGGAATGAAATGAATGGGACTTTCTGATTAAACTGAGCAAAACGAAAAGCCGATGATCTAGGTACTTACATTATAATTTTTGTAGATAAAAGTTTATCGGTAACACTAATTTCTAGGTTATTGGTTTTTTTTTTTTTTATAATACTATTGTTATATTAATACTATTATATTTGTATTATCTATTTATAGTAAAATTGCAGTAGTGATAATTTCTAGATTATTGATTATTATAGTAATAAAGATAATAGTAATTTTGACTATTGACTATTAGTTATTGTTATTAATAGAGGGCATTGAAAAATTTTAGAACGCTTTTAATAATTTTATTTTTACACACTTTATAAAGTTACATAAGGAAATCTCTTTTTACGAAGCTTGTCCCTCCCGACGGCCGTCATCCATGGAGCTCATCTGCAATCAGATTAAAATAGAAGGGAGCTTAAGGCTACGGCTAATAATCATTACCATGCTAATATACTAGTGGGGAGGACACACACACACAGGGTTAATCTACCGCACACACGTGACACACACTTTCCGACACACGGCTAACAATTTACCAATACGCGCGATGACACACATCTTATCAATAGAGACGCACTCTTCAATGCAATGCTTCCTCGCACTACGCATGTATTTATTTCTACATATTCTACCTTACACACGCACTTAAGTTAAGCTACTTGCATATATACTTTTTAGTATCATAAGACGAATTATTAATAATGTTAACTAAATCAACTAATGGCACTCACAATACTAACACTACTAACTAATAGCACTCTTATGACCAACTCCTAGTACTCACAATAATTCGAACTGCCTGCGCCACTTTCAAAGACTTGAATGAAGACATCATTCGGGCTCAGGCAGCAGTCTCAACTTTACAATGTCATACACTTAAAGGGATAGCAATATTTTTACAAGGGGAATTTCAATAGGAATTTCCAAGAAGGACTGCATGCACTTAGGGGATAGCGACTTTTATGACGGTCACCTTTCTTAAATGCCGCCTTAGTAAATTTTGCATGAATTTACGAAGATTGAATATTATCACCTCACCTCTGAGATTCGTTTAACATTATAGTAATAAAAATATTTTAATTATATATAAAAAAAAAATTTTGGATAATTACTTATCGTAGTTGTAAAGATATGATAGTAAAAGTACTGTTTCTTAACCTCTAGGTTATTGTAATAAATCTTGTTTGTTACTAATTTTATAGAAAGTAGTTACTAGATTTAATAGTAGGCTAGTTATTAGGTTCTAGATTTTATTTATTATTATTATTATTATTTATTATATTTATTTGTATATAATTTCAAGGATTATGACTATATATGACTATGTATATATAATTAATCTCTTCTTTTTTTTCTTCTTAGGCGTACAATAGATTATCTTACATAGATTAAACAGCTTTTTGTTTTTCTTGTGCTTTGTAGTTAAACTTGCTTTCTTTTTCGAGTTGTGTGCATATATTTGTGTTTTTTTTTTTTTGAAAATTCGCTTAAGGTGGTTAAGGTTGCATTGTTAACTGATAGGATGACTTGGGATTTTCGATCTCTAAGTCTTTTTGTTGTGTGCTTTTGTTTGCGCCAAGCCTTTTGGCTTTAAATTTTTTGCATATTTGGACAATAATAACCATCAGAATTACCGCAAATAGAACATAAGAAATGACATAATGATGAATGTTGTGTGTATTCAATGTGGGGAAACTTATATTTTCGCTTTGCTTAAGCCGATTGAGTGCTTCACTTAATGAATCTAACTCTTCATTATCGTGAAATTTAATGACGTGTACCTGGTCATTGGTGGAGTTGAATCTTTCAGGATGGGGTAAGTTAGAAGTTAGATTTAATGATGGGAGGTAGTGGTTACTAAGCTCAGATGTTTTAGTATTATGTGCTTGGATAATTAGATCTTGGGTACGGAGATGGCATCCCGTGGAGAGATTAATAATTCCTGTGTTTTCCAAGTTATATGTAGTAATATTATTTCTGCAAATGGCATCGACCATTGTGATTTTTCGTATAGAAAAGAGCCACTTATTCGGTTGAGATAGTTGTATCCAAAAATCCATTTGAGGAACGGCTTTGATATTACAAGAAGATGGTATTTCATGACTGTGTTTGAGGAGTTGTACTTCGCATTGGTTGTTTGTAGACTGGGTGTTAAATATGGGGTGTATAATACGGCACAGGAAATGTACTTGATCTTGCGTTTGACAGTTCTGTAACTCAAATCTGTTTACGGTGTAATAGTGTTCTCTATTATAATCGATTACTAAATATTCGAGTGAAGGTTTTATAAAAATGAACTTATCTAGATGATTTGTCGGCAAGGGATGTATTTTCAGGAGCTGGTATTCATCTTTGAATGGGAGAGGGAGCTTGAGGTGAAAAATTATTCTATTGTCGAGAATTGTACTTCCCACGTTACCAATTTGATAGAGTTGTAGAAGGTTATTCTCGTTCTTGTCTATCGGTAAAGTGAGCGTATTGGGTAGTTCTTTTTGGATGTTTTCTAGGATATGTTTCATTTGAGGTGGGGTCATTATTGCTGGATATGGTTTACCATGTCTAACATCTGTTATCAGATCTAGTAAGAGGTTTTGGGTGGTCTGATATCGTACCATCATTAATGCCGTTAGAGAGACCATCGTCTCGAGTTCAGTGGTAAAACTCTTCGATAGTTCATCAGTTTGTGCGCGATTGGCTAGGTTACTCAAGGCGTTAAGCTTTTGCTCTACGTGTAGGAATTGTTCTTTTATTGTCATGCGTGTTTTATTGAATACATGAACTGTAGAATCAACGATGATGGTTTGATTCTTGATTAATTGCAATAGATAGTCTTGGTTGTTTTTTAATTTATCTATATGCGAGTTAAAAGTCTTAGCGTCATCCGCGTCGAGAGTGCCAAAAAGGGTCTTACTTAGGGTTCCTACGGCATTAATTAATCCTCTTTTAAATCGAGTAGTTTCAGACTTTAACAGGAGTGAATTTTGTTTTAGGATTCCGATTATAGTGTATAATTGGTGTGTTATGTCTCTGCATAAGGGAGCCTTATTGTGGTAGTTTTCTATGTAATTACACAACCTATTTGTCTGTTCCGTATGATTACACAATTTCTCAAGTTCAAAATTGAATTCCTCTAAGTCATAATATGTTATTACTTGCCACTCGTTGCTGTAGAGACTTACTCTTCCTACTTCTTCGAAGTAGATTCCTGGATTGTTCCTCAGGATCGTTACTTGCAATGGTTCGTTTTGTATCATTGCGTCTGCACTGTGAGTTAGGAGGATGAAGACGAGAATCCAAATTATCCTTTCGAGTTTTTGTCATAGAATTGTTTTGATTTTTCTTTTTTTTTTAGAATAGATTCTCTAGCTATCTAGTGACTATGTTGCAATCTCGCTTTTAGCTCATTGCTGTAATTATCGTAATTGTAATTTACCGTTGGGTTTGCTTTAATTATAGCTGGGATACTGGGTGGAAAACCGTATATCAACTCGTATGGACTGTAATTGGTACTGGAGTGTGTACTTGTATTATATGTAAACATAGCATACGGTATCCAAGTATCCCATGTTTGCGGGTCTCGGTTCACATAATGCCGTAAATATTCGGCCAGAGTTCTATGACTTCTTTCCAGAGCTCCATTGGTCTGCGGATGGTATGGAGTCGTTTGCAGTTTTTTAATTTTTAAAAGTTTACACATTTGCGCAAACGTTTCGCTTAGAAAATTAGAACCTTGGTCCGTCAATATTGATTCCGGTATTCCATGTCTACAGACTATATTTATAACAAAAGCTTCTGCTACGCTTCGAGCTTCTGCGTTCTGTAGAGGTATGGCCTCAGTATACTTCGTGAGGTCATCCTGGAATGTGAGGAGGTACTTGTTACCGTTATAGCTTGCTGGCAATGGTCCTACTATGTCCAATGCTATTCTCTCGAATGGTCTCGTACTAGTCGAGGTAATTTTCATGGGTACTCTAGGATTTCTAACAAGTTTATTCATTTGGCATGATTGACATTTCTTTACAAAGTTTTCGACATCTCTGTTTAATCCGGACCAATTATATGTTGTCTGAATTCTTTTAATAGTTCGAGTTATTCCTTGATGTCCACTTAATGGTGTTTTATGAAAGGATTCCATTATGAGTTCTTGCTTTTTGGGTCAGATACTATTTTTACTTGAGTTGTGTAAATATTTATTCTGACATCTATATTCCTTAAAGAGAAAGTTATCATATTTTTTAGCTCTGCGTGCGCCACTATGTCCAATTTAGGTATAGAAATATGAACTTCCCGTAAGTTTTTATTTTTGATATAATCCCTGATTTTTAAAAGGGTATTTAATATTTGTTTGAAACTGTCTATAGTTTTCATAGGTAAGGGTGCATTAGCAATTATATACGTTTGTCTACCATTCACGTACTCGCGTAGTTGAGTACTTTGCATTTCCTCGTTCAATGATGGAAACAACTCTTTCAGGTAAGTTCCTGTTGGATCTTCTATTTTAGAATAAATAAAACGAGATTACTCTTTTGGACTTTTTACCGGGTTAAACTTAATTTTCTTCAAGAAAGAATTTTTTGGGATATCTCCGGTATATAGCAAAAGCTAAAAAAATGTTCTAATTTGTTATTTCATCACACAATCTATTAATTTTTGGTGACAAGTTTCAAGTCTTGGTTTGACTCATCAACAGGCCCCAAATAGCGAAATTGGGTGATTAGAAAAACAAATGAAAAAATGAAAAAAGAAGAAAGAAATTGAAAAGTTTAAGAAAAATAGAAAAAAACAATTTTTTTATTTATTAAAAAAATTTAAAAAATTTTAAAGAAACAGATTCATTCGAAGCGAATCGAACCTGTATACGCCACGCAGTGCGCTGAAAAATGAAGAAGAAAAAGGAAGAAGAAGAAGCGTTTCGTGTCAGCAGAAAACCTTCCACTCATCGGTGCAGCTTGGTTTTCTGCCTGCTGCAGACGCTTGAAAATAGATCAAACCGATCTCTTCTCATATAAACTCAGAATAAATTCTGGGTGTGAATTATATGAGGAAAAAACACTCCTATACAATTCCAGGAGGAAAAATAAATAAAAAGAGATTACTCTTTTGGACTTTTTACCGGGTTAAACTTAATTTTCTTCAAGAAAGAATTTTTTGGGATATCTCCGGTATATAGCAAAAGCTAAAAAATGTTCTAGTTTGTTATTTCATCACACAATCCATTAATTTTTGGTGACAAGTTTCAAGTCTTGGTTTGACTCATCAACAGGTCCCAAATAGCGAAATTGGGTGATTAGAAAAACAAATGAAAAAATGAAAAAAGAAGAAAGAAATGAAAAGTTTAAGAAAAATAGAAAAAAACAATTTTTTTATTTATTAAAAAAATTTAAAAAATTTTAAAGAAACAGATTCATTCGAAGCGAATCGAACCTGTATACGCCACGCAGTAGGCTGAAAAATGAAGAAGAAAAAGGAAGAAGAAGAAGCGTTTCGTGTCAGCAGAAAACCTTCCACTCATCGGTGCAGCTGGGTTTTCTGCCTGCTGCAGACGCTTGATGAGTCAAACCAAGACTTGAAACTTGTCACCAAAAATTAATGATTGTGTGATGAAATAACAAATTAGAACATTTTTTTAGCTTTTGCTATATACCGGAGATATCCCAAAAAATTCTTTCTTGAAGAAAATTAAGTTTAACCCGGTAAAAAGTCCAAAAGAGTAATCTCTTTTTATTTATTTTTCCTCCTGGGATTGTATAGGAGTGTTTTTTCCTCATATAATTCACACCCAGAATTTATTCTGAGTTTATATGAGAAGAGATCGGTTTGATCTATTTTCAAGTGTCTGTAGCAGGCAGAAAACCAAGCTGCACCGATGAGTGGAAGGTTTTCGGCTGACACGAAACGCTTCTTCTTCTTCCTTTTTCTTCTTCGTTTTTCAGCCCACTGCGTGGCGTATACAGGTTCGATTCGCTTCGAATGAATCTGTTTCTTTAAAATTTTTTAAATTTTTTAATAAATAAAAAAATTGTTTTTTTTCTATTTTTCTTAAACTTTTCATTTCTTTCTTCTTTTTTCATTTTTTCATTTGTTTTTCTAATCACCCAATTTCGCTATTTGGGACCTGTAGATGAGTCAAACCAAGACTTGAAACTTGTCACCAGAAATTAATGGATTGTGTGATGAAATAACAAATTAGAACATTTTTTTAGCTTTTGCTATATACCGGAGATATCCCAAAAAATTCTTTCTTGAAGAAAACTTCTATTTTAGGTAAAATGAAGAATCTGTATGGTAAATTCTTTTGAGTCAGTATATGTCCTTTTATTTCGGAGCAATCATCTGTATGGGGGGATGAAACGTATTCATTATATATTTTATTTAGATCCAGTGTATCTTCAGTCAGACTGGAGGCTTTTGCCTGATTGCGGGTCATTACGTTTATTGATTTTTGGACTGTAATTTCAGGTTCCTTAATTTTGATTCGACTTAAAGCATCAGCATTCGCGTTTTGTTTACCTGGTTTATGGACTATGGTATAGTCATACTCCTCTAGCTTAATTCTCCATCTCATAAGACGTGAGGTTGAGTCTTTCAAACTCATGAGCCATACGAGGGGCTTATGATCAGTGACTATATTGAATTTCCTTCCATAGATATATGGACGGAATTGTTCCACAGCATAAACTATAGCTAAAAGTTCCTTTTCAATTGTAGAGTATCTACATTCTGCAGGATTTAACGTCCGGCTGGCGAAACAGATAGGGTGATCTTTTCCAATTTCGCCTTGCGATAGCACAGCACCTAATGCAATATCACTTGCATCAGTGGTGACGTTGAATTCCTTATCGAATTCGGGGTAAGCCAGAATTGGTGCACTGATGAGTTTTTGCTTTAAGACCTTGAATGATTCATCCCAAAACGTATCCCATACAAAAGTGGTATCTGTTTTCAAGAGATTAGTCAGTGGCTTAGCGAGTTTGGAAAAAGTGGGGATAAAACGTCTATAATATCCCACAAATCCTAAAAATGACTTGATATCTTTTGGTTTTCTTGGAGTCGGATATGTCTTCACCGCGCTAATTTTACTCGGGTCAGGTTGGACTCCATTTTTCCCAACCACATGACCTAGATAAACGATTTCTTTACGTAGAAAATGACATTTATCTGGCTGTAATTTTAGTTGATGCATTCTTAGTCGATTAAACACTTCTACAAGCTTGGCGTTATGGTCGCGTTAATTATACCCATAAATCACGATATCATCTAAGTATACAAAGCAGCGAATAACTTGAAGTCCCGTTAGGGCGGTATTCATCAGTCGCTGAAAGGTTGCTGGTGCTCCTTTCAGTCCAAATGGCATTCTATTATAGTGATAATGTCCAAATGGTGTGCTAAAAGCTGTTTTTTCTTTGTATTTTGGTGACATCGGGATTTGGTGGAATCCATTGGCCAAGTCCAAGGTTGTGAAGTATTTGGATCGTCCTAGTTGATCCAAGATATCCGTTGTATTCGGTAGTGGGTAGGCGTCTCCGAGAGTAACTTCATTTAAGCGCCTAAAGTCCACTACTACTCGCCAACGATTTTGACCTGTTTCATCTGGTTTCTTTGGTACCAGTAGCAAGGGAGAGTTCCATGGACTCTTGCTAGGGCTTATGATATTTTGGTCTATCATGTCATTAATTTGCCTATTAATCTCATTTCGTTGAGATTCCGGTAATCTGTATGGCTTGACATAGATGGGCGTAGTATCTATTTTGACTGGAATCGTATGTGCAGCGGCATCAGTATATGTTAATGCGTCTCCTTCTAGATAGAATAAATCATTGAATTCTCTACAAATATTCGTGAGAGCTAATTTTTCCTCTTGGTTACAATGTTCTAATTTTAAATTACTTTCCAATGTTTTTAATCGATTTTCTATTGGGTCGGATTTATAATTGGGCTGAATCACCTCGTAGTTCCGTACATAATCCCAAATTGGTTCTATCTCATTTTTCGAGATTTCAATATTTTCTTCGTTCGTATTCATCATTAGTACTCTTACCGTACTGTTACTCGTTTGTGCCAAGGTGTTTCCTATGTATATACCTGGTCTTACTTCTTTTTGTTTTATTAATAATTCGCCTTTTTCCTCTGTTATTGGAAGTGATACCATTATTTCTGAACGTGCAGGTAATGTAATTTTATCAGATTTTTGATCATCATTAGCTGTATATAGATCACAGTCGTAGCGTCGTGAATCTGTATCTGATTTTTGATCATTATTAGCTGTATACAGATCACAGTCGTAGCGTCGTGAATCTGTATCTGATTTTTGATCATTATTAGCTGTAATGGAGACATTTCTCTGAATTGACATTCGTGTTCCTGACTTAAGCAGGCATCTGTGTTTATAATTAGCATATTTTTTGAATATTCTATTACACATTTGTATTTGGATAGGAAGTCATTTCCTATTATCCCATCATAAGGTAAATTATTACCGTTTGGTATGATATGAAAAGGATGTTTTATTTTACAGTTATCTTGGATGGATATTGTTCCATATGAAACTCCAAATGAAGGAACACAATTACCACACAGGGTGGTAATTGTTCATTTTTGCTTCTCATATACGAGAGCGGAATCGTCAGTAGCTTCTGCTCTGAGTAGACTTATTTCTGCACCAGTATCTATTATAAAGTTCGCTTTTGTTTTCTGGGAGATATCGATATGGAAATGAACCACTAGGGCGCTTTTATGCATCTTTATTGGGATGCTTAATTGGGTGGTTGATGGACTGCATCTTGAATATCTTCCTCGCGGGAGGTTTCGCCGTCTGAATACACCCGCGTGCAATCGTTTCCCAAGGAAAAATTTTCTGGAGTTGTCCACCTTACTTGCTTCATGTGGCGAGGTTGTCCTCTGCCATTATTTTCGGCATTAGGCAAATTTTGAGGTTGGTAAGCTCTTGGATGAGCCCCTAATTGAGCTTGCCTATTTGTTGGGTACTGAGTGCGGCGTTCATCAAACTGTCTTTGCCTACACTCTCTAGCGTGATGGTTTGGTTTGCGACAATAGCCGCATGTAATTCTATTTATTTCCCTTTTTATGTTTGGGTAAGAATTTACTAAGGGCAACTGCTTCGTCTTGAAACAATTCCCTTTAGTGTGGCCTCTTTTTGAGCAATAGTCGCATACTTGCACATTAGGCGCTGTTTTTTGAGTATGGGGTTGAGTTTCCTCAATGCGTTGAGCATGTTCGGAAGCAAAAGTTATGAGCTTCCTTAGTGAGGTCTCTGACCGTGCCTTAACGATGACCTTAAGTTGTTCGCTTTTAAGGCCGTCTTCAAATGCTCTAATGGCATTTTTTTCATTCTCTGAGATGAGATATGCCCTTGCAGAAGATTCTGTGGCTTCATTAACCGTGGCGCTATTCAAATCAGCTAGCTGTTTTGATAGGCGTGAAGCAAAATCATATATGCTTTCCCGTGAAGTTTGTTTGAGTCGCAGCAATTCTCCTTGTATAGCCACACGTGGTCTATGCTCTTGGAATTGCTCGACGAGTTCTGCTTTTAATTCATCCCAGTTTGAGACTTCTTTATATTTAAAAATGTCATATGCCGGGCCAGTTAGCTTTGTTTTTAAAATGCTAAGCAGTATTTTCTTGTCGGCGTCGCTCTTGGATGTCGTAAATATCATGTCGCAGCACGAGAGATACCGATGCAGGTCACCTGAGTTTCCATCGAACTCTGGGATCATATTCCGTGCATCCGTTAATGTTATCCTGAGGTCCGATAACCCCGAATTAGTACCAGTAGGTGGAGGTTGAGTCATTTTGACTCGATTAGAGGCACGTAATAAACGAGAAGCGCGAGCTAGTTGGGCAACCGTACGTTTACGGCTATTCCCGGCCTGGGCTGAATAATCGCGAAAACGTGTAGCGACTATCTTGCTAACACGCCTTCACTTACTTTTTAGTGGTTAGGTGCGAATGGTGAAGAACACAACACTTTTAACACACGGAATCAATGGAGCAATAAAGAATAGATACGTGATCAAGAGAAAAAAAGAAATGCAACGAAACTCTATACGATCGAAATATAAAGTAACACGCGAATATAAAATAACACAAAGAGAGAGAAAAAAAATTTTTTTTTTTTAATTTTACAAAAGGCCGTCAAATATTACACTTTTACAACAGGGAGCATCCAGCTTGTAGCAGCACACAAAAAAAATGTTATTATTATGTCGCCGAGAGAAAGAAAAGAAATCCGAAGTCATGAAAAAATGCAAGCGGGACTTAAACACCTCATTACTTTATCTGAAGAATTACAACGTTAAAGGAGCGCAATAATGCAATAATTAATATGTACGCAGTAATTAATATGTACGCAATAATTAATATGTATGTCGAAAGAGAAAGTTTTTTTCCACTAGCACAACACCTTACGTTTTTTTTTTGAGAAACACTTATATATTTTATATGATAATTGTCAGTATAAATTTAATATGATTATAAATATTTGATGTGCTTATTAATTTCTTGACAGATATTTAAATTTAATAGTTTTAGTTTCTAAATTTACATATAACAAGCTGACTTACTTTCGAAGAGTGCTGTATCTGCGTAGTCTTTGCTGGGTTTTCACGAATTCCTCGAAGTCCATCGTTTCTTCGTCGGATTCTGCTGGTCGGGTATACTCCTTGATTTCCGCCTTGATGTTCTGGAGCTTGTTTCCTCTGTTTCTGCTTTCTCTGGGGTCCATTTCTTCTTTGTGTATATATGTGATGATATTTTTATATTTATCACAATCCCTGAGCGCCTGGCTGGGATTGGGTTGTGTGATACACAACGATGGGTACACCTATAGCGCCTGGCTTAGGTTACCTTTGTTGAAGCTTCTTTACTTTATCGAAACTATAATCGTGACGATAGGTAGCTGGAATACAATCCTACCGCTGCCACCAATTTTTTGTTACGGGTGTGTGACTTTGCCGTAACTTGGACCTAGGAGTGCTTGCTACTGCGAAGATCACTAGCCCAATTGAATAAATTGAATCACTTAAACACTTTCTTTACTTGACAATAATTTACTTTTATTCAACCTTTAAATTGAATCACTTAAACACTTTCTTTACTTGACAATAATTTACTTTTATTCAACCTTTAGTATACTTTTCTTATTTTCTTATCTTTTCTTTTGCTAATTCTAGGAATAGGTTGCCTTACCTCTGGTGGGGGGTCAACGTTATTCTTTAGACTTTGGAAAAACTTCTGCCTTGTCCCTGAGATGCATCGGCTTTTTATTTAGTTGGATTCTGGCATTGCTCAGCAAAATTGGTAAAAATAGGTATGGGGGTAACTATCTAGGAAATTCCATATAGGAATTCCAGAAATCGAATATATCGGGAACGCCCTCTCAATATATTGGTAATAGCCAATTTAGCATATTCCTCAATATTTTGTAGTTCCGCAAGAATATTTCCCCTTCATTCAAAAATTCCTTTGCAACCATTGGTCAACCATATATATACGGAAGAAACCAATGTTACAAAAAACTCAGCACTATTGCCCAATAAGTGGGTCAGTTTCCATTTCACTTTACACAAGGGATTTCCCAATTATGTACAAGTAAAAAGTTAAAATGTCACACATGAAGTTTCTTAACTTTGTGTGAGGAAAAAATAAACGGCATGTAATGACTGTGGGTTAGGTCAGGGTTAACCTAGTGCCATTATAAAGCATGAAATTGGTCTCATGCCGTGTTTGTATTTTTGTATACAAAGAGCCGGCGTTTTGCCGCAAAAATGGTTGACGCAACCAAGAATTTATCGTTTTAAAAGAACAACGGAGAAAGTTGTTTCATAAAACGAAAATAGAATTGGTTAACCATATGAACCATATGTGACGTAAAAATTCATAAATTAATTGACGGTGGAATCACCGCGAAATTGCTTGGAATGCAATTTGATGCGCGTACTCGCGTTTGTCAATTTATTATATGTTTGTACGTTATATGTATGTACATATGTGCGTATGTTTTGCTTGCTAGCTTGTACGTAACAAGATTCTTATTATGATAACGACTCGTTATAGATATATGCATATGTACATATGTATGATGTATGTACGTTAGTTCTACTGATCGGAATATTGTGGCGCTAATGAGATAATGATGAATGCAGGTAATGATTCATTCATTACACAATGTACTTGAGTAATGTAGTGCACGACCAGCGAACAATACCCAAAGTACAATCACCAGCGTAAAAAATTTACTGATGTTAGTGTGATTGCACATTATCTTATGCAATTGTAAGTAACCAGTATAATTATAGGATAATTTTCAGGTAGGGTAAACAGGAAAATTAGCCTGAATGGGATGATGATGACGAAGGGTACCCTAAATATCGGGTTTTCCCGCTATTTCGGTAGATGTCACCTTTGGAGCTGTCATTTTTTGACATTTGACAAGTAGAAACTACGCCATTAATACAAATGGAACGATACACGATTCATTGAAATTATTAAAATTCACTATAAAAATGGTGAAAATGTGGCAGAGACGGTTCGTAAAACTCGAACATTTTTGGGTTGTCGTGAAGCAACTTTGTCGGACAGCATTACAGAAATTGGTAGAAAAATTCGAGCTCTCGGGACAAGTTAGTGATGTGAAGAATAAAACCCGTGCACGTCGCTCAAGAACAGCCGAGAATATTGCTGCTGTAGCCGAAAGTGTTGAAGAAAACCCAGGTTTGTCCATTCCTCGTCGTTCTTTGGAATTAGGCATTCCACAAACGTCATTACACCGTATTTTGCATAAAGATTTGTGTCTTAAGGCTTACAAAGTTTAGTTAACACAAGAACTCAAGCCGGCCGATCATCAACAACGTCGAGTCTTTGCTGATTGGGTCCTTGAAATGCATGAAAATGATCCGGAATACCATCGAAAACTCATCTTGAGTGATGAGGCCCATTTCCAACTCGATGGCTTCGTCAACAAACAAAATTGTCGCATCTGGGGCTCGGAAAACCCAAGAGTTATTGTTGAAAAGCCTCTCTACCCTCAACGTGTGACTGTTTGGTGCGGTTTATGGACCCGCGCGGTCATTGGATCTTACTTTTTCGAAAATTAGGCTGGAGCAACAGTTACGTTGAATAGATTGCGCTATCGAGATGATTGATGATTTTTTATGGCCGGAATTGGATGGTATTTATCTGGACAACATTAACTTTCAACAAGACGTCGCTACATGCCATACAAGCAACGAAACAATTGATCTTTTACGGGAAAAGTTTCCGGACCGTGTTATCTCTCGAGGAGGTGATCAGAATTGGCCACCGAGATCTTGTGACTGAACACCTTGCGACTTCTTAGTTTGAGGCCACGTGAAAGAGAATATCCACGCCAACAGCCCAGCTTCGATTCAAGACGTCAAAGATGGAATTCGTGTGGCTATCGAGGACATAGGGCAGCCACTTTGCGATTTAGTTATGGAAAATTTCATGAAAAGGATATGGTCCTATAGGCGTGGTCGTGGTGGTCATTTGGCTGATGTTATTTTCCATTATTAACGGCATTTTTCTTTGAATATCAAAATAACACCTCTTATTGGAGAACCAGTTATATATAAATAGATACATGGTAAAATTGGAAACTTTATCACAGCTCCAGTATAATTGAATATATATTGAAATATTGAAAATATATGAAGTTTTGAAATCATCGAGTTTATTAATTGCAATACCTACCTTCTACTGCACCGAGAGTGGCAATAAACAGAGATATGAAAAGACAAAGGAAAAAGCTTCCTTAATAGATTAAACTATTCGCCAAGAAATGTGAAGTTATTAAAAATAAATTAAAACCACGTCAACTTCTATATCCATTACCACAAAATCTATCCGCATAGGGAACACTTCTTCTTGCTCTTCTTAACTTCTTTTTAGGTTAGCCCGTCCATTTATCTCGTACACGAATTTGTCTGTCTGTATATTTATATATTTCTTTTTCACTATTTTCGACATCTCCTAGACCCACTTTTCGTCATCACAGCCAGCTGAAATTCGGCACACAGGTTCTTGTCGCGTGACAATTGAATCTGTCAAAATTTGAACCGGAAATTTCCATGGTAAACCCGGAAAATCGGGAAAAATCAATTGAAAATTTGGTACAAAATTGATTAGTGATAAATTCGTTTCAGGAAAAATGCAGAGTTTTCCGATTTTTCCGAAAAAAATTTCCGGAATTTTCCGACTTTTTCGGAATAGAACCGTCTAAGATTGCCCCACTACCTACAATGTTATATTTACCGGGACATAACATAACATACCAAGCTCATATTCGCAAACACAGATTATTTATATTCCTAGTATATAATAATATATATATTTTTTATCTCAAGCATAATCATATACTCATATATACACCAAAAAGAAAGAACCCCCTGACCTCACCAGGAGCAATGAAGAAGGTTCGTAAGCTTTGGTGACACGGCACATTAGATTTCTTCCTAATATCCTTCTCTGGATTGTTGCGTACCATCAATGACAGTAGAGTAACTATAGCACGTACACGCATACGAATTCCGCAGCGTTATATAATTTTAACTAAAAAATTTTTACCATCCTAAGATGTCATTTTTTGGCAGAAATCCTTGAGAAATCTGCTCACACATATATGTATTAGAAACTTTTTATACAAAGATAGAACCACCTACAATTCATTCTAAATGAAATCCTTTAGTACCGGACTTGATGGACGTCCCGTGGGTAAACTAACAGGGCGGCGGTGGATAAAATGGTGCACCACGACTCCTTCGCAACGATTCGTAGCTAGTCTCCTTCGGGACACATAGCTACACGTTACCAAGCACCTGTTTATTTTAATAAAGTTTTCTAAATTATGCAGGATCAAGTTCCCTATATACTGGCATCTTTACTTTCTCTCCGACAATGGTGAAAACTTGTAGAAAAAATCGAGGAATATTCATGTAAAACGCTTTTCCGGAGTTTTTCCGATCAAGGAAGCGTTAGGGCATTTTGCAACCTAAGACAAAGTTGTAGAGTGAAATGAGTTGCATAAAGTTGCTTTTGTGGAAAACTCCGTGGAAATCCCGGAAAGCGGGAAAATCATCGGAATAATTGTCATCGATATGATGAGTGATAAATCTGTTTCAGGAAAAATGCAGAATTTTCCAATTTTTCTGCAAAATTTTCCGAAAATTTACGGAATTTTCCGACTTTTATGGAAAATCTTCCGACAAAAAAGTTTTATAAGCTATGCAGAATCATTTTTTTTCCATCGTACTGGCATCAATACTTTCACTTCAACAATCATGAAAATCGGGAAAATTCATGTCATATGGGATCAAGTTGGAATACAGCAAAAAAGCGCAGTTTAAAACATAATTTGAATTTCAGAAAACCGTTGCAGTACTTCAACAATTTGATACTCGAAACATTTTGGTTTTCGGATCGGCGCCAAACATTACTGAAAATGTCGGTAAGGATAAGCTGAACAAAAACTTCCAGGCAACCACGGTGCTGACTTCCAATCATCTCATCGTAACTGCCTTCAAAATTTCAAATTTTTCGAAATCTCAGTAAAGCGTAGTTTGAGTATCGAAACTGTTCGGATTGTGTTCGAAGTACGGTCAGTCGATTGGAAACTCTCGAGTCGTATGGACGCAAAAAAATTTCACTGCGAATATTTAAAAACTGACTCAAAATAAAGAAGAAAGAAAGAAATATAAGAAAAATTAAAGGAAAACGGAAAATTAAAAGGAAAACGCAAAATTAAAAAGAATGTAAGAAACTAAAATTAAGTAAAAATATAATTAAGTTGAGTTAAATTGATATTAGAACAATTTAGTTAACGTGAAAATGGCAGAAAATAAAATAAGTTAAAAGCGAGTTTTCAAACAAAACTGAGGCCAATCCGCATGAAAATGTAGAAAATAAACTTTTCTTCACACACAGAGGTGGACTGTGTGAAGAAAAGTTTATTTTCAACTTTTTCATGCGGCTTGGCCTCAGTTTTGTTTGAAAACTCGTTTTTTACTTATTTTTTAAAAACCGATATTTAGATTTATCGGAAGACCGAATGAACCCAGTTCATGCATGAATAAAATTAAGAGCTCTAAGCTTTCACTGTTGTCCTGGTTGACAGGAAAAACTTCCCGGGGTCATCTCCTCATCAACGTAGTTTTATCGCTAGTTTATGACCCAATAAATGTTGAATTCAATCGTGATGGCTCAACTCAATTTTTGATAGCGCATAACTTTTCGTTTTTCGTTTGTAATTCAATCTGTTAGTGATTTCGGATTTCTTCTGTTGGCGCCGAAATTAAGTTGATTCCACAACGTTCAGTTGTTGGTTCTTTGGTGTTTTCTTTCTTTTGTTATTTCTGTAATAACTTGTCTGGGATATTATCGTAATGTGATAAGAGAATACTTTATGAAAATATTAAAAATAATAATATATTTTATGGAAAGGGAATGGGAGAAGAAGAGGGGTCGTTGCCGAAAATCTGATTCAAAAATAATATTACATACGTACATCACAAAAACTCCATACCTATGTACGCACCTTACTCTTATTTTGGCATCATTTATCGTCATAAATTTAAAAGAATATGGTTGACCTAATCAATGCCAATGAATTCCATTGAAGAAAATGTTTCTTTGCTTTTCTCGCTTCCATCATAAACGAATTAATGTGAATTTTATTGGCGGCTTGCTATCATGTAAACATTTGATATTTTCGAAATGATTCTTATGAAACTGTACAGAGTAAGTGGAGTAGAAATATTTGTAGAGGTAGAATAGGATTGATGAGGTAGAAATGATGTTTGGTAAGCTATTTACACTGTCAGGGTCCTTGCTGTCCAAAAAAATATTCATTTCAATTTTCGAGGGGCGATCTCGGTGCAGCGTAGGGTTATGTGATAATTTAATTTTTAAACTTTTGCAAATATGCTTCAAAATATTTGTAAGTTAAGAAAAAAGGAGTAAAAAAGCAAGAAGTTGTCTAAGACACATTCTTATGATATCCTCGATCATTGTTTACCACACTCATTTGACCTACGAACCCCTTTTCATAGTCAAATCTTGCCCACGGTCCCTGGGTGAAAAACTACAAAAAATGAATAATATAAAAATTGTAAATGGTGACATAAAAATAAAATATAAATAAAACATTTTGTTGAAGAAGTATTTATTGAAATTATAACTTTTGTTTAAAAACACAAAAATAAAAATAAAGACTTGGATGAACCTGATGGGATGTTATGAGTGTATTTATGTCTGGCTATATATCTATAAGTAGCAACCGCAAGTCCCCAAGAGTACTAATTTTTAGTCGGTTTCTTTTTTTTTATGAGGCTTATAACGGCACTGAATCCACGATCTACCAAATAGGAAGACGGAAAAGCAATCAACAGCTTCTGTACAATAACTCATAATGCTGGATATAAAATTGGTATCTGTTTTTGTAACCAGAAGTTGTCGCGTCATTGTTTAGACATTGGTTTCGGCTCCTAATTTCTGGATAATTCAATAAGTTGCTCCTGTATTAGAATGTATCTATCTGTATTTGTGCTCTGAGTTTGAATACTTGCAAAAGGGTTCAACAGTCGAGAATATCCAAGAGAAGAATGTCTTCAAATCTTTCGTTAAGGTCCGAATAAAGCGCCGTTAAGTGCTGACAATAATCAAACAAATCTTCATCTCTATTTTGCAATTTTAAAAGATTTGTAAACTGAGAGCATTCTCTTCTTCCCAAGTTTTGTTTGTATAGCAAAAGTGCAACAAACGCAGATATTACACTTTTAGTTTTATTATATTTAAATTGTCACCTTGTAGTTTAAAATTAGTGTCGTTAAATCTGGCAAATAAATCAGTCATTTAAGCGATGTCATATTTTGCAATAATTAAATTGTGCCGTAAGTCATTGTCTTCACTCTCCAGGAATTCTAACACTGAATCAAAGAGCGAATAGAAGCTATCCAATCATGAACTTTTAGATAACCAACGTACTTCTGTGTTAAGTAGTAAAAGATTATAGTCATCATCACTTTCCAAACCTAGTTGAGCAAATAATCTCTCATTTAAAGCATTCCTTTTGAATTTTCTAATTACTCTAATGACATAATATGGTGATTCATGCAAACGTTCACTAAGGTGTTTTGCGATCAAATGATTTCGATGAATGTTACATGTACCGATAATACATTCGGTATAGCTTGTTTTAAGCATGCCAGAAAGCCTCTGTGTCGCCTTACCATTGCCGGAGCACCTTTAGTAGCAACGGAGCTAATGTAAGCCAAGGGTGTAACTTTTACATCGACAAATTTTTCATTCAGTAAATAACGTTTCAACTTTCGTATCAGTTTCCAAACATTTAACAAATAACAATTCTTGGGAAATTGTTTCTTCTTTTACAAATCTCACATAAGCTAAAAGTAAAGCTTCGTTTCCTGGCAATGATGACTCTCCAAGCTGTATAGAGATTTCAGATGTTTTTAAGTAGTCACATAAAGAGTTTCTACACACTGATCTATTTGTCGATCCTTCTTCGTACAGTATGATTACTAAGTGCAATTGTTTTGATAATATCGAAAGCTGGTGTGTGCAACACGGTGAGTATTACGTCGCTTACAGCTTGTAGAAAAAGTTCTTCACCAATAGTGTGCGGCTCTCCGGACTTCGCAATCATTAAAGAAATATATTAAGAAGCACGTAGTCCATCGTCATCTCTCTTAGATCTTGTCCCTATGAGTTCTGGCAATGTTGGTGTTTTCAAATATTTTTCTTTGATTGTTTGAAAAAATGTTAAATTCTTATCTTTTTTGTCACTATGGAGTTTGTTGAATGTTCCTTAAGCTTAGAAAGTTTCATTGAATCGTTTGACATCGTTTTACCATATAGAAGGTACATAGTTAAAAACCTACTTCCTGGTGACGGAATAAGTCCATATTTAATATATTCACCACTGTATTGTCTGAACATTTTCTTCGGCTTACTCATACTGTTATCTGAAAAAAAGGGGGCCAAAAAATACAGGAAAATATATATATTAGAACTTTTATTTGCAACAAACCACTGTTTATTATAATAATTTTTTTAACTGGAACGCTGCTATGTAACGCTCTCTTGAATTAATTATTTGAGATGTACCTAAGGATAAAATTTCATATTTTGTGATACTCATTTTGTACCAATTAATTTTTCCGGAAAAAAAAATTAATTTTTCCGGAAAAAAAAAATTAATTCAAATATATAATATACAGTAATATACAGTAATTCCAAACATTCGCGGATTTGGTTAATCGCGGAAGTAAACAAAATAAACAAAAATATAAAATAGTAAGCTATAACTTTTAGTGCATTATATTAAATTATAAAACCCAATATGTCTAACATCTTTTACAGAATCATTAATAATATATTCTTTAGAAACACATCTGTGTTAGAAAAACCTACAATCCCTTCTTAAGTTTTAATAAAAAAAAATCCTTAATGAATGTTAAGGGATTACTGTATTAAAAAGTGTGATATATAATTTTTTTAATCAACTTAAACAAGAGTATAACTTCGCTTAAATAAATTTAAATTAAAATGAGATATCAATTTTATTCAAATATACTTACATAACGAAAGCACGATATCTTCGTAATAATATAAAAAATTATATGTACTTCTTTTTGTCCAAAGCTAGGAAAATTTGTTGTATGCACTTCACATCACGCATAACACAGAACTAAATTGTTGATTAGTGGCGCGACTTTTTGATGTTGCTGATGCTGACGCGGACGCAGTGACTGTTGTTTACACTGTTCCAATAATGACGCTCTAATATTTGTTAAATTTTCTTTCCATCATTAAATAAAATCATTAAAATGTAAATAAATAAATTAACTAGTAATGTAATAATACTGTAGTATTAAACTTTGGCTCACAGTTTCAATTTTCTGCAGAAATAATTTGCCTCAACTCCAGTTGTCAATTTGTTGCGTGTCTCAAGTTGAAATATTTTCATCTTTGAGCAACGGGACAGACGTCAGGAACACCCTTAGCGATACTGTAACTGGACTTGAGTACTTTATATTTCAACTTTTGACAGGCTTAGCGCCAGTATCCGCGTCTCGCGACAGTGTCATATTGTAACTCAGGCCTTATAGTTCATATTATAGACTAGTTGGTACAGGTATCGACTCTATTGCGGTCCTGTATAAACCTGTATAGAGAGGTATGACTCAACGCGATCCCTGTCATTACTTGTATTTTATGCACCTGTCTATATTTATGTTTTACTTAGGACGTCAAAATCATTCCTTCATTGTTATTTATTATAACTTCCATATTAATAATTTTTTTTTTTAATTTATATTAAACCTTGTTCGGACCCACTGACGTTGTTGAGGGACCCCCAAATCAATTTAAATTTTTCACGGACCTTCTAAATAATCTCACGCACCTCTGGGGGCCGTAAGGACTACTTTGGGAACCACTGCTCTAGATGAATAGCCGTATGTAATTTCGTATTGGCACACCCATCTGTGCAAGTTTGATTTTTGAAGCTGTTTTTCGCATATATAACTAGAACGGCTCATCGGACAGTGAAAATGATTATAACTAATTTAATAGGATTTCATATTCTCAAGAGATGTCCGGTACAATAAAAATGTTTCGGACTGATCGTTTTTACAGTATACGTAAAAAACAAAAATTTTGATATGGCAACATCAAGAAAGGATTGCCCGATTTAGTCCATTTTCGCAGCTTTATTTATATAGCTATGAAAACATAATGCATCAAATTTTGTATCCTACGTCCACGCGTTTTCTGACAGTGATCTGATATATAGGGTGTCCCGTAAGTCGAAGTCAAGCCGGAACCGGGTGATAGACCAAATCGTAACAGTTACCATAAAAATATAAAAAAAATCTAAGTCATGTATTTTTCAAATTATAGGCATTTCTTTTGTTTTCGAGAAAATGTACATCTTGTGATTGTTTTTTAGCTCCTGTTGCTACAAATCTTTACTTTTTTTCAATTTTATTTTTCTTATGTAATCCCGAATAGTGCTTATGTAACCTGTTGCTTTAAGTTCTATGCCAACTGCTCCAGCTTGGAAGAAAATGTCACATTTTGCCGAACCAACAATATAAAATTAATAATTCGTTGAACTTTAACTGACCGTAGTGAAAAAAATGTACTACGCCAGTCTGGAAAGTAACTTTAAAAGTTGACGCATTTAATAAGGATTGTAAAATGGTACAACACTTCCTACATTATTTCTGAGATTACGGAAAAAAAAAATTTTTCTTCAAGAAACCCAGTTTTGAAAAATTTCTTTTCACCTACTTAAATTGATTCCAGTATACCCAAAGCTTGGCTTAAGAGCGTAACTTTAAGATTCTAGCTTGAGTGAGACGGAGAGTTAATCCATGAAGTGTGAGTGAGGAAGATAGTCACGCCTTCGAGTCAGAGATGCTAACTTTTTGTTAAATTTAGGACAAATTTTCCTTAATTTTAAAATTAAACACCAAATATTTAGATGCTAAGATTTATTATTTACAAAAGATGTTCAAACTGCCTTCCTTCAGCTTCAATACAAGCTCGACATCTTCTTAAAAAAGATCGGGTTATCAGACGGGCAATTCTTCCGTTGTTGACAAATTCAACTGCTTCCGTAATTCTTTGCCGAAGCTCAGTTAAATTTTCAATTGACTTCTTATAAATTTTCTCTTTTACTGCTCCCGAGTAAAAGAAATCTAATGGATTTAGATCAGGTGAACGGGCTGGCCACGAGATCGTACCAGACCGCCCTATCCATCTGTCCGTATAATTTTTCATTGAGATATTCTCTAACTGAAAGGGCATAGTTCGCTGGGCAGCCGTCTTGCTGATACCACATCTCTCTGTAAATACTTAGTGACATATCTTCCAGTCAATTAGGTAATGGTTTTTTAAAAAATCTAAATAAACTTAGCATTAAAGGCCTCTTGCAACTCAAAAGGTCCTATGACTTTTCCGTTTAAAATTCCGGTCCACTTGTTTATTTTAAAATGATATTGAGATCTATTTTGTCTCATTAAATTCGGATTCTCTACGTGCCACTCGTGTAAGTTGTGTAGGTTCATGTAACCGTCTTTTTTAAATGTCGATTCATCCGACCACAAAATTTTCTCGAAGAATCGCGGATCTTCCTGTTGTTTTTGTAGCATCGTTGGGCAAAACGCAACTCGAGGTTGATAATTCCGAGGTAGCAGGGTTTGTACTCGTTGTACATAGTATGGCTGTAGCTCATGGTTTTGTAATATTCGGTGAGTTTGGCTTAGAATTTAAAGCCACAGCTTACACAAGCACTATCACTAAGTCACTATCTGTCTCACTCACACTTCATGGAATGACTCTCCGTCTCACTCAAGCTAGAATCTTAAAGTTACGATATTAAGGCAAGCTTTGGGTACACTAGAATCAATTCCAGTAGGTGAAAAGAAATTTTTCGAAACTGGGTTTCTTGCAGAGGCTAGCCAGGTCTGGTCTCCATTTTACGGTATACACATCGACCATATCGAGTCTGTTCAGAGAAACTTTTTACGATTTGCACTCAGGCATCTACCTTGGAATAATTCATTAATTCTTCTTAAGAGGTAATATACCTGAAAATTTAACAGTATCGAAGTGTACAACAAATTTGATAGATTAAAACTGTTGAATAATGAAGATGCAGTAGATTTTCGGAGCAGAAAAAATAAAATGAACTCTTCCAGAAATTATAATACTAGCAAGATTGAAAATTTTGCTAATAATAAATTAAATAAAGAAAAGATTATTAGTAGTGGAAATAGTTTCAATAGGAAGATATCTAATTCTAATAGTAATAATTTACCTAATAACAGTAATATCAATCGTAGATACAATGAATATAACAACTCTCATACAAGTGATATTAATAATTACAGAACCCAATTTAACTATAACAATCCGGGCCAATATCGCAATCGAAATCAAAATTATAATTCGTACCAGCAAAGACAGAATTTTGAATAGGCTAGGAATCATCCAATTCCTGAGCCAATGGAAATTGGTAACTTAAATCGCGATCAATACGTAAATTTTCAATACGAGCCTCGGAACCAAGAATTCAAATAATAATGCCAATGTCATCATCAAACCAAATACCCTCACTGAATTCTCTGAAGAGACTTTAAGCGTACCTGCTAACTACTCGACCATCAATGGTATCAATAAGATTAAAAGCAGGATATTAACCCCAATACCAAAAGAGTTTAAACTCCTTGGAACTGTTACGTGGAAAATAATTAACTTAAATGGTAGAAGTTATGACGGAATTATAGGTCAAAACTCCCTAGTACCTTTTAAGGCCAAAATAGACATGGAAAAAAAAATATTGAAATAAATAATAACAGAATTTTATTTGAAGAAATTAATTATCCATTCATTATTACAGAAATATATACGCGGATAGTTTCATAAACAAATTAAAATTGGATGACTTAAATGTTGAAGAGAAGATTTTTTTTTTTGTAAAGAGAGCAATATACTAACCTCTACACATGAAATTAAACACTAGATAATTACTTCTACTGAAAACCCAGTTTATTCCAAAACGTATACGGGTTTTCCAATAAGAGGTGTTATTTTAATATTCAAAGAAAGATGCCATTTCTTGAAATAAATAATCGGATCTTTATTTCATTATAAAGAGAAAGGTATGCCGTTAATAATGGAAAATAACATCAGCCAAATGACCACCACGACCACGCCTACAGGACCTTATCTTTTCATGAAATTTTCCATAACCAAATCGCAAAGTGGCTGCCCTATGTCCTCGATAGCCTCACGAATTCCATCTTTGAGGTCTTGAATCGACGCTGGGTTGTTGGCGTAGACCTTCTCTTTCACGTGGCCCCAACGGAAGAAGTCGCAAGGTGTTAAGTCACAAGACCTTGGTGGCCTATTCTGATCACCCCTTCGAGAGATAACACGGTCCGGAAACTTTTCCCGTAAAAGATCAATGGTTTGGTTGCTTGTATGGCACGTAGCGCCGTCTTATTGAAAGTGAACGTTTTCCAGATCAATACCATCCAATTCCGGCCATAAAGAATCATTAATCTGTCGATAGCGCAATCCATTCACCGTAACTGTTGCTCCAGCCTAATTTTCGGAAAAGTAAGGTCCCATGACCCCGCGGGACCATAAACCGCACCAAACAGTCACACGTTGAGGGTAGAGAGGCTTTTCAACAATAACTCTTGGGTTTTCCGAGCCCCAGATGCGACAATTTTGCTTGTTGACGAACCCATCGAGGTGGAAATGGGACTCATCACTCAAGATGAGTTTTCGATGGTATTCCGGATCATTTTCATGCATTTCAAGGACCCAATCAGCAAAGACTCGACGTTGTTGATGATCGGCCGGCTTGCGTTCTTGTGTTAACTGAACTTTATAAGCCTTAAGACCCAAATCTTTATGCAAAATACGGTGTAATGACGTTTGTGGAATGCCTAATTCCAAAGAACGACGAGGAATGGACAAACCTGGGTTTTCTTCAACACTTTCGGCTACAGCAGCAATATTCTCGGCTGTTCTTGAGCGACGTGCACGGGTTTTATTCTTCGCATCACTAACTTGTCCCGACAGCTCGAATTTTTCTACCAATTTCTCTATGGCGGTCCGACAAGGTGCTTCACGTCGACCCAAAAATGTTCGAGTTTTACGAACCGTTTCTGCCACATTTTCACAATTTTTATAGTGAATTTTAATAATTTCCATGCGTTGTGGAATCGTGTATCGTTCTATTTTTATTAATGGCGTAGTTTCTACTTGTAAAATGTGAAAAAATGACAGCTCCAAAAGTGACATCTACCGAAATACCGGGCTAATTAAAATAACACCTCTTATTGGAAAAGTAATAGAGCATCAAATACAAGACATTCTGGAGCATTGGATCATTAGGCAATGAAACATTAGGCGATGAAACAATTAATTGAAAAAAATAATATATTATTATTTTATTTCAAAATTTATTAAAATAATACTTCACAAAATATAGCATTAATAGCTTTTGAATCTTATTATCAGCTTGTTATTAGTAGATCTTAATAAATGAATAGGAAGATTCGTTAAACTTCTTGCATTTACATGCTTTACGATACTGGAATTATTTTCATATGCTTCAAGATGTTCATCAAAAAGTACATTTTTAAATTCAAAACATTGGAATATAAAGTCATCTTTGGTTTTTATAGTTTTTTCAATTTCATATACAAGGAGATTATCTTTTTATATTTCAACCCGTTAAAATTTATATATATAGTTATAATTTCCTCCAAGTCTACTGAACCAGATGGTTCTATGTTCATATCTAAATAAATATCAAGTAATTTTTTCTCTTTGAGATGCGTATTATCTATGCTTGTTTCAAAACCTTTAAACTGAAGAGATCGATAAGCATTACAATACTGAAGCTTATATATAACATTGATTTTAACAAGCTATCTAATATTTGTTTAGCCATTACAAAACATATATATGTATAGATGATTCTACAATTTTCGCAATTAAGATTCCGACTCACACTATTATAACCAACAAAAACTTACTTATTACCAATAGCTAATTTACAGTATAGGCAAGTAGACTCTGATATTGAATAAATAACACGAAATAATGAGCAGCCATTCACATTCTCCGGAGGAAAAACATTAAAGGAAGTAACCAAAATAAGCAATTTTATTAATTTAAGAAATTGTAAATTTATTAATAAAGAAGAGGAAGAAATATCACTAGTTGAAGAAAACATAATTATTGTTAACAATATCAAGTCAGGTAAATTAAAAAGTACCTACTTGTGACGAAAGGATCATAATACTTAAAGGAAGCTATTTTATAAATTTCAACAATTGTACCATTAATATTAAAACAAGAATTCAGTAATAAGTTGAAGATATTTACGGAATAATTTGTAATTCCAAAAAGCGAAAACTTTACTTAAAATATGATGAACTACCGTTTGACAGAATTATATTAAATAATGAGAAAAATATTAAGGAATTACATGAGCTGAAATATCATAGAATTGTAAGCTACAGTTTAGGTTTAATGATATCAATCATCATATTGGACATCGTATTAGTTTATCTGTTTTGTAAAAGAAGACAACTTAATATTGAAGTTACAAACAGGATTCAGGAGAATCCTCAATCAACGGTGGGAGGAGTTAGATTATGGTCCGATTCTAACCAAATAGAAGTTGAGTGCGTGGAGTCAGCTGGAGCAGACGTTCCATCGTGCGTGTTCTAATAGTTAATTAGCTTCACCAATTTCTAGTGCAGTGCAGTGCAATTTTTTAAAACATCATCGCCAAAACAATAAAAATTAATTAAAATCCGCCGCGCCGTTTTTTTAATTCATTACAAATTAAATTAATATAATACCAGCCAAATCAGGGCTTTTCTATGCCCTGCCGGCATTCCACAAGCCAGCAGCACAGTACGGTAATGTTTTGAACTCCTATGTACATCAGTGATCAGTGCAAGGTCATTAGCCCTTGTCACTGATCAGCAATACGGGTGTCCCCAGCTGTGGTCATTGAACTGCACGGTCTGAGGTATTGAAAGCAGCAAATAGGCATAACACTATTGCTGTTTTTTTTTACCTCGCTGTGTCGTTGACTGCAGCTGGTTGCCCTAAATAAATATTTGTGTTGTTGTGTGTCGCTCTTTCTTCTGCTTTTTTGTTGTTTTTGCTTTGAACATGCAGAATTTTATTTTAGAATTTTGCAACATTCGCGGATTGGGGGCAAATCGTTTTTCGGTGTACTGCCACCTTCAATCAAAAAATCCGGCAATTCTTGCGCTAAGTGAAACCAAGGTCGTTTCTGATGCTGATTCTAATCAATATCACGTCCCTGGTTATAGCTTAGTGCCTCTTTTTTCTCCACATAGGGGGATCGCAATATATATTCGGAATGATGTGGCCTTTACCATTCTAAAAGATTTTCCACCTTCTGCCAATCCCGAGTTTAATTACATCTGGATTAGGTTCAAACTTCACAGGCACATCATCTACTTTTGCTTCCTTTATCGCAGCCCAAATATGTCTGATGTCGACACGGTATCCGCATTTGACAATATCTCCAACAATATTGATCATCTGCTTTCTGTCTCCCCCTCTTCCGAAATCATCCTGGCAGGCGATTTTAATGTCCATAACATACCATGGCTCAGACATTCTTCTACCACAAGTCCTTCGGGCCGATTCGTTGAACTTTTTTGTGAATCTTTTAATTTGCATCAGCTAGTGGATGCACCGACGAGAATCCCTGATGCAGCTGGAGATAAGGCCAATTTACTAGATTTGTTTCTGTCATCTCACCCTGACAAATATTCCATCTCAGTCGGCTCCCCTCTTGGTAATTCAGACCACTGTCTAATCACGGCTCAATTTATCACCTCATCTCTGCGCCGCCCTACTTCTCCACCTACAAGTAGGCTTCTCTGGCACTATAAGAACGCTGATTGGGAAAGCCTCAATCAGTATCTTAGAGATATAGATTGGTCGGTCTGTTTTGCTTCGAGGGATGCTGATGAATGCACATTAGAACTTAGTAACACACTAAGTCTAGGCATGCGTGAATATATTCCGTATTCTTACAGCAGATCTCAACAACAGCAAAATCGCTCTTGGTTTAACGATAAGTGCAACCAAGCTATAAAAGCGAAAGAGTCTGCTTTTCGCGCCTATCAAGTGCATCCTTGTCCAGAACTGAAAGGAATCTACAAGACTGCACGGAACACCTGCAAGTCCATTATCCAGAGAGAAAAATTTCTTTTTGACCAGAATGTTAGACAAAGAATCTTGGCAAGCCGCAAAGGTAGTAAAGGTTTCTGGTCCCTGGTCAAAACCATCAGGAACAACTTCAGCAGTTCCTCTATACCTTCACTACTTAATAATGGTGAATTGGTTGTTGACTCCCTGGATAAAGCTAATATTTTGGCTGCTAGATTCGCATCAAATTCTTTTCTTCCACCCACTTCACAGGCACCTGTCGTGCATCCCCCGTGCGGATGTGTACAAGAGCCAATACACATCCGTACGAGGGATGTGTTCAAGGTCCTTAAAGGAATCAACGTCTCTAAAGCCGCAGGCCCTGATGGTTTCTCGCCCCTATTAATTAAAAGCTGTGCCTCATCCTTGGCTAAACCTCTGCGCAAACTATTCTACCTGTCCTACTCGACAGGAAAATTTCCAACTGCTTGGAAACTAGCTCACGTTCGGCCTATTCCCAAGAAAGGAGAGGGTAGCGATCCCTCAAATTATCGACCAATTTCAATCACTTCGATTCTTTCAAAGGTTTTTGAATCTATCATTAACTCCAAATTAATGAAGTATCTGGAAACCAATCAGCTAATCAACGATCGCCAATACGGCTTCCGGCACGGACGCTCATCTGGAGACTTGCTGACTTTTCTTACGGAACGTTGGAATCGTAGTCTTCACAATTTTGGTGAGTCCAAAATCGTTGCTCTAGATATTTCAAAGGCCTTTGATAGAGTCTGGCATTCAGCCCTTTTAGCCAAACTCAAAGCACTTGGTCTTTCCCCGCCTCTTCTATTATGGATTGAAAGTTTTTTATCTAGTCGCCAAATACGAGTTGTATTAGATGGCGTTATATCTGATCCTCATCCTATTAATGCCGGTGTCCCCCAGGGCTCTGTTATTTCTCCGACTCTATTTCTAATCTTCATTAATGATCTGCTTTCCCTTACTTTCAATCCTATCCATAGCTTTGCTGATGACAGTACCCTTGATTTCGCATACTCCTTTGACACCCTTGCGGATTCCAGAGGGAACGCCGCATGTGTTAAACGAGACTGCATGATTAGATCATTGAATAACGATCTTGACAATATTCTCGCTTGGGGCAAAGTGAATCGCGTCGAATTCAATGCATCTAAGACCCAAAGCTGTCTCATCTCATTAAAACAAGACCATCACTTAACCACTCCCGTTTCGTTTGATGGTGCATTAATTTCTGAATCACCGTCACTAAGAATTCTTGGCATTAATATTTCCAGTAAGTTAAGCTGGACAGATCACATCTTCTCGGTTGCCAAAGAAGCATCCAAATGTCTTGGTTTCTTGAAAAGGTGTAAGAAATATTTCAGCCCATCAAATATAGCGCTCCTCTACAAGTCCTACATCAGACCCAGAATGGAATACAATTCCCATATCTGGGCCGGGGCTGGTCGCACAGCCTTAGCTTCATTGGATATTGTCCAAAAGAGAGCCTGCAAGCTCATTGGCGATGTGGCAATTACTCGTCATATCGACTCGCTCGAGCACCGTCGCAATGTTGGAAGCCTTTCGCTCCTTTATCGCTATATGCATGGCCAATGTTCTGATGAAATATCTAGTCTGATCCCTTGTAGAATAGTTCCTGCACGCAATACCCGCGCTGCATCCCGCGCTCATCCTTTTACCCTTCAAATTACCTTCGGCCGTACACTTAAATTCCGTGATGCTTTCTTATCCCGAACTGTGCGAATGTGGAACAGTCTACCATCTTCTGTCTTTCCTCCGGCATACAACCTGCAAAAGTTTAAGGGCGACATACATCGGCACCTCCGCCACTCTCCTCATATCCCTTAATCCTTTCCCTATCTCCTTCCTGCCACGCTGTGCTTTGCATCATAGGGTATCCCCTGAGCTTGGCTTAATAATATAAAAAAAAAAAAAAAAAAAAAAAGACCAATTTCCAAGAAATTCTAAAGAAATATGTAGAATCAGCAAAAGCAGAACAAATTTAAAGCATGCCACTTTCCCACACTTAAATAATTTAAATCTTAAAACATTTATTTTCCCACATTATTACAACGATCTAATTACAGCTTGGTCCAACATATTTCTTATGAATATATGTATATTGCCTTGCCGTTCTTAGCGATTACATTTCATTTTGTACGTGATAAATATGTAAAGATGATTATTAGAAAATAATTATGAACAAATAATTAAGTCGGTCTAACTTAAGTTTTGACGGAAAAGGTTTGGCAAAATCTGACCTCGGTTACAAAAGTAATAAAGAAATGTATATCAATATAGAGATTGTTTTTTTTTATTTTTGGAACCCGAAGGATTTATCTAATTGGCGCTCTCAGGTAGTTCCCCAATATATAGTGGAAAGCGAGAATTTTGTATACCAACCCTACTATTGCTGGTCCCATTTTTGAACAATTTTTTTTTAAAAAGACCGTGGGAAAATTTCAGCTTTCTAACTGAACGTATAACTCGAGAATATCGTGAGAGTGGACAGTCAGACAGAAGTACAGGTGGGCAGATGGATAGATGAACAGACGGAACGACGGGTAGATGCAGAGACGGACAGACGGACAGACGGACAGACGGGCAGACGGACAGATGCAAGGACGGACGGACAGACGGACAGACTGGCGGGCATGCAAAAATCAGTATGTGTGGGTGTTTCAAGCACAATTATATCTATGTGCTGCAAACGTAATGCAAAATACATATAGTACACCCTACAGACTTCATCCCAGCAAATATTTTCTCGGGTTTTCGCATATGCGAGAAATTTTTGAAGAGCAACGATTCGAAAATATTTCGGTTTTATGAATTTTTATCGAAATGTGACATTCAGGATCGGAGAACTTGCAGTGTAATCCGAGAATTTTTCATTTCTACGAATCTCCTTGAAAAATTACGAAATCTTTCAAAAGAATTATCAGTACATGATTTTTCAGATTGTGCATGACAATGCAAGCGTTCCAATTCATTCTTTTCATGTATTCGGCCGAAAAAAAGTTAAATGAGTGCTAAGAAATTAAAATTTTCATTTGGTAAATATTTCTCATAGTTTGGATATTTATTTGTAATTGGATATCGAGTAGTTTTCACCAAACACAGTTTACTCGTTTATCCAATTCGAAAACGAATACTTTTTATGAAGAAATCTCGAATGCATATGAACGTAATATATAGCACCAATACACGAAAAATCTTCGGAATAGTCTCGAAAAGACGAATCGATATCCAGTCGTTATCTCAATTCGAATTTGCGCTCCTTTTCCTTCATTTTCATAGAATCGAAAACGACATCGAGATCGAAGTTAAATTTCGATTGAGCGAGTCTATTCCAATTCGATATCCAATCGTATTGTTTGCTAGATTCTGGAGTATGTAAACAGACGGAATATCTTGGTATATGTGTGTGTGTTTCTGTGTGTTCAAACATTAGACTCCATAAAATACCTGAAGAAAATTTTTGGAGGAAATTGAAAAATTGAAGAATAAGTTCAGAGTCAAAATATGTTATTACAACGATCGTCGACCCTCGGCTTTTTAATTTTCAGTCAACCTCTAGCTAGGAAGCAACCCAAAACATAAAACTATGCACCGGTTATGTAATGTATGTAAATCTCATACTTCCGGAGCTTTATTTAGTTCGAAATTATCTCAGAACTTGTGATTACTTTTTTGCGAGTATTAAACATTTTTTGTGACCTTTTTGTCGTAAAGAAAATTGAATTCGGAGCTACGTTGACATCACCTTGGTTAAACTTATCCAATTATAAGTATGATATTTTGATTTTCGTCGTTTAGTTGTCGTTAATTATTCGTGAACACTAAACCATTTTTCGGTACGTCTATATTACCCACAACTCTCTTTACCACTTTTGTTCGAATCCCGTTTGCCTTCTTTCAGTGTATTTTGATCTCTCTATTAGAGGAATTATTCTGTTCGCGCTTAGAGTTTTCAATGCAGATTGGATACGCATTCCTTTTTATATAAGGGTTAGAGGGCTTGAAAGGTGGGATAGACTTCCTTCATAGTCCCAATAAAGTACTTTCTCTGAAAACACGTAGAAAGATAGCCGATATAAATTTTGTTTTCCAAATGAAATTTTTATTTTTTATTTTCACCTTACTATAGTTGTCACTGCCGAAATATAACTACAAAGCTTCTTCTGTTAGTTAGCTGATTCTGAATCCCATAAGGGAAACTTCGTATAAGAACTTTATTATAAAAGATCTCTGTTTCGCAATGCCTCCTATAGCATCGTTAAAATACAATATTTTGTTGCTATCATTTCAAAATAATCCATTTAAGTGCAATTAATTAAAACGATCTCGAATTTGGTTTCAGTGTGATATTTCAATTTTTAAAATAGTTTTCTTTTGGTGGTCCTTCAAATACTAACGATTTTTATAAATAGGAGTACGGCTACTTCTTCTTCTATGCTCAGTACATAATTTTTAGCTAAGCTTTTTTCTGGCGGAAAAAATACAAGGTCTTATAAGAATTTTCAAAGTTATATTTTATGAATTTATTAGTGTTCTCTACATGCGAAGTAATATTCCACTGAAAAACTGTTTTTCTTTTTTTTTTCATAGAAATATTCAGAAACTAACATACTTCTTCAATAGATTCAAATAGAGTACCTGCAAAGAATAAACTTAGAAGAATATTTTCCCCTCATTCATAACCACTTTATTCTACATAAGCTTTATCATTTATAGAGTATCACTTTTACCAATTCTTTTTCTCAATTTTTATATCTTTTTGAACACTTCTTTGCGAAGAGTCTCTCCTTCCACCGTACCACTTTTGAACGCCTTTTAAAAAACTTTTTCCTAGAAGATTAGTTTCACTTTCGGGGGTTGCAAAATATTTATAGATGAAAGAATTTTATTGTGAATTGTATATCCAGTCATATGGTGACAGAATGATACTGAACTGAATACAATGCTAAGATCATATTCCACCCAACGCAACTTAATTTAATACTTCCTAAAAAATAAATCATTTATTTCCACGGCTCATCTCCAGAATACTTTCGAGTCTTACATTTATTCGTTTTCTCTTTTTCTTTTTCCATTTAAAATTAGCTTTAATTACATTCAGGTGCTTCTCTCAAGTCTCAAGGATCAAACTACGGATGGTTGGTTTTTTTTTTGTCAGAGTTCAATGTTCGTTTTAATATTCGATTTGCGAAATGCAAAATACATCTGGAGGAGAAAATACGTATATCTATGCTCCTGGTTCAAAACTACCCACATTCCAGATCATCCGAATACACGGCGGCTGGTGAATATATTGATCACACAATACTTCGGTTTCCCTGTAGTGTTAAGAATATTTTTCCGTTTTTGTTTTTCTTGATGCGGGTGTCGTATACTTGAAAGCGAATTAATTAGAATAATGCTAAGTGCCTATACCTTCATTTAAAAACACAGGAGGATTCTCAACCATCCATCTCCTGAATGGCGAGAAATTCTTCTCCTCGGATGTGATGTTGTGAAATTAAAAATCGATACACACTAGAAACGTGAAAACCGTTGGGCCACGTCTTATTTTACTTAACCAATTTTCTGTATATACCTATGACTGACTGTACCTGAATGGAGCTATATCAATTACTTATACTTACTGTCTGGTTCGAGAAGCAGAGTCAGTGAGGATAGGTAGCTCATTTATATTCCAATTAAAGTTAGAGAACCAGTAGATTCCTTATATTATATTTCTATATAAGGAGGTTCACAAGCTTAAGGATAAGATCTACGTATATGTCCGTATCTGTGGATGTTTATGGTTCCGTTGAAATTATTACATTTGAGGCTTTTTAATCGAGAACTGAGTGATGCTATATAGGTATGGAGGGTGTTGATTTAAAAGAATAGTGAAAAAATGCAAATTTTTTAGTCAATAAAATTATGAGTAAAATAATAAGCCATATAAAGCGCCACTAAGGTAAAAAAAATTAGAGTAGGGGTCGCTCTTGTATTTGCTTTTGCTAACAAGACACTTTGCCGTCCTTATCTTTCCAAAGCTTTTTTTTCATACTTTACAGCTATATTTCTATTTCTTTACCTATACAGGACAAGAATTCAGGCGACTAGGTATCGCCGCTTTGGAGGTTAGTAGAGCAGGAGGTGATAGTACTCATCTGAATGTCAGTTGGGGCAGGGGGGAGCATTTTAACCATTTAGGAGTTACAGGGAGATTAAAAAAAACAGCTAGTTGCTCACAAAACCCCGGCATCTTAAAAAGTACAGGGCGTACGGTCACAGTTAATAGCTCATTGTATGCAGAACTTCATGGCCTTTCCAACCAGCACAGTACCTCTCTCCGTTTAAGAGTTATGGTGGTTTGAAGTGAAGACTTCGGATATGATATTCTCAACTTGTGTTTTACTTTGACCTCTATTATTTTTACAAAACGGTCATTAAGGGGAGGTTATTGTCGAGAGGCATGAAAAATGCATGAATTTCGAAAAGTTTTTTTACATAAAATAAATACTTCTGGAAATAGGTTTTAGCGTAATTTATTCTTCTGTCAATGAAGAGTAAATTCTAGTTTTATCCATAAAAAAAAAATCCAAAATGGCGGCTCCAGCACCCACCAAACAAAACCTGCACGGCGTGTTTTGGTCTGCACGGGGCGCTCCACAGCTCTACCAATTCGATCGAAACAAATAGGGTTGAGAATGATTAAACTTGATAAAATTTGGGGGTACCCCTACCGGTTTTCGTTTTCAAAAAAACCTCTGAATAAAAACATGCTAGCCGTTTTTAAAAAAAAAACTTGTTTTTTTTTCTTCAACGCACAAAAAACTATTTGTATATAAATTTTTGACAAAAATCGCTCCTTGATTCTTGTGAATCGGTCATCCGTTGAAGCTGCAGAGCGCTACGCGTGCTGAAAAATTTTGCTCCCAGAAAAACTTGTATTGAATTTTTCATTGTCATGAACGGTAACCTCCTCTTAACATACCTTTTTTCAACAAAAACTGTAAACAGTAGACTCTGCTCTCTAATTTGATCTATACACCGTATGTGCTAACTGTAGCCGTTAAACAGTTATTAGCTCATAACCTATTCAGGTCACACCGAAATAAGATGATAGTTTTTTTTTTAAATTAGTAAAAAAAGCTAGAATTGCTCTGAAATCAATTCTTCTCGTACCCTAACCTAGGGTCTAGATGAATGCCCATAGGTAATTTCGTATTGTCACCCTTTCGACCAATTTTAATTTTTGCTGTAGTTTTTCGCATATATTTCTAGATTAGTTCGTCGGACAGAAACAACGATTATAACCAATTTTATAGTATTTTATATTCTGAAGTAGTTTAGTATACAATAAAAATGTCTAAGATTGATCGTTTTCCCAGTATCCGTAATTTTCATATGGCAACACCATGAAGAGGTTGCCCGATTTATTCCATTTTTGAAATTTTATTTGCTGTTACTTAGAAAACATCATGTACCAAATTTCGGCTGTCTATGGCAACGAGTTCTCAGGCAATGTCCAAATATATAGTGGTAAAAGTAATTTTTGAATTGCAATCCCACGAATAATTGCTTTTTTGTTTTTTCTTTTAAAGTTCGGTACAAAATTCCAGCTCTCTAAATACACGCCTTCTTGAGTTATAGTGCGCACGTTCGGACGGACGGACAGACGGACATGCAAAAATCACAATTACTTTTAATATTACGTGTGGGTGTCCAATCCGTTTTGCTCTACTATCATTATTTCTGTAAGTTACAAATAGAATGACAAACTTAGTGTATCCTATAGATTTTATATAGGGTATATTGACGTGCTTTCAGTCTGTCTCTAAGGGAACAAATTATGGTTGAGAATAGATTTGAACGTAGGCTTAAGAATAGGTTATGGGCTAATAACTCTTAAAGAGCTTTTAGTTTAGACGACAATAAATCTTGTGAGGAGAGGAGTACGGGGCTGGCCGAGCAATCGTTGGAAAGGCCACGTTCTGCATGCAATGAGCTCTTAACTGTGACCGTACACCCCGTACTTTTTAAGATACAGGGTATTTTTTGAAAAACTAACTTTTTTTATTAATCGCCCTGTAACTTTTAAATGGTTGAGATGCCTCCCGCCCCCCTGCCATACATTTTTTTTCATCTGCTGCTCTATTCAACTCCTAGTTGGAAACACCCTGTATAATTCTCGACTCGAAACTATCATGGAAAATGCACTTGGATACAAAAGTCGTTTATATTGCCTCCTACTGGACGATAATCCCCCAGCATCAGCACATAGGCTTTGAAATCGAGGTAAAGCCTCCAAAGCAAAATTTAAATAATCATAAAAGTTTCATCCCAAAAATTGAAAACTGCACTCAAAACGTTTTGCTCTTTGGCACTAACGGCAGAACTTTGCTAGAGGTGCAGAATGATCAACTCAAACACCTGAAGCTGCCCCAAATTTAAATAGCCCATAAAAATTGTGAAGAAAATTGTTGAGAAGAATTAAATGCTCCTCTACGTTGTTAGGTAGGAATTTATCCTACTTAAACTTTGCTGTGGTTTCTTTGTGGAGAAACCGTTTGACTTAATTTTTTGTTTTTCCCAGCAGCGACTGTCGTAACTCTAATGTGAGAGTAGATGCGTGGAGTAGCTTGTTAAAGCACAACTCCTAGTGTTATTATGGAGTAGCTTGTTTAAAGCACAACTCCTAGTATTATTATGGAGTAGCTTGTTTAAAGCACAACTCCTAGTGTTAGTACGGAGTAGCTTGTTTAAGCACAACTCCTAGTGTTAGTATGGAGTAGCTTGTTTAAAGCACAACTCCTAATTCAAACGAACTGTTTACTGTACACTTCTTCCAATCGACTGCTCTCGACTTCTTTATTTAACTCGACTGCTTCTTTTACAATTTCTTACCTTATTTATACAGAGTAATCTTATTAATACGGAAATAAATGAAATACTTCCGACCAAACATTTTGTATATAATAGTACAAAGTGTTAGGTCATTTGCACTTCATTTATTTCTGTTTATAAATAAATCGCGGCACTCGTCGCTTCCGTATATACATACATATATTTTTCTCTGACTATAATCGTACTGAGCGTTTCGTCAGTACTTTATCGCATTTGTTTTTACATACGTACATACATAAATCTCGACAAACGCTAATCGCTTGTTGTTTGTTCATCGTGATATTCATGATTTACATACATACCTACATAAATATCATTTTTTTCATACACAAATCGTGAACCATCATTTGGTCACCTGGGTTCTACCGCTGGCGCAAGGTTATCGTATTACAACGTGCGAATTCTTGCGCGCAGGGTATTGCGTCACTCAATCTACCTTAGTTATTTCCTCAACTTGTTAAGTAATTGGGGAAGGTCAGTAACGAGTGGAATTATAATTTAATGAAAATGATGTAGGTATGTATGTTCATTGAAAAATGATAAAAATATGTATGCTTGCGTTTGCTAGCATTTCTTTGATAATTGTTGTAGGTATGTACGTATGTTACAATGCTCACTTAAAATTGTGGGTGGAGGTATGTATGTAACAACGTTCATGAAAACGGCTCGGAAGGAAGAACGAACCGAATTTTTTCAACTAATTAGTACGTCTATTGGCGATTTATGTATTCCCGTTCGATGTACTTTCGTATACGCCTACCCATACCCGTCAGACCAGCTAACTCCCATCTTCCAATCCAGACTGTTCCATTGCAACTAAGAATTCTCCCGACATAAATGAAGAAGGGTCTTTAAGATTATACGTTCTTTGAAAAGAACTCCCACCCCGGTAGATATTTTCTAATCTAGTAACACATTTAACCCTTTCGAACCGGCTTTCGATTAATAAAGTTAAGTTATATCCTACATGTGGAATGTGTTACCTGTATCTCATAGAAACTTTCTGTGATAAAAAACCGTTGTAATCAAAAGGGGTGTTATCGGGGGGTGGTGGTACAACATTGTACCATTCGGCATGTTAAGTGGTAAAAGGGTGTACCAACAGTCCTCAAAAAACTATAACTGATTTATTTAACATAAAAAATTAACGAAAACTTTATTCATAATATTAAATACAAATAAAAAATAAAATAAATTTTAGGAATGATATTCTGCGAAACACATTTTACATAATGGAATATTGCACTCCCTGCAGATGGCCTTCGTACGTGTTTGTTTTTTGAACCTGGAACAATTAGTACATCGCCGTCTAGTGTTTCCTTCAATTGGAAGATGATTTGTCGCTTGAATTTTTTGGGGTCTGCGTCCGGGTTTCATTGACCTGCGAACAGCCGTAGTCTTCAATCCTTCTTCGATCAATGCCTCTGCCAAAGTTACTAAAAAATTTTTGAATGGTATCTTTTTACGATTGAGCTCAGAATGAATAATCCATGCATTTACTGCTGACATCATTATCAAACGAGAAAAAACCTTCTTCCACCATTTATCTGATTTTCTGTCATATTCATACAGTCCACTCATCTGGTCTGCCAGATCTACACCTCCCATGATTTCGCGATAAAATTTAATCTGTTCCGGACATTCAACCTCATTTTTTTCACCTGTTTTTAATGTTTTTGTAACTAGTGTCATTTCTGGTTTGTGGCAATTACTTAGTACCAAAACTTCTTTGGTGTCCTGCCATTTTACGCACAAAAGACCAGATAACGAGCTCATGAATACTGCTTCGCCTCGTAGCATTTTCTTCTTATCAAAAACAGGCAAATTTTTTCTGTTGCACATGACGGTTCCTACAGCTGAATACGAGATTGTGTCTAATAAATGTACAGATGTGAAAAAACGGTCAAAACATAATGTGACATCTGGTTCTATGATTGAACTAGCTAACTTATTAACGACTCGTTCTCCAAGCGTTCCTACAGTTAATTCAAGCTCTTTTCCGGAGTAGATGTTGAAATCGTACGTGTACCCGGTTGAGGCATCACATCGAAGCCACATTTTTATACCACGCTTGACTGGTTTGAGAGGCATGTATTGTTTCAAAGTACTACGACCTTTGAATTTAGTCATTGATTCATCAATGCTTTGGTAGGAACTATCTTGTCTACACTTTTGAAAATTTGCTTTCAAACATGTCACCAAATCTTCTAAGTAGTAAGTCTTACTACAATTCGAAGGTTTTTCCGGCTTAGCGAAATACATTTTTGATGTAATAAAAGCAAAACGATCACGAGCAATTGATTCCTGAATGGATAGATTACCTAATGATTTATGGCTTGACCAATAATCTCTTATAGATGGTACTCGGCTGTAACTCATAATTATCATACATCCAACAATTACTTTTATTTCACCAGCGTTTGTTGGAGTAATTTTTACTTTTTTGGTTTTTGGCTGGGCACTTTCATAAATCTGAATACGTTCATTTGTGCATTGCGCAATATACATAAAAGCTGATTTCGGTACCAGCTTATGAAAAATTTCCAGAGCAGTTGATGTGTGTGGTATATGTAATCCTAATTTACATTTCCGAGTAGCACTTGGAATTCGTTTTGGTACAAAATTTTGGTTGGGTGGATTCCAAATTAATGCGTTCTCTTTTATTATTTGCCGGTTAATTATATTTTCATTTTCATTATTTTCATCAACATTTTCATCTAATAATTCAGCTTCATCATCATTTTCTGTCTCACTACCCGTTACTTTCGCTTCATCATCGCCATCTTCATTTTCACTTCCCACTTCGCTTGGTACGTACTTTTCGTCACTTCCTGACGAAAAGTCATTATTTTCATCATCATTTTCTGTGTCATTTTCTGACGAAAAGTCATGCTTTTCACTATCGGACTCTTGTAGCGCCTTCCACATTTCTTCCGGCTTCATAGATTTGGCCATATCTACATAAATTTGAAGAAACTGAAATTTATTATGTGCAAAATACGGTTAAAAAATGTAGTTACAGATACCTGCCGGTATATATATGTACCACCAAAAGAGACTGCTGGTACATATACGTACCACTAGCTAAAATTACTAAAAAAACGTAATATTTATATAGATATTCTTACCTTCTGGGCTGATAATAATTACTAAGTATAATTTTCTTAATTTTACACTGTTTTATTATTATTTACTTTTCAAATTTACTTGAAATTTAATAAAAACTATTAAAAATTGCACTTTCGGTCTTAACTACCCGACAAAGAAATCATACTGATCAGACAAGAAAAAACAAGTCGCAATATATACCGTTATAATTTACTAAGAAATCCTTTAGAAACGAAGTGGTACAATATAATACCAAATAATTTAAGATTTCTGAATTTCAGGGATGTTTAAACTTTTTCTGGTACATATATGTACCATCCGGGTCGAAAGGGTTAATGAAAGCTGCGAACTAAGTCCTTCTGTTCGCCCTTTTCATTTCGGTTCATTTTTGAGGCAATGCAAATGCGTATATTAGTTTGAAACCAGCAACGGCAACGACTGCGATTATAATGTTGTTCCGACAAGACAAGACAGAAACAACCTTACACGTCGTCAATTTCGACGAGTTTTCCGAGCAAAGAAATGTCTCCAATGCCCTTGTCACATCTACACATTTTCTTCTTGATTATTATCAAAATAGAACTAACAAAAACTTGCATAGATTTGAAAAACGGTCGTCTTTATGCCGAAACTTTTGGGCACCTTTCTATTGTGAAGAGTGCGATACTTTGTGTTGGTGTGTAGAGGACTTCATCAATTCTATTATAATTGTGGAGTCCTGCGACAATATGCCGATTCCATATAGATGTAATTCCTCTCTACTGAGTGAAAAACGTTTTCATAATTAATAATGGCCAAAAAGGAAGATAATGTGTTGGGATCCAGTAGAATGGAGTTAGTCTATTCATGCAAATCTGCTATTGGCTGGAAAACAATTATTATTTCCATTTATCATTAATTTATAAATTTTACACGCGAGAAAAATAACTATATTGTATTTTTTCTCACTTTTGATGAGAGTTCATTTATTTGCCATCTTTTATTTCAACGAAATTAAAAATATTCGTAGCGTATAATTCTGAAACGGAATATCCTTTTTATGTTCACTCCATTTAAAGTTTGTATTCCAACTAGATGGCGCTGCATATTATGTTTTGTTGTGGTAAAAAGGACGCACAAATTAAAAAGGCGAGAATTTAAGTTTTTAATTAATTTAATTTAACGTTAACTTCCCCTTACTGGAGAAAAGTGAAAGCCCGCGATCACACACTCACTCACGTCGAGTTCAAATTGACTGCATCGAGTACGTACATTTTATCAGTAAAGACTGTAATATGCAAAGGGTGTGGTTAGATCTATAGCAACTTGTGCACAATTAATGGGGTAAGGAATGTATACGCGTGAAGAATCAAAAAGTTTGATAAACGTCCTCATTTTTATTTAAAAAATTTAGGAGATAAATTAAAAGTAAAGCATATTGCCAACTACTTAAATTAAAAATCTTGTTAATTTGAAGACGAACCCGAACAGAGGAGAACACTCCCCAGCCCAGCAGATCAAGAAATATGAGAGCTGATATCACATCTATGGGAATTAACTCTTTTTTCAGTAACTTATAGATATAGCGAACGCAATTTGTTTCAAGACTTCAAGCAGAATTTAAAAAGTAAAAATTATTTTTAAGAAGTTCGAAATCTGCGCAACTGACAAGACAATATTTACGCCTTAACCCATTACAACCCAAATTATTGTTTTTTTTTTTTTTTTTTTTTTTTTATTTTATTTGATCTGCAATTATTATAAGGCTTTAAGAAATTGATGTTTTTTTTTAATTTTGCTAATAATAGAGAAATTGTGTGTTACGGAAAGGCAATAGTGGGAGTTAAATACTAAAACTACATTTTATTTTATTTATTTATTTTATTAAATAAAATACAGTAGACTCCCTATAACACAGTAGATATGTTCCGTGTTATATGAAGGCATGTTATACGAGTCACTTAGGTTATATTTTTCTTTTTCTTAAAACAAACAAATATTGAAATAAAAATGTTGTGTTATTCATTTTCGTTAAATAAAAGAAGCAGTAACATTTTTTTTCCACTTATTCACTGTTGGAGCTATCCATAATTAGGTTCCAAGAACATCGTCTTTTAAAAGTTGGTTGTCGCACTTTATAGCTTGAAGATTCACTTGTTTCTTCTCAATTATTTTCATAGTTTAGAAGTGCATCTTCTTGTGCTTTTAGAAATTAATTATTGTTACAGTAGTTAAGCTATGGGGGTTCTGGCGCACTTTTCCCATACAAAAAGTGCAAGGTAGAAACCAACTATTTTGATGGATCACTGAGGGTTCTGGGTAGGGGGAGGGGAGGGGAAGGGGGCTGAGGTCGCTTTTGTACTGAAATTTTGACATTATCTTGAAGTTTTCTTTTAGGAGGATACAACAACAACCAATGTAGGAATGTTGACATGTCCGATAATCAAATTGCGAATAATGTAAACAAAATCGCAGCCGAGTAAAGTAAACAAATTGAGCAATATTTACACACACACACACACACACACACCAGGGGCCGGCTGGTAATTTGATATCGCCTCTTCGCACAGGTCTACACACAGGGCGAATTCCTTTCCTACCGTCTCACTGACCAGGGTATGACGTCATCTGGTTGGCTGATTCCCATAAGTTGTTCAAGCTCTTGTCTTAGCTGATTTTTAATAAAATAATGCTGGCTTTTGCTGGAATTGAACCGAGAACGCTTGGTTTTGTAAATTCCAAGGCGCTCTACCATCAGGCCATGGAGGTGTTGTGTGAATGTTCTTTAAACTTGCTATATACGCTTAGAGTTGTGGTAACAGAGCCATCGGGACACTTGTGCGAGGCTGGACACACATACACACCCATGCACCCCATACACACACACACACACACTACGTCATACCAAAAGGTTTTCTACCAGGTGATATTCCGTATTGCACCATGTTATTAAATTAGCAACAACAACAACTAACGTAGGTAGGTATGTTGGCTTAGATAAGAAATTACCTAATTTTTGATCTTCAGGTGCAATGCTTCTAATTTGATTCATTGCATAAACAATTCGTACAGCCGAATAAATCGCAGTCGAATAATGTAAACAAAATTCGCACAGAGCCGAGTAAAGTAAACAAATTGAACGATTCCCGATTTCTTTAGCTGAAAAAAAATTACAACTGATAAGTTGTCTTAGATGAGTAGTGGAAGTTATAATTGAAAATTTCTTTTGTAGATAAAAAATCAACAACAACTATAGCGTAAGTTGTTGTCTGTATGTATCTTTTATAAACAAAAGTGATCATGATATTCGATATCTAAAAAGAGATCACGGCTGCTTGGGATGGTAAGAATGGAAATTAAAGCCTAGAAAATTTTCGCTGTAGGGGTGTGCGTGTACTGAAAAGTCTTATCATAAATCCTCTACGGTCTATGGATATTAGCGATCATACCTTTTATGATGTAATTCATATTACTTATAATTCAAGTCTAGGCTAGTTCTTTTGTAAGCATTAAGTTGAGAATTGGTTAAATTAAAATTTTTGTGAGCTATAATATTAATGTAGGATGATGTGGCGACTTAGATGAGTAATGAAAATAATATAGCTGCAGCCTTGTTAGAAAATTTTTAGTCTTCAAGTGTAATGGGATGACTGGTAATTTTATATCAAACAATCTTATCAGCAATACCGCTTCATATTTATATCCTCTAAAGTATCATCATCCGAAATGGTGTTGTATCAATAGTGCAATAGTGAAGACCGTGGTACTATAAGTTAAAAGCTTTGGTGGATGGTATTTAGCATCACATAATTCTAGTAGGATATAGAAGCTTTGGTGAAGACCGGGGCGATGGTCGAGAGTGGTTAGTGTTATATACTTATTTTTAAATCTTGTCATGAAAGCATTAGGTTGGTTAGGGTGGATTAAATTAAAAGTTTTGATGAAAGAAGGTGGCATGATTATATTAATTTAGTTTTGGATGAGTAGTGGAGTGCTGTAATATGTCTCGCTTCACCACATTAGGAAGCTTTAGTGAATACCGTACCTTAAAACCATCTCGCTCTCTCAAAACATCTTTCTCTCTCTAGCACACATGTTTGAGGTGGACTTGATCATATACATGCCAGCTTGGAGCTTGCTTGTCTGCTTTGTATACTATGAGTATAGTATGGTTGCCTGGAATTATCAGGCTTGTTGTTGAATGGGGCTACATAACTTGTTGGCTGAGATCATTAGCGGCAGGGTGGGGCCGCTTTAATGATCTAACTTCTATTCGTACAGAAATGTGGTGTTTTGATAATCCTAAGCCTACTTTCTTATCTTCCGAACCAAAATAAATTGTTAACCAAATGACTACGATTCCTCAATCAAGAACTCCCTTTTGAGTAATAATTGTATATGGCGCCGTACCTTGCACTGATGATATCGAATGTAGCTGCCTACAGATTCGGGCTCCGGCTGCAAATAGACACACATTCAGCTGGGAGTTAGTGGGCGTAATATGTAAGGTTACATTTTAATCAAAACTATTTTATTATTTTGATAAGTAGGGTATATAGTAAGTGTAGCCTTTGGGAAGGTAAGTAACGAAGCTGTAAATTACTCGAAGACTATTTTCCTGTATAGATAGTAAGTTAGGCTCTATAGCATATATATAAATTCAATGTTTGGCAGTTTTCCATAAGTATCAATATAGAACATTTTAGATAGCGGACTCTCAATGAACACAAATAGATTTCTGTTTCATGGCTTGGGAAGTATTCTAGGGGCTTTGGTATGAGGGATTGAATCGATGTATGTATATGTTTTTATTTGATTGGAGCAAAGAATTCTCAAGGCTTCATGATCCAAAGCTTAAATATAACTGAAATTCTTAAAAAAATGTTGAATCGAAGAATAATTCTATCGTAATATTGAGAAGGATTTCAGGGTTTAAGAAAAGAAGGTGGTAGTATGATATGTTGATTTGAGGAATATCTTGGATGAGCAGTGGTAGTTGTATGGGTGCAGTAAAAGAAAGCCTTATTAACAATTGTTTTTATGATCAGGTGTAATGGCACGGTCAATGTTACCACTTGAAATCTTTCTAGAATAGCTTTTTAGCATAGTCCGAATGTGGCCACACCTTTGTAGGAAGATATTGCTATGATATTAACATAGTATGATATGTTGACTTAGATGAGTAGTGGAAGTCGTATGGGTGAAGTAAAAACCTAATTTTTGGTGATCTGGTATAATGGAATGACCAGTATTGCAATACGAAATCTTTCTAGAGTAACTTGATTGAGGTCGACATGATCGTTTACATGCCAGCTTGGAGCTGTGTGTGTGTGTTATCAGTTGTTTGATTTATATGCTATGCCTGCCTGGAATTATCATGCTTGTGTTGGGTTGGTCTGTATACTTGCTGGATGAGAGCTTTAGCGACAATATGCCATTGTTTACTTGCCAGCTTGGAACTTGGTGATATCACTTTTTGCTTTATATGCTCTGGCTGTCAGGGGTTATCATGTGTTTAGCTGGGCTTGGTTAATATATATCTGAAAATAGATCATGTGAAACTGCTGCGATAGTAGAGTATTTTCTTATCAGGTTGAGAGGGGCATTTTTCGCGATGAGCATAAGAAACAAATTCAAGATTGCTATAACTTTTTAAAATTATATAAAAATCTTGAGAAAGTCGAATCAAAATGTTATGAGCACCATGTAATCTGGGCTTGGGCAAGAGATGATTCAACGGATTCAACAGTGTGAGTTTATGGCCGAAAATATAAATAAATTTGATACAAATGATTACCCAGAAGATAATCAATTCAATTTACCACTCATGAATAAAAAGATTCCTGGTCTAATGAAGGATGAGCTGAATGGGAAAATCATGAGCAAATTTGTGGGCTTGCGCTCGAAAATGTACAGTCTGCGTATAAACGTGAAAGTAAAAAGAGTAAAGAATAATGTAGTCCAGAGGCATATCAATTTCGTCGACTACGTCGAATATTTGAATAACAACCGAGTATTAACTTCTAATCACAGCTCCATACGATCGCATAACCATAATGTCTACACGATCAGCCAAAAGAAGATTGCATTGAGTCCATATGATAAGAAGCGGTATATTATGAGTGGGACGACGGATACTCTACCATGGGGACATTACTCTATTCAATCAGAACAGCAAGGAGCAGACGCAGAAAACATAGTCTAAGCATAGTCTAAGATATATATTTTAAATAAAACTTGTATTATAGCTAAAATACCATTTAATGAAATACTTTGTTTTAATTGTATTTTAGTCATATATACATTATAGTAAAATAAAAAAGTTAGAGGGAAATCGATTAAAGGAAGCCCAACCATTGAATGATACACTAAGAATTAAATGTTAATATTTTTCAATTTATAATAAATTATATTTTATATATGGTATACTTTTTATTCAATTTCCCTACTAAGTCCAGAGCTCCCGAATTACATTTGCCCACTACAGCGAGCTCCTAATCGGACGGTTGAGCATTTTACCCAGAATGCTAGGGCGGCTTGAAAAAAAACGTATACACGTGGGCTCGACCTTGACCCCATCACATTTGAAACCGGAAGGGCCTTATCAGACCTGTTTAAAAGCTGTTAAGCTGTTATCAGACCTGTTTAAAAAGCTGTTAAGCTGTTATCAGACCTGTTTAAAAAGCTGTTAAGCTGTTATCAGACCTGTTAAAAAGCTGTTAAGCTGTTATCAGACCTGTTTGAAAAGCTGTTCAGCTGTTATCAGACCTGTTTAAAAAGCTGTTAAGCTGGTTTGGAAAGCTGATAAGCTGTTATCTGACCTGTTTGAAAAGTTGTTAAGCTGTTATCAGACCTGTTTAAAAAGCTGTTAAACTGGTTTGGAAAGCTGATAAGCTGTTATCTGAGCTGTTTGAAAAGCTGTTATATGACCTGTTTTGTAATGTAGCGGTAATTGAACACTACAGCTATATTACTGCATTTTAGGTAGGTTAGTGTAGCGGTATGTTAAAATGACAAGATATGTGAGCTTGTGTTTACTGTTACTTTATTGACCAAAATTCCTTATTTTACGTTAGTCTGAATTCTATTTTTATTTTTTTTTTCACTTTAAATGTACTTCATTAATTTAATTAATTATCTGTAGGCATGTATTCTTGAGGTGTCGTAACGTGACACGTGCTCAATTTTATACCTCAGATTTTCACCAATTTCACTTTTATTATATTTAATTTCACTGTTTCTTAGTGCTAAATTGTTACTTACTATAATTCACGTGTAGCTTAATATTAACTAATCTACATTGTTTTTTCACATGAAGCATTAATTATGCGTGGCTTGCATGAAGTTAATGCTATGTGAAAAACTAAATTAAAATGTCCACCACCAAATGTTTTAGGAATATATAAAACAAATACTTATCCTAAAAACGTTCACCACCAAATTCAAGTCACACCAAAAACTTATTAATTTGCTATTGCAATCCTTATAGCATGTGAATGCTGTACCTTGCTTGGCACGTTGATTTATGCTATACGATTGTCTTGAAACTATTTTAATATTTGCACTTTAGATTTTTGAAATAACACTGGATCTATGCGAAGTTGCATGTACGATCGCTGTCAAACTAATGAGCGTTTAGTTAGGGAGCACCTCCTTTTTATAATGTCCGAGCCGCCATTTTCGGACAAGTTCCATATGGAAAAATGCAATTTTCATATATTTTTTGCACATTATAAGTCCATGCTGTAATGTCAAAATTTTCTAAATTATGTGAATTAATTTATTTTTAATTATCCATAATTTTTCCTAATTGATTTATTGCGATATTTCAATTTTTCTAAAACTTATCAATATGGCCGCTCCCTATCATACTATGTTAATTTCCGGTGTGGAACATAAATTCTCTCACGAATTTTCTTCTGTCTCGTTTCCACATCGTTCTCTTTCCCACTCATTATGGGAATTGGAATTAGCTTTTTTTATAAATATTTCCTTACCTGGGCAATTTTGCGTTTTTTAATTATTGCCAACAGGTAGAGCGCGGCCAACTTCATAAAAGTGATTATTTACTTCGTCGCGGTGACAGTTGGTTTCGCGGATTTTAAGTAGTGAAGTGCCGTTTTGTTTGGATTGATTTCTCGTCACTAAATGGATTAATTGTTAAGGTAAGTTGATTAATAAATTCTATAAGTATTAATTAGTGATTTTCCTGTGCATAATTTGCAAGAATCATGCAAATTATGCGCAAATTTTGTGTTGAAAAAATTGTTAGTGAAATGTCAACAATGGCAACAATTGTTGAATTTCACTAATAATAGTGTATATGGATTCTGCGAATTCATGTAATCTGCACATTTAAGCATAAATGCAAGTTTTGCAAATGTTTATTGTGCAGAAAACATGAATTTCGCTAAGAAATCCCAATGTTTATGTTTGCATGTAGTGTTGTTGTTGTACTGCCAAGAAATTTGTTTCTTGGCAGTCTACATGTAAACTATGTAGTTTTTTGTAGTTTTTTTTTGTTGTTGTATTTGATCAACTATATTGTATTGAATTAATTTTTCTAATTCCTTTTATTTCAGATGTGCAATGGACGTCTAGGAGACATTTGCTGACTGGAAGAGGAACTCAGGAAATAGGGAAGTATCAATTATTGTGTATATTATATTTTAATATATTTTTATTTATTTTCAGCTGTGTTCAACATACCCCCCCCCCCCCCCCCCCCCGTTGAACAGTTTGTTCAACCAAAGCTTCCTTTATTTTACGTATACCTCGCTTGTGGTAGTGATGAAAGATTAATTCTCCGTCCTTGTTGACTTTTAATTTGACTTGGTATTTGTCGGGTAGGTTAATGAATTTTTCGCGGTTCCTCCGCTGCTGTATTGCCCGAACATTAATACGCTGCAAAACATATCGAGGCAGATATATATCTACGCCTTCTCGCGTTCGAAATTTTTGAAAGCTATTGTTCCTCCTCATTTCGAACTCGTTTATGGTTGTGGTCAGCAGAAGTCTGGATAACTGAGATATCCGACTGCCATTAACCACCACTGTCTGATCCGGGTGTGGATCCGTAAAGGGAGTCGGGCCTACAAACGGTAAGTTTGTAGCCGTAGTTGATTCCTTAGCTGCTGCGCTCGTGGATGGCTCTCCTCTGGTTCTGGAAACTTCTTCTGTAGCTCCTACAACTTCTTCTCGAACTCCTGAAGCCAATTCGTGGGCCAATTCCGGCCTGGGTCTGCCAAAGACATCACATCCCGGGTCACGCAACATCTTCCGCTCCGGGCTTCCTGGTGGGCTAAAGTAAATGTCTTCCAGAATGTATAATGTATCATCCTGTTCGTAAGTGAATGACATCTGAAATGGCAACCAGTTAGTATGGCGTAACGTGAATAGAACACAACCCTCAGCCAACAGTAGTACACAAAAGGACAGACACATGACGACACTAAGAACAGGTAGTTAATCTATAGCTAATGGTAGCGGACTAATTTTTGCAATTGGTCGTAGAAAACTACCGTTTCGCGTTTTGACCTTGACTACCCGAACCAGATCATCTGTCCCTGGATGCACTTGTTCGATTATGCCCATTAACCAACTTGTGGGTGGCATCTGATCGTGTTTTACAAGTACCACGTCCCCTACTTGAATATTTGGTTGTCTTGTATACCATTTGGGTCGATTTTGCAATTGGTTCAAGTAATCCCTTGACCATTTATCCCAAAATTGTTTATATAATAGTTGTATGTACTTCCACCGTTTGGAAGGTAGTATTGCTTCATGTGTATAGTCTGGCTCTGGAATGGCATTAAGTGCTTGGCCTATTAAAAAATGTCCGGGTGTGAGGATAAGTAAATCCTCTGGATCATTTCTCACGTAGCATAGCGGTCTAGAATTTAGACATGCCTCAACCTGAGCCAGGACTGTAGAGTATTCTTCGAATGTGCATCTGGATTGTTGTAATGTTCGGCGTAAATGGTACTTTATTGCCTTTACTCCAGCTTCCCATATCCCTCCAAAGTGTGGAGAGGCTGGAGGATTGAAATGCCAATTGATTTGCTTGGAGGCAAGATATTGTGCTGCTACTGGAGTTGCACCTTTAATTGCTGCTTGCAAATCCTTATCTAAAATCGCTTTTCCTCCAATGAAGTTGGTGCCACAATCTGAGTATATGTCACTACACAATCCTCTTCGTGCTACAAATCGTTTTAATGCAGCGAGGAATGCTTCAGATGTGAGATCTGATACCAACTCCAGATGTACCGCCTTTGTGGCCATACAAATGAAGATGCAAAAGTATGCTTTCAGCAATTTTGCATTTCGTAGGTTTGATGCTTTTATTATTACAGGTCCTGCATAATCAATTCCTACGTTAAGGAACGGTCTCGTTATATTCACTCGAGACGTTGGTAGATTTCCCATTAATTGGGTTCTTGTTGTAGTGCGATGTTTAAAACAGATAATGCACTTATGGATTCGACTAGTAATTCGGCGTCGAGCATCCAAGATACAAAATCTATCTCGACTAGTGCTGAGAACTAGTGATGGACCGCCATGCAGAGTATCCACATGCAGTTTGTCAATTAGTATTAGTGTAACGTGATGATCACGTGGTAAGATGATTGGGTGCTTCCTATTATATGGCAATGTTGCATTCAGAAGTCTACCACCTAATCGTATTAGACCTTTGTTGTCCAGAAATGGATTGAGCTTGATTAATTTGCTATGTTGTGACAATGGTTTCTTGCCCAACATATTCTTATACTCTTCTGCGAACGCAGTTTGTTGTACGAGTTTTAATATTGTTACTTCAGCATTATTCCATTCCTGCACAGTGAAAGCTTGAACGAGTTTCGATTGCGGATGCCGACAATTGTGTATGAAACGTTGAATGTTTGCTACAATTCGCACAAGGCGAGTATACGACGAATATCGTAAAAGAAGATTGTTTTCTAATTTCGCTAAAAAACTTACTGTAGGAAGTTCTTTAGCTTCTAAATTTGTTTGTTCCGAAATGTCCTTAAATTTCGGCCAGTTGTCCTGTTCTTCAGCTAACCATGATGGTCCATGCCACCATAAATGATTACTGGTTAAATCTGCTGCAGGAACACCTCTGGAGGCTAAATCTGCCGGATTGTGTTTTGTGGATATGTGACGCCACTGTTCGAAGCGTACAACGTCTTGTATTTCGACGACGCGGTTTGCTACGTAGATTTTCCATCGGGCTGGATGTTCCTTGATCCATTCCAAGACAATTGTTGAGTCTGTCCAGGCGAAGATTGGCACATGATATAGGCGCATATCTTCAAGTGTAGCCTGAAGCAGTCGTGCAAGTGATAGAGCTCCATTAAGCTCTAATCTAGGAATTGTTGTTGGCTTAATTGGAGCTACCCTAGTTTTTGCAGTAAGCAAATTGGTATGAATTAAGCCGTTCTGATCGTCTACCCGTAAATAAACGGCAGCTGCAAAAGCCTTTGTAGACGCATCACAAAATCCATGTAATTGGATGCTTGCCTCAGATGAATAGTTGATCCATCTAGGGATTTGTATGTTTTCTATGCATTTTAAGTTACGTTTAAACTTATTCCATTGTTGTTCTATTATCTCCGATACCTTGTTGTCCCATGCACATCCTGTGATCCATAGTGCTTGCATGAGCACCTTGGCTGTGATTACCACTGTTGCCAGCCAGCCTAAAGGATCGTACAGTGATGCGATGTCAGACAGAATGGTTCGTTTAGTTACCTTGGCATGAACTGTCCATGGTTTGGTTATAATGGAAAAAACTATCCAGTTTAGGATGCCAGCGAATTCCTAGTGTTTTTACAGATTCCTGGTCTGTGATCGTTAGTGTTTCTGTGAATTCACGTTGCTCTGCAGGAAGATGGCTTAACAACTCTGAACTGTTGCTTGTCCATTTCCTGAGATTGAATCCTCCAGATTTCATCATACCTATTAGCTGATTTAATAAGCATTTGGCGTCATTAAGATTGTCAGCTCCAGTCAGGAGATCATCCACATAAAAATCTGTGGTTGTAACCGTAGAAGCTAAAGGCCATCTTTGCTGTTCATCATTTGCTAACTGTTGTAGCGTCTGAATAGCTAAGTATGGCGCTGACGCCGTTCCAAATGTCACCGTGTTCAGCTGAAAATCCTGAATCTCCTTAGTTTTAGGATGTCTCCAAATGATTCGCTGAAATGTTCGGTGATCGGGATGCATGGTGATCATGCGATACATCTTTTCAATGTCTGCGTTCATAGCGATTTTATATTTACGCCAGTTGAGCAACGTGGCGAACAGCTTAAGTTGCAGAACTGGGCCCTTTAGTAGATACTCATTAAGAGATTTGCCATTCGACGTCTTAGCTGAGGCATCGAATACTACTCTCACCTTTGTTGTCGTGCTTTCCTTCACAACGGCATAATGAGGTATATAATAATGGGGCTGATTGATATTGGGCGGAGGTATTTCCTCCATATGACCCAACAAGAGATATTCGTCCAAACATCTCTCATATTCAACTTTCAAGTCTGGATTTCTGGCTAATTGTCGTTGAATTCTTTGAAAGCGTTTGATTGCTTGTATTCTCGATTGCCCCAGAGTAGGGTTCTCGTCGTTTACAAAAGGTAACTTAACTTGATAAGTTCCATTATGCAGACGCTGGTGATTGAGTTGATAACTCTGTAGACATTCCTTGTCTTCTTTTTTGAGAATGGGGTTTGTGGGAAATTCTTCTGTTACCCAGAACTTCTTGAGTTGAAGAGCCACATCATCAGTTGTGATTGTAAATGATGACGTTTTGTGCTCTGCATCATCTATGCTAGACCCTAGCAAAATCCAACCAAATATTGTGTTGACTGCTGTAGGAGTCGTATTTGTTCCTTGCCGAATACCGGTTCGCAATATTTGAGCATAAACTCTTGCTCCTAATAATGCATCTATCCTTCCCGGTTTCCAGAATGTGGGATCTGCGAGTTGCAGTTTCTTTAGCTTCGCGCATTCCTTTTTAGACACTATCCTGGAAGGCAGAGGATCTGTAATGTTCTTACGTATTAGAAAGTTTTCTTCTAATACTGCTGTAGATCTCGTTGTTCGAGGCCGAAGAGAGAGTATTGTTTGGTGCCTTGAGATGGCTGTATGGCTAGTGTTTATGCCTGTGATTGAGACTGCAATTGGGCTTTGTACTGCCCCTAATTTCCTGCAAGCTTCCTCCGTGATGAAAGATGATTGCGAGCCACTATCTATCAGACATCGTAGAATATAAGGTTTTCCGCTTTTTGTCTGTGCTACTGCTAATGCAGTTGCTAGTAGAGCATTGTGACTTTCTCGGGTTACGAAGTTATGACTAGTGTTTAAGCCATCAGCATTGTTGACTGCTTGTAACCGGGAAAAGCTTTCCTGTGAGGAGCTAGATTGATTAGCTTGAATTGAGCTCAATCTAACTTTGTCATGTGCTGACTTATGCTCATTATGAACAGCTGAGGACTTGGGTTTTTCCTTATTGTGTTCTTCATGAAGGGTGCTATGATGTCTCTTATTGCATTTCAGACATCTAAATTTGCTAGTGCAATTATTTAAGTGGTGAATTCCTAAGCAATTTGAGCACCGACCTGATGCCTTCAATATCTGATATTTGGATGGTATGTCCATCGCTAGATACTTCGGACACTTTTGGAGGTAATGCCTGGCATTGCATGCTGCGCATTTAAATTCATGTGTAACGTGATATGACTTTGTCACATCTGGTGTGGTGTTTGGTTTGTGATGTGGTGTGGACTTAACTAGACTATCTGCTAACGATTCTAAAATTCTTAAACGTGTATTTAAGAACTGCTTAAATGACTTAAATGTTGGGAGTTCTTGTGTGCCTCCCTGCTCTTCTTCCCACATTTTGAGGGTAATGAAAGGTAATTTTTGTACTAACAGATGTATTAGAAGTACATCCCATGATGTCGTATCTACTTCTAAACTTTGTAATTGTTGGATACATTCGTCTGTTGTATCAATTATTGACTTGAGTCCTTTAGCAGACTCTGCATTTAGTTTGGCTTGGTTTACCAAAACCTTTAATTGATGATTAACTAAAATTCTCTTGTTCTCATATCTAGCCTTTAACTTGTTCCATGCTGGCATGTAATCTTCATTTGTTACTGGGGTGTGCCGCAGCAATTTCTCAGCATCACCCACTAAACAAGATTTCAGATGATGCAGCTTTTGAACTGGTGTTAGCTTTGTATTGTCATGAACAAGAGAGATGAATAGATCATGAAATGATCGCCATAAATCGTAGTTGCCGTTATACTTGGGCAACTGAATGCGCGGAAGGAATGATTCCTGTTGAACAACAGTTGTCGAATGAATAGGTACTTGTCCCGAGCTTGATGCTTCAGTAGTTGGGACAAATTTCCGCAATCCTTCTACTAATTCTCCCATATATTCGGAATATTTTAACTCTGTTGAGCTATGATTATCTTGGGCTAAATACTCATGTTGCTTTTCATCAGAACTTTCTAATAACGCCTGATTTATTGCCATATCTGTATCGCTATATATTTCCCATAGTTTCTTCAAATCTGTAATTTTAGTTTCATAAAAGCCTTGTGTTCGTTTAACAAGGTTCGTTTTCTTTCCATTTTCGATTAACTTTTCAATTCTTGCACGCAATATGCTTTCCGTGAGGATTAGTTTATCTACTGAATCCATGTTGATTGATATTTACGATTAGTTAATTAACCGCGTGGGTTAAATGATGAAGATAATTGAAAAAAAAAGCAATTTAATGCCACGTGGGATAAATGTAAATTTAGTCGAAGAACGTAAATTGATACCGTGTATGACAAATTGACGTGAAAAATATTTAACTAAATTTTCGTTACTAATTTTAGTTAATTTAATTAATCAGCTATTTATTAAGAGTCACTGACATGTAAGTTCAGCAGGTAACTATGTAACACGATTTACTGACATGTAAGTTCAGTAATTATAACAGAAATTTCGAAAATATTCGAGCTGCCTCGTCTGGGCACCCTGAAGTTTTACGTCTAAGCACGTTTATAAATTAATTTTTGTATTTTTTAATAAGAACTGCCACGTCTAAGCACAGTTATTATTTTGAAAACTTCTTAAAAAACTGCCACGTTTCAGCACAATAACAGTAAGAATTGCTTGACTAATTTAATCGTAAATGAATTATTGTCAATCGCAACAGTAAACAGGCACACATTCCTGGATGGAACCACCAAAAAATGTTTTGTAATGTAGCGGTAATTGAACACTACAGCTATATTACTGCATGTTAGGTAGGTTAGTGTAGCGGTGTGTTAAAATGACAAGATATGTGAGCTTGTGTTTACTGTTACTTTATTGACCAAAATTCCTTATTTTACGTTAGTCTGAATTCTATTTTTATTTTTTTTTCTTCACTTTAAATGTACTTCATAAATTTAATTAATTATCTGTAGGCATGTATTCTTGAGGTGTCGTAACGTGACACGTGCTCAATTTTATACCTCAGATTTTCACCAATTTCACTTTTATTATATTTAATTTCACTGTTTCTTAGTGCTAAATTGTTACTTACTATAATTCACGTGTAGCTTAATATTAACTAATCTACATTGTTTTTTCACATGAAGCATTAATTATGCGTGGCTTGCATGAAGTTAATGCTATGTGAAAAACTAAATTAAAATGTCCACCACCAAATGTTTTAGGAATATATAAAACAAATACTTATCCTAAAAACGTTTACCACCAAATTCAAGTCACACCAAAAACTTATTAATTTGCTATTGCAATCCTTATAGCATGTGAATGCTGTACCTTGCTTGGCACGTTGATTTATGCTATACGATTGTCTTGAAACTATTTTAATTTTTGCACTTTAGATTTTTGAAATAACACTGGATCTATGTGAAGTTGCATGTACGATCGCTGTGAAACTAATGAGCGTTTAGTTAGGGAGCACCTCCTTTTTATAATGTCCGAGCCGCCATTTTCATACAAGTTCCACATGAAAAAATGCAATTTTCATATATTTTTTGCACATTATAAGTCCATGCTGTAATGTCAAAATTTTCTAAATTATGTGAATTAATTTATTTTTAATTATCCATAATTTTTCCTAATTGATTTATTGCGATATTTCAATTTTTCTAAAACTTATCAATATGGCCGCTCCCTATCATACTATGTTAATTTCCGGTGTGGAACATAAATTCTCTCACGAATTTTCTTCTGTCTCGTTTCCACATCGTTCTCTTTCCCACTCATTATGGGAATTGGAATTACCTTTTTTTATAAATATTTCCTTACCTGGGCAATTTTGCGTTTTTTAATTATTGCCAACAGGTAGAGCGCGGCCAACTTCATAAAAGTGATTATTTACTTCGTCGCGGTGACAGTTGGTTTCGCGGATTTTAAGTAGTGAAGTGCCGTTTTGTTTGGATTGATTTCTCGTCACTAAATGGATTAATTGTTAAGGTAAGTTGATTAATATATTCTATAAGTATTAATTAGTGATTTTCCTGTGCATAATTTGCAAGAATCATGCAAATTATGCGCAAATTTTGTGTTGAAAATATTGTTAGTGAAATGTCAACAATGGCAACAATTGTTGAATTTCACTAATAATAGTGTATATGGATTCTGCGAATTCATGTAATCTGCACATTTAAGCATAAATGCAAGTTTTGCAAATGTTTATTGTGCAGAAAACATGAATTTCGCTAAGAAATCCCAATGTTTATGTTTGCATGTAGTGTTGTTGTTGTACTGCCAAGAAATTTGTTTCTTGGCAGTCTACATGTAAACTATGTAGTTTTTTGTAGTTTTTTTTTGTTGTTGTATTTGATCAACTATATTGTATTGAATTAATTTTTCTAATTCCTTTTATTTCAGATGTGCAATGGACGTCTAGGAGACATTTGCTGACTGGAAGAGGAACTCAGGAAATAGGGAAGTATCAATTATTGTGTATATTATATTTTAATATATTTTTATTTATTTTCAGCTGTGTTCAACAGACCTGTTCGAAAAGCTGTGTATCTGTTATGTGACCCGTTCAAAAGCTGTTAAGCAGTTATCAGCCCTGTTTTGAAAAGCACTGTGGAATCCCCTGTGACATGCTTGATTATAGGGAATCAAGGTTGTAGACTCCAAGATACACATCCGGATGAAGGTCAAGGACTTGATGCCCTTCCTGTAATTATGGATCTATTTTGAGGGATACCAATGCATATAAAAGTGAATATGCTGAAGATGGACAAATACAAGGTACTAGAACGGCTAAGTATAAAACTATAATCAGTAAACTTATACAGCATAAAGGCATGGGACTATCTTGAGAGATACCAATGAATATAAACGTGACTATGCTTAAGATTGACAAATAAAAGGTAATAGAGCGGCTTTAAATCTATAATCAGTATACTTATACAGCATAAAGGCATGGGACCAGTGCATTGGTATTTCTCAAAATAGATCCATAATTACAGGAAGGGCATTAAGTCCTTGACCCTCATCCGGATGTGTATCTTGGAGGCTACAACCTTGATTCCCTATAATCAAGCATGTTACAGGGGATTCCACATTGCTTTTCAAAACAGGGCTGATAACTGCTTAACAGCTTTTGAACGGGTCACATAACAGATACACAGCTTTTCGAACAGGTCATATAACAGCTTTTCAAATAGCTCAGATAACAGCTTATCAGCTTTCCAAACCAGTTTAACAGCTTTTTAAACAGGTCTGATAACAGCTTAACAGCTTTTCAAACAGGTCAGATAACAGCTTATCAGCTTTCCAAACCAGCTTAACAGCTTTTTAAACAGGTCTGATAACAGCTTAACAGCTTTTCAAACAGGTCTGATAACAGCTTAACAGCTTTTTAACAGGTCTGATAACAGCTTAACAGCTTTTTAAACAGGTCTGATAACAGCTTAACAGCTTTTAAACAGGTCTGATAAGGCCCTTCCGATTTCAAATGTGATGGGGTCAAGGTCGAGCCCACGTGTATACGTTTTTTTTCAAGCCGCCCTAGCATTCTGGGTAAAATGCTCAACCGTCCGATTAGGAGCTCGCTGTAGTGGGCAAATGTAATTCGGGAGCTCTGGACTTAGTAGGGAAATTGAATAAAAAGTATACCATATATAAAATATAATTTATTATAAATTGAAAAATATTAACATTTAATTCTTAGTGTATCATTCAATGGTTGGGCTTCCTTTAATCGATTTCCCTCTAACTTTTTTATTTTACTATAATGTATATATGACTAAAATACAATTAAAACAAAGTATTTCATTAAATGGTATTTTAGCTATAATACAAGTTTTATTTAAAATATATATCTTAGACTATGCTTAGACTATGTTTTCTGCGTCTGCTCCTTGCTGTTCTGATTGAATAGAGTAATGTCCCCATGGTAGAGTATCCGTCGTCCCACTCATAATATACCGCTTCTTATCATATGGACTCAATGCAATCTTCTTTTGGCTGATCGTGTAGACATTATGGTTATGCGATCGTATGGAGCTGTGATTAGAAGTTAATACTCGGTTGTTATTCAAATATTCGACGTAGTCGACGAAATTGATATGCCTCTGGACTACATTATTCTTTACTCTTTTTACTTTCACGTTTATACGCAGACTGTACATTTTCGAGCGCAAGCCCACAAATTTGCTCATGATTTTCCCATTCAGCTCATCCTTCATTAGACCAGGAATCTTTTTATTCATGAGTGGTAAATTGAATTGATTATCTTCTGGGTAATCATTTGTATCAAATTTATTTATATTTTCGGCCATAAACTCACACTGTTGAATCCGTTGAATCATCTCTTGCCCAAGCCCAGATTACATGGTGCTCATAACATTTTGATTCGACTTTCTCAAGATTTTTATATAATTTTAAAAAGTTATAGCAATCTTGAATTTGTTTCTTATGCTCATCGCGAAAAATGCCCCTCTCAACCTGATAAGAAAATACTCTACTATCGCAGCAGTTTCACATGATCTATTTTCAGATATATATTCACCAAGCCCAGCTAAACACATGATAACCCCTGACAGCCAGAGCATATAAAGCAAAAAGTGATATCACCAAGTTCCAAGCTGGCAAGTAAACAATGGCATATTGTCGCTAAAGCTCTCATCCAGCAAGTATACAGACCAACCCAACACAAGCATGATAATTCCAGGCAGGCATAGCATATAAATCAAACAACTGATAACACACACACAGCTCCAAGCTGGCATGTAAACGATCATGTCGACCTCAATCAAGTTACTCTAGAAAGATTTCGTATTGCAATACTGGTCATTCCATTATACCAGATCACCAAAAATTAGGTTTTTACTTCACCCATACGACTTCCACTACTCATCTAAGTCAACATATCATACTATGTTAATATCATAGCAATATCTTCCTACAAAGGTGTGGCCACTTTCGGACTATGCTAAAAAGCTAATCTAGAAAGATTTCAAGTGGTAACATTGACCGTGCCATTACACCTGATCATAAAAACAATTGTTAATAAGGCTTTCTTTTACTGCACCCATACAACTACCACTGCTCATCCAAGATATTCCTCAAATCAACATATAATACTACCACCTTCTTTTCTTAAACCCTGAAATCCTTCTCAATATTACGATAGAATTAGTCTTCGATTCAACATTTTTTTAAGAATTTCAGTTATATTTAAGCTTTGGATCATGAAGCCTTGAGAATACTTTGCTCCAATCAAATAAAAACATATACATACATCGATTCAATCCCTCATACCAAAGCCCCGAGAATACTTCCCAAGCCATGAAACAGAAATCTATTTGTGTTCATTGAGAGTCCGCTATCTAAAATGTTCTATATTGATACTTATGGAAAACTGCCAAACATTGAATTTATATATATGCTATAGAGCCTAACTTACTATCTATACAGGAAAATAGTCTTCTAGTAATTTACAGCTTCGTTACTTACCTTCCCAAAGGCTACATTTACTATATACCTTACTTATCAAAATAATAAAATAGTTTTGATTAAAATGTAACCTTACATATTACGCCCACTAACTCCCAGCTGAATGTGTGTCTATTTGCAGCCGGAGCCCGAATCTGTAGGCAGCTACATTCGATATCATCAGTGCAAGGTACGGCGCCATATACAATTATTACTCAAAAGGGAGTTCTTGATTGAGGAATCGTAGTCATTTGGTTAACAATTTATTTTGGTTCGGAAGATAAGAAAATAGGCTTAGGATTATCAAAACACCACATTTCTGTACGAATAGAAGTTAGATCATTAAAGCGGCCCCACCCTGCCGCTAATGATCTCAGCCAACAAGTTATGTAGCCCCATTCAACAACAAGCCTGATAATTCCAGGCAATCATACTATACTCATAGTATACAAAGCAGACAAGCAAGCTCCAAGCTGGCATGTATATGATCAAGTCCACCTCAAACATGTGTGCTAGAGAGAGAAAGCTGTTTTGAGAGAGCGAGATGGTTTTAAGGTACGGTATTCACTAAAGCTTCCTAATGTGTTGAAGCGAGACATATTACATCACTCCACTACTCATCCAAAACTAAATTAATATAATCATGCCACCTTCTTTCATCAAAACTTTTAATTTAATCCACCCTAACCAACCTAATGCTTTCATGACAAGATTTAAAAATAAGTAAATAACACTAACCACTCTCGACCATCGTCTTCACCAAAGCTTCTATATCCTACTAGAATTATGTGATGCTAAATACCATCCACCAAAGCTTTTAACTTATAGTACCACGGTCTTAACTATTGCACTATTGATACAACACCATTTCGGATGATGATACTTTAGAGGATATAAATATGAAGCGGTATTGCTGATAAGATTGTTTGATATAAAATTACCAGTCATCCCATTACACTTGAAGACTAAAAATTTTCTAACAAGGCTGCAGCTATATAATTTTCATTTCTCATCTAAGTCGCCACATCATCCTACATTAATATTATAACTGACAAAAATTTTAATTTAACCAATTCTCAACTTAATGCTTACAAAAAAATAGCCTAGACTTGAATTATAAGTAATATGAATTACATCATAAAAGGTATGATCGCTAATATCCATAGACCGTAGAGGATTTATGATAAGACTTTTCAGTACACGCACACCCCTACAGCGAAAATTTTCTAGGCTTTAATTTCCATTCTTACGATCCCAAGCAGCCGTGATCTCTTTTTAGATATCGAATATCATGATCACTTTTGTTTATAAAAGATACATACAGACAACAACTTACGCTATAGTTGTTGTTGATTTTTTATCTACAAAAGAAATTTTCAATTATAACTTCCACTACTCATCTAAGACAACTTATCAGTTGTTATTTTTTTTCAGCTAAAGAAATCGGGAATCGTTCAATTTGTTTACTTTACTCGGCTCTGTGCGAATTTTGTTAACATTATTCGACTGCGATTTATTCGGCTGTACGAATTGTTTATCCAATGAATCAAATTAGAAGCATTGCACCTGAAGATCAAAAATTAGGTAATTTTTTATCTAAGCCAACATACCTACCTATGTTAGTTGTTGATGTTGCTAATTTAATAACATGGTGCAATACGGAATATCACCTGGTAGAAAACCTTTTGGTATGACGTAGTGTGTGTGTGTGTGTGTATGGGGTGCATGGGTGTGTATGTGTGTCCAGCCTCGCACAAGTGTCCCGATGTCTCTGTTCCCACAACTCTAAGCGTATATAGCAAGTTTAAAGAACATTCCCACAACACCTCCATGGCCTGATGGTAGAGCGCCTTGGAATTTACAAAACCAAGCGTTCTCGGTTCAATTCCAGCAAAAGCCAGCATTATTTTATTAAAAATCAGCTAAGACAAGAGCTTGAACAACTTATGGGAGTCAGCCAACCAGATGACGTCATACCCTGGTCAGTCAGACGGTAGGAAAGGAATTCGCCCTGTGATGTACACCTGTGCGAAGAGGCGATATCAAATTACCAGCCGGCCCCTGGTGTGTGTGTGTGTGTGTAAATATCGCTCAATTTGTTTACTTTACTCGGCTACGATTTTGTTTACATTATTCGCAATTTGATTATCGGACATGTCAACATTCGTACATTGGTTGTTGTTGTATCCTCCTAAAAGAAAACTTCAAGATAATGTCAAAATTTCAGTACAAAAGCGACCTCAGCCCCCTTCCCCTCCCCTCCCCTAACCCAGAACCCTCAGTGATCCATCAAAATAGTTGGTTTCTACCTTGCACTTTTTGTATGGGAAAAGTGCGCCAGAACCCCCATAGCTTAACTACTTGTTACCATCTAAATTTTCTTTTACTTCAAAATATGGACCTACACAATCTTTCAATTTTTTCTTAAATTTCTCAGGGCGCTTGTTTTATAGATCGTTATTCGTAAATTGTTTTTCTAAATTTTATGTCAATTCTAGATCTTCATTTAAAATTTCTAAACTAAACTCTTGCTCTGGCTCACAGAAAACTCGTAATGAGTTTTCTCCACCGCTTGATTCGGACGACTCTACCAATTTGGTTACTAGTATTAATTAGTTCAATAACATCTTTCTCGCTCATGTCGACAAATCCCTCTCCACCTAAAGTGTGGACAATATTTATTATGCGAGTCACTTCTCTTGTCGCGCAAGGTAAACAATTTCCTCTAATAACAACTTCAGGCCATAATTTTTCCCAATAGTCATTCAGAGTCGAAGATTTTACTTCCTTCACAGGTAAATAAATAATTTCAATGCTATTTAAAATTGAAAAATCTTTCCACAAATGTATTATTGTAGTAATATCTGATTACAATCAATTTTCTTTTAAATGTGTTCAATTGTTTGCCGTATATAAAATGACTTAAATGATTTAATTATTCACTGGTCTTATGGTTGTAGGATTGATGTCATATTTGGCGGTAGAAATATTAATTTAACTGCCGGACGATTTAAATTTTTTGGGTACCCTGGTGCGCAATCGATCAATAACAGAGCCTTGAAAGTGATCTGTTTTCTTTTTGAGTAATCCTCCACTTCCAGTACAAGCAATTGTAAAAGCAATCACGAAATAAAACACTTGTTACCCATGTGTCTTTATTTGCTCGCCAGAAAACAAGAAGAGCTGACTTCTCAACCCTTTTCATTGCTCGTGGGTTTAATGAATGGTTAATTAATATGGGTTTTATAACTTTATCTCCAGATGCATTTGAACATAAAAGTAAAATGATCATATCATTGGAAAACTTAAATCCCGAAGCAGACCTTTCATTTTTCTAAATGAAAGTTCGTCCGGGCATTTTCTTTCAATAAAACGCGGTTTCGTCAGCATTATATACCTGATCTGCAGTGTAATTTCCATCTTCTAAAATTTTGGGAAAATTCTCTCGGAATCCTTGGGCAGCTTCTTTGTCGACTCATGCACTTTCCTCACAATTTTGACATTGCGGAAGGAAAATCGATTTCTAAATCTGTTGAACCAACCTTAACTGGCTTTAAATTCGTATCGATATGATTCATTAAAAGACACGGATTCTGGTTCCTTTATATGCTGGTAAATCATTGTTGCCTTTTAGTTTATCACATGACTATTCAAGGGCAAATTCCTTGATGAGCAATCTTCTATCTATAACATCAAACACTTTTCCATTTTAGACATTACAGTGTCTTTTATACGAGCAGTTTTATTCAAACTTCCTAAAGAACCAGAGGAAATTCTAGCTCTTATTTTGTTTTCATTTCTTTTAATTAACCGAATTGTGGCCTCGTTTAATTTTGAATCTTTAGCAAGGACAATTACTTTCTCACCAGATTTTATCCTATTCAAAATTTTTTCTTCAAGGTATATACATTTTCTGCTCTTCTTAGAGTTCTTCTCAATGGCAGGGGACATGATGACTAAAGACAAAATTTTAGATAACGTAAATATTTATTTATTTTATATTTATTAGACTTACCTAATTTATACATAATACGTACATATCTCTTTAAATTTATTTAACACGCGTCATTTTAAATACAGCTTAATTGATACTATGTACATATGTGAAATAACAGATGCTTCCAGATTAAATTGGGACTAATTACGCAAACATTTATTTTCCTAAAATTTTTTTTCTGAAAGTTTAGTTTTTTCAGACACGTTTAATGTGCATCACAACTAGAAATATCTGTTTCATTGTTTTCTGTGTTATACGAGCCTTTTTTAGTGTGTTATACCAACACGATCAAATATTTTCCGCCGTGTTATACGAATCCGTCTTATATGAACTCTTGTTATATGCGGTGTGAGAGCTAGTCTCGGGAGGGAGGGTGTGCCGGTTTTTAATGGACAACTCAGTTTTTTTCAAATTCAAATATAAAATTTTTTATTCAAATTAAAAGCTTATAACTATATCACAAATTCATTAACAAAAATTCAGAACTAAAAACTAACCTACAAACTACTAAAAATTCAATATAAAATTCAATACGAAATAAAAAATAAACAAATTAAAATTCAAAATAAAAATCAATGAGCTCCCGCTCAGGCGCTGCCAATTTTCTCCTCGTTCTGAAAAAGGGAGAGAAGACTATAATTATTATCTGTCATAAAAACACAGAAAAAGGGAAAATATTAATGCTGCTAGTGCGTGAGGGCACAAGGGCAGCAAAATGCTTCTACAGAAAAACTAATTCAGATTAGTCTCTGAATATAGATTTATTTTATTAAATGTGGTAACAATATGTTTCTATAAAGTAGAAGCCTTTTTATGGTGCGTGAGGGCACAAAGGCAGCCAAATGCTTCTGTTCTTACGTGAGGGCACAAGGAAGTAAAGTGCTATCGTTAGTAAAAGTAGCCAGATTAGTCTCTGACAGTATTCTGAGCATGCCCAGAAATGTAGCAATATGTTAATATAACAAACAATGCAGATTAATCTCTGCAGCAGAGTTATTCTTCTGCTTAGACGTGGGCAGGAGTATTGCAGATTAATCTCTGCGCAGAATTAATCTTCTGCTTAGGTGTAGGAAGAAGTATTGCAGATTAATCTCTGCGCAGAATTAAACTTCTGCTTAGGTGTGGGATGGATTATTGCAGATTAATCTCCGCGCAGAATTAAACTTCTGCTTAGGTGTAGGATGGATTTTGTAATGATAGGATTTTCAGATTATTCTCTGAAATATAGAATTAATCTTCTATAATGAGGTTGGGAATATTCTTGTATTTAGATTAGTCTCTAAACCAGGTGAGCTCTGTCCCAAGAATGCCTTTCTGCTGCGGCTCGTCGGCTATATATAGCCGCCGTATCCAGTTATGAGCTCTCGCCTCTCGGTGTTGCCCTAGCGACGTTTATTGAATTTGATGAATGAGGCGAAATCAAATGATTTGACGTAATGTCACGTTGTGACATTACAAAATGTAAATATACGAGAAGGATGTACACTTTAGGTAAGTTGATGATATTTTTATAGAATTTTATTATAAATTATAATAATTTTGTATGTTTTAGGTGTTGAATTTATTCATTGGAGTGTTTGGACATTGCCTCCAGTTTGCGTTATAATGCATTTAGCGTGGAAATGCATTATTTACGTAAATTTATTAACGTCCAGCTAAAAGACGCTGCTAGTGGAGATTATCATTAAATGCAGAATTAGATAAGTATTCTTATATTTTAACATTCTTGGAAGAATGATTCTTTGTGTTTTGTTTTTATTTGTTTTAGGCTGGACGAGGAATTTATATTTTTGTTGATGATCTGACTGGGAGATTGTGACTGTAGATTTATGGATGTATTTGGCAGTGGACAAATCATCGAGGGATCTTAGGTCTATAGGTGGACTGAACATGCGGTCTACTGTAGATAGTTATATATGATGGTTTACAGCTGATTTGAGGTTTCCACCTAATACTATGTCTTCTTGTATTCTGATGTAGATAGGGTAGGAAGGGTGCTAACCAAGACCGAAACGTCGAGTAGATAATAAAAAAACATGAAATAAAGATAGGAGTTTTCCTTAAGAATTAACCCAAACCTTACATAGTTAAACATGGACAAAATTGTTATTTTAGTTGGGTACGATTTGTCCCACGTTGAGTTTTATCAAAAAATATTCCTTATCAGATAAAGGAATGTTTTTTAGGAAGTTTTCGCGAATAGTTCAAGTAGAATTTTAAAAATCAGATAACATTATTTTCTACTTATTAACATCAAAAAGCTTATATTAAAAATTTATTTAATTCAATTCAGCCTCGCTACGCAAACCAAAGAAATTGAAAAAAAATTATTGTATTGTAATTTTTAAATCATTTTCAATAAAAATAGGGGGACAAATTTAAAAATTATAAACCGTTATTTTGTTGCCTTAGGTGTTTAAATAATTATTCCATTAACCAATTTGCGATTTATTCAAAAATCTTACCGTTCCGCCTCATCTTGCAAATTCTGCACCGAGCTGTCCAATTTAGGCCAACGACCCAGCCTTAAGTCTGGGCTAGAAAAGAAATTGTCAAACAAGAATGAAAATTTTTTTCTCTGAAAATCGTCAATATTTTTCCCTTAAAGTCAATTCGATGTATTCTCCGAGACCCAAAACTGGATTCCTATTTCTGGATGAGCACGAACCTAAGCCAAGCCACAGTATACATATTATAAAAAAAACAAAACAAAACTCAAAATTTCTCTCATAAGAGGGAACAGGGAACTCAAGTTTTATATAAGTACACAAATCGGCAACAAAAGTACTGCAAATGTAATTTCCCTTACTGAACAGCTGTTTGATTGTAAAGTGGTGTTCGTTCCATGAATGGCGTAACAGGCCAAATATCTATAATAATGTTTGTGACAGTTGGACAGTTCTACCAAGTCGAATGGCATGGTAAGTGGATCAAATTGTTTATGGCTTTTTTCTTTCTTGCAGAAATAGTTTTGCTTGTCATTTTGCCCCTTTTCGTTTTGCATGCTGTAAGTTCTCTTTCTTCCACTTTAGATTTACATAGGAAATTTTTTATTAAAAATTGACTAGTGTGTTAGTTAAAAATTTTGAAAGAGAAAGTATATGTATGACAGTTTTGACAGAGCTGTTCTAATCTATGAATATACTGTGCCCAAGCTTTGTAGCTGAAATAGACAGGCTTATTTGTAAGAAATTGCTCACAAATGTTTTTCCCAAAATAAGGGATCATGTACGAATCTATTGAAGCTTCTATTCCCAATAAAAAAAAAATAAAAATCACATATGTAATTAATTAATGGTATTATTTTTGCTATCTTATCAGTTGTATGAAGCGAATATTTAATCGAAAAATGAAGACTTGTAAAAATATCCTCGAATCTAATACTACTCCTACTTTTAGCACAGTATATTCATACAGTAGAAAAGATGTATGAAACCTGTCGCATGAACTAGTCAATTTTTAATACAAAGATTCCTATATAAATCTAAAGTGGAAGAAACAGAACTTACAGTATGCACAAACTTGTACTTGAGGAAAAGGGACGAAATGACAAACAAAGAAGCTAATAACAATTTGTTCCACTTCCAATCCACTCCAATTGGTAGAGCTGTCAAATTATCACAAACATTATTACAGCCATTTTGCCTATTACCATAGATAGAACAAGAACTGGATGTCGCATGCAGTACCAAAAAAGTATACAAAATTTAGATGGGTGGGTGGTCCATTTCCGAATGGACCACACGGGCAGATCCAGCTAGGTGACGCGAGGAGCCCCCCCCCCCCCTAAAGACCAGTAAAAACAATTGCAGTAGATCTGCTGAATTTTTTCCAACAAACTGATTCACATCTATTCTACTGCAGCTTTTGTAAAAAAAGTAACAATTTCTGGAATATGATACAATATGATACATGTTGGAACGCAGGCCCCAGCTAGCACCTTGGTCTTCGGTCGTGAATGTTGAAGCCTATAAAGAAAACAGGAAGCGCGTATACCTATAAATGAGCGTCGCTTTGCTCGGGGTATTTGAAGCAAGACAGAGCCTATTCATGTTATCGCGATGGAAGGTTAGTTTTAATTGAAAACAGCTGCCAGAGGGTCTTTGATAAGCCTTCCATGTAAAGACGGCCTCTTAGAATATTATCGGCTCGGCGTGGCAAAACAATAATTTAAAGAAACAATTATAACTCATAATTGGAGAAATTCAGCGAAACTACACAACGGCGAACAAGACATTGTCCATTGTCGTAGTGAGTGTTATTATTTTTAAAGGAAGATATAAATTTTCATATGTATATTTTTTCTTTATTATTTTGTAAAATGCAATAGTTTTTATAGAATTGTTAGACCAAACGTTAAATAAAAACAAAATAAATCTGCAGAATGGGAAAACTCAATGAGTATCCTAGAGAATTCGATTGGTCGGTCTGTTTTGCTTCAAGGGATGTTGATGAATGACATTTGAATTTAGTACAATTCTAAGTCTTGGGCATGCATGAATACATTCAGTATTTATACAGCAGATCATATCAACAGCAAATCTATCTTGTTTTAACGATAAGTACAACCAAGCGAAGTAATCTGCTTTGCGCACCTATCAATTGCATCCATGTCCAGAACTGAAACACTATCCAAAAAAGAAATTTCTTTTTGGCCAGAATGTTAGAATCTTGCCAAAACACAAAGGCAGCAAAGGTTTATGGTCCCAGGTCAAATACGTCAAGAGCAACTTCAGCAGTTCCGCTATTCCTTCACTAGGTTAAAATGAAGTTATTGTTGACTCTCTGAATAAAACTAATATTTTGTCTGTTAGATTCACTTCAAATTCTCATTTTCCACCCACTTTACATCTCCCTTGTAGATGTGTACAAGAGTCAATACACTTCCATAGGAGAGATGTGTTCGAGGTCCTTAAGGAGATCAATGTCTCCATAGGTGCAGATCAAGCCACCGTTAAATAAAACCTTTGCCCCATTCTTGGCTAAAGTTCTGCGAAAACTTTTCTACATGTCTTATTCGACAGGAAAATTTCCAATTGCTTGAAAACTAGCCCACGTTCAGCCTATTAAAAAAAAAAAAGGAGAAGGTAGCGATCCCTATAATTATCGACCAATTGCAGTCACTTCGATTCAAAGGTTTTTGAATCTATCATTAACTCCAAATTAATGAAGTATCTAGTAACTTATCATCTCATCAACAATCGCCAATACGGCTTCCGAGCTGGACGCTCATCTGGAGAATTGCTGACTTTTCTTACGAAACGTTGGAACCGTAGTCTTCACAATTTTGGTGAGTCCAAAATTTATGCCCTAGATTTTTCAAAGGCCCATCATAGTGTCTGGAGTTCAGCCCTTTTAGCCAAACTTAAAGCACTTGGTCTCTCTCGTCCTATTCTATTATGAATGTAAACAGTTTTATCTGGTCGCTTCATACGGATTATATTCGATGGCGTTACATCTCAATCTTAGCCAATAAATGCCGGGGTGCTATTTCTCCATCTCTCTTCTCAATTTTTCAATAATGATCTGCTTTTCCTTTCTCTCAGCCCATCCATTGTTTTGCCGATGGCAGTACCCTTGGTTTCGTATACTCCCTTGACACCCTTCGGAACTACAGAGGAAATATCACATCTGTCAAACTAGGTTGCATGATTACACCCTTGAATAACAAACATGATAATATCCTCGCTTGGAACAAACCGAATCGCATCGAATTCAATACATCTAAGTTCCAAAGCCGTCCCATCTCTTTAACACAAGATCATAATTTCTCCATTCCAGTTTCTTTTGATGGAGCACTGCTTGCAGTATGTTCAGCTGAACAGATCACAACTTCTCTGTTGCGAAAGAAACATCGAAATATCTTGGATTTCTGAAAAGGTGTAAGAAATATTTCAGCCCATCGATTCTAGCGCTCCTCTACAAGTCCTACGTCAGATCTAGAATGGAATACAATTTCCATATGAAGGCCGGGGCTCATTGGCGATGTGGCACAAACTTATCATATGGACTTATACGAGCACCGCCGCAATGTTGTCTGCATTTCGCTCCTATATTGCTACATGCATGATCAATGTTCTGATGTAATGTCCATGTAATACTCGGACTGAGAGCCGCGCACATCCTTTTAGGATATCTTCTGAGCTTGGCCTAATAATATAAAAAGCAAAAGAAATCAGCCTTTCTAAGCTTGCTGACGAAGTTATATATGTATAAGGTATGTATTTCAACTATTCTGAGACTGCTATTTTAAATAAATGAAAATTTTGAATTCTTGTATTTTGTTATGTACCTAAAAAGCCTAAAATAAATACCTAATTATATATTAACAAAATTTAAAAAATATTAAAATATTTCATACATAAAATTTTCACATAAGCTAACCATGCTTAAAACATGGTTAGCTTATCTGTTCAATCAGGGAAGAAAATTGCGTCAGCAATTTTCTTCACATTCCATAGAGTTGAAACAAAATTATTCCCATGGCAAATTTTGCCAAAATTTAAAATTTAAAATTTAAAATTTAATTTAAAATTTAAAATTTAAAATTTAAAATTTAAAATTTACAAAATTTGCCAGTAGAAATATTTAAGTTGAAAAATAAAATAAAAGACAAATCGTACCTTCAGTACGATTTGTCGTGGAGATTGCGATATGTATGTACGAACGTACATACATATCACAAAAAAGCTTTCACGCTCAGAATCGCGCGCCGCGAAGATACATTGGATGTATACGCGTGCGGCTATTCTAATCGTCGTGACGGTGGCTGATGTTTATGAAAGCGTCAAATTTCAAGCCTCCGTCCAACGAAAAATATTCTGGACTTGTTTAATCAAGTCCAGAATAAATGAAAATTTTCTCAGGGTGAAAATGCAACTATGCATTTTCTACCCTGAACGAAGGCTCTTGATCACGACAAAAATGATCAAGAGCCGAGTTGGATTTTTAACCGAAGAACGGGCGGTCGATTTTTGAAAAACGGAAAAGAAAGTTGTGATTAAAATTTTATCCGCGGCGGTTGCGCGAAAGGTAGTCAAACTTACAGAGTTGTATTTTTAGATTTGGTACTCGGCGATTGAAAAAAGAATTACAGTTGGTTTCAAGAACAAAAAACAAAACTTGATAACGGTTGGTTCGGGGCCAGTTTTAAAAAGGTAAAAGAAATTAAAACGGGAAAGAAGGATTGTACCCGGAATATTCATGAGTGAAAGTGTACCCAAAGAAATTAAGAGAAATAATAAAAAGTGAAAATAAAATAACAGTGTTTTGGATAACTCCCCTGCCAGTCCCCCAAAAGGTACGTAACAAATTGGCGCAGCCGGTAGGATAGAGGAAGCCTACTTTGAAAAACAAAAAAAGTATAAGCGCTCGAAAACCCTCTATCCTACGAATCTAAAAGGAGTTTAGGACGAGATCGAATACTGGGCAAGACACCCTACCCTTCGCCTGAAGTTGAGTCTGGCTTCAGGAGTATTTCGATCTTGTCGGCTCCCAACGCTCGGGGTCGGACAGCTTTAACTGCCTCTGTTTGAAAAACACGCAGCCACCCCCTCATCAAAGCACAAAGTGCCAACGTGGGACAATAGCGGGCTTCATCCCAGCCCAGGATAAAAAAGTCCACAACCCAAAATTTCGAAATTTACACTTGAAGGAAGGAAGTTTGGAAACCATCCGCTATCTGCGATCGGGAGCTGAAAGGGACTTCGAAGTAGGCAACGCGCCCCCCTTTCAGCTTTTATCCAGGGGAATTTAAGTAGGCCACGGGCCCCCCCGGCAGCAAAAGAACTTCAAGAGACCGAACCAACGATCCTGAATTGAGAGGGACCTCGAAGAAGGCAATAAGCCCCCCTCTCAATTTGAACCAAGGGAATTAAGACGGCAGAAGCCCCCCTAGCTGCAAATTTCACACACGGTGGTCCATGAGCGAGGAAAGCTCCCACCAAGAAATACCGCCGGAAATCCAACTTCCATCAACTCCTCAACAATCTTCCTCGCCGGGCGACGCACAGGAAGATCCGTCCCGGTACGAAGGAGGCAACGCGGCAGCAACATCCGCAACAGAGGGTGCTAAGCAAACACCCCCAACAAATTCAACAAAAAAAGGGGTAACACTCAGGAGTGGGACAATCCTTACAGGTCCCCAACAAGTAAGACCTTCTACTTTAAATTTAGAAAATTATTTAAAATATCTAGAGGGGAAAGTGCGAGACTCCTCCGAACTTTCTATTATACAGTGCGATTCTATCGATAAACAGCTCAAAAAGTCCCGTGAACGGCGGCTTGAGCAAATCGCGCAATTCAAAGAAAGTACGGAAAAATTCAAAGAAAGCTTAAAGCAGTTTGGAGAACTCTCGCACTCTCTCGAAACAGAAATTACAAATAATAGTGTAGAATTAAGAGAAGGTGCCATTGAAGACAGTGTCAGTGATTCCACCGTGAGTGAAATCATATTGAATTGGCTGGGCGACTCCCTTTTGGAAACCAGCGTAGAAGAAACTAGCTCCCCAAAAGTGTCAAACTTTAGTTTCAGAATCCCCAATATAAACATTGCAGATTACGCGAAAATCGCCAAACTGACTGCTCAGCTGGTTCCCCTATTCTCGGGAGAGCAGCACCCAAAATTGAGCCTTGAGCTCCAGACGTTCCTAGGATGCTGCAGGCAGGTAATCCAGTGCATTTCGGTGGATGAACTAACAGCATTTCTGCAAATCTTCCCCACCAGACTTCGAGGCGAAGCTTATCAGCTTTTTGCCTCAAATATGCCTACTACTTTCAAAGAAGTAGAAGAACGGCTAAATCGCACATACCTGCCTAGAGAAACTTACCAGGAACTGGTAAATAAATTAATCACTACAAGGCAGTATCCTTTAGAGAATCTCACAGCCTTCACGGCACGAGTAAAACAAATGCTGGCACTCTGCAATGAAGCAGCAGAATCCAAATACGGAGCCACAGCAGCACCAGCTGTTAAAACGCAGTTGGAAGATTTCGCGAAAAACGCACTGAAAACAGGCGTAAATAACCCATATATGTGCCAATACCTTCTGACCATGACAGACGGCACGGTGGATGACCTCGTACAAAGAGCACTCGACATGGAACGTCTCCAGCAAAGTGCTCTATTCCTGCAACCTCCAGGACAGTTCCAAACAAATATGATGCAGAATACATTGCCAAATTCTGCCTGTACTAGTGTACCCAGTAACACACATTTAACTCCAAGCAGAACCCTAGTAAATCAAAGCGTATACAATCCTGGCATCATCTCATACTCACAGGCCCCCCTCCAAAACAATATGCCCATTAGCCCAAGCAGTCACATACCAACGTCACAGTTCACACAGGGAGGCACAGCATATATCAAACAGGAACCAAGATCGCCAGATAAAAATTATAATGTAAAAAATAAAAATAATTATTTAAATAAAATTACTTGTAGTTTTTGTAATTTAAGAGGCCACACATACGCAGATTGCCTCAAACGTAAAAATACTCCGTACTGTGTGAACTGCAAAATATACAACCACGATATACGTGACTGCAGGAGGAACAACAACAATATTCAAAGATCAAGCAATAATGGTGGACCATCGAATCAACGCCCTAGAGAGCCGCAGAATCCCAATAACAATTCCAGAGTCTATAACGTGCGTAAAAAGTGCGAATTTTGTGGTCGTTCTGGACATGCAGTAAATAACTGCCAACAAAAACGTAAATGGGAAGCCCGGAGTCAGGGAAACGACGTACAGTCGACCCAAAACTCCCCGGCTCGACTATAAATCTCCCATCTAATAAATTAGGGTCTCCTCAGCAGCCCGATTCCGGTGTCGCTACAGTAAAACTTCCTTTAGACATTGGCCTGAACGGCCAAACTAAACTAGTAGTAGACACAGGCGCTGAGGTTAGTATAATAAAGAAACGGTCATTAAAAGACCTCAAAGAAATTAACCACAATGAGGCATGTACACTTCAGACCCCATTTGGTACCGGAAAGACGCTGGGAAATTGCAAGGGAAACTTCGTTTTCAAAAACAAAATCCCCTGCAAGTTTCAAGTTGTAGAGAACTTGCCTGGCCTTTCCGACGATGGACTTCTAGGAAATGATTTCCTAACCAACAACTGTAACGTTGAGGGTCCAAACAAAGCACTAAGGTTTCCTCGCACGGAAACTAACCCAGATGAATTCACCTTGCCATTAGAGTTTGAAACGGACAAGCTACATTCAAACAAAGCAGTCGAAGTAAGTACACCAGCAAAAGAGTTAGAGCCTAAACAGGTTGAACTATCCACTTGCAGTGTCTTCAAGGCTCCTCCAACTAGAGAAGCTGGCTGCCAAGCTCCAAAAGAGCTCAAGGAATGTGATATAAGCTGTCTGGACAAACAAGAGACTGACGAAATCAGGCAGCAGTTGGTTACCTTAAAGGAACCAATATGCATACCTGCGCGGTCACAAATTGTTGCTCCAGTCCCGTTGAAAACGAAGGAAGAAATGCTCTGTTTATCCCAAGAGATAAGCGATGGAGTCTTCCTTGCAAATGGTTTGGTATCATCTGGAGAAGAATTAGTGCTGGTTAGCATTCTCAACGCTAACAGTTATCAAGTAGTCATACACAGCTTAAAATTACAGCTGTATCCGATAAACGACTACACAATAGTCCCATTAACAGGTGCAAAAGACCACAAAAGTACGCACATCCCCATACTAAAAACGAAAAATTCAACGAATTCCAAAAATGACGGACACGAGTGTCCAAAGCCTGCTAAAAAGGTGCATATAGCTCTGCCGTCCAAAATTCCTAGGCATAAATCGTTTCTATATAAACAAAGGCCATATAAGAACGGTAGCGAGTCGCCAAAGCCTATATTAAAGGTGCATGTTACTCCACCGTCTTCCAGTATAAAGAACTTTACATGGTCAAAACACAATAGCATCGACGCGCATGAGTATTCCACACAACCTAAGGCAAAGACCGCACAGGTGTATCAAACTCAGCCGCCAACAAAGCAGGAAGCAAGTACCCTGTTACATGCTAAATACAACAAAATAAAGCCTCATAAGGAATTAATTAAATTCAATCCAATTTCAGGAAACAAATTCACAAGGAAAAGTAAGTCAAACATAGGTTCAGCCGACAAAACGGCGATATTACAACATGTAAGATACTTATACCCGGATAATGAGACTCCGGACGACCCAAAACAATACCCGCGTATTTCTAGGCTAGAGCAAGAACTCAGCCTAGACCCAAATTTAACCGCGGAAGAAAAAATTTCGATATCGGAGCTCTGCCAAGAGTATAACGATATCTTCTTCCTCAAAGGTGACAAACTCACCTATACAAATGCGATAACGCATAATATTCCATTGGTGCAAGATCAAGCACCAATCAATCAGAAAATGTACCGCTTACCTGAAACACAGCGGAAAGTAATAAATGAGCAGCTAAAAGAAATGCTAGACAGTGGGATAGTCCAGTCTAGTAAAAGCCCTTGGAATTCACCTCTACTAGTTGTCCCCAAGAAAGCAGGACCTGACGGTGAAAAAAGGTGGCGCGTCGTTGTCGATTTTCGTAAGTTAAACGAAAAGACAATAGGCGACGCATTTCCGCTACCCCGAATCGAGGATATTCTCGACCAACTAGGTCACGCAAGGTATTTCACCACACTCGATTTGGCCAACGGCTATCACCAAGTTCTTGTCGACAAAAAAGATCGACATAAAACTGCTTTCAGCACAAGCTATGGGCACTACGAGTTCAAGCGTATGCCATTCGGGCTCAAAGGAGCCCCCGCCACATTTCAACGCCTAATGAATTTCGTCTTAACAGGCCTACAAGGCCTCGAATGTTTTGTCTACCTAGATGACATTGTCATCTATGGAAAAAATTTAAATGACCACAACGAAAAGTTGAGGAAAGTCTTCAATAAGTTGAGAGAGAACAACTTGAAACTGCAGCCAGAGAAGTGCCAGTTTCTACGAAGAGAAGTTGTTTACCTAGGACATAAATGTTCTAGCGAAGGAGCCCTACCAGACCCAAGTAAGACGGCCTGCGTCCAAACATTTCCTGTTCCAAGAACAGTAAGGCAAGTTCAGTCATTTTTAGGACTGGCCAATTACTACAGGAAATTCATTCCAGACTTCTCCAAAATTGTACGCCCAATTACGAATTTACTCCGAAAGGATGTAAAATTCACTTGGACAGAGAAATGCCAAGAAGCATTTCAGAGCATAAAAAGTGCTTTAATTTCTCCACCACTTTTAATTTACCCTGATTTTACAAAATCATTTAATCTTACTACTGACGCAAGTAACGAGGCTCTAGGAGCTGTTCTTTCTCAGGGAGAAGTCGGAAAGGACCAGCCCATTGCCTATGCAAGCCGCACATTAAATAAAGCCGAAAGAAATTACTCCACTATAGAGAAAGAGTTATTGGCTATTGTCTGGGCTACCAAGAATTTCAGGTGCTATCTTCAAGGCCGGAAATTCACGGTCTACACTGACCATAAACCTCTCAAAGGTGTCTTCAATGTGAAAGACCCTACTTCCCGTTTGGTGAGATTTCACCACAAATTATCTGAATTCGATTACAACATCGAATATAAACCAGGGAAGTACAACACTAATGCAGATGCACTAAGTCGCATCCCTCAAGCATTAAAGGAAGACAGTTTAGGCAATACCTTAACGGTAGAAGCCCTAGTCCACCACACAATGGACTCAGATGTGGAGGAAGACAACCCCACAAATAACAAAAAGAAAAAGAAATCCGCTCATTGTTTCGTCGTGACTCGAGCTCAGAAGCAGAAGGCTCAAGAGACAATAGATAGCTCCAGTGTGGAGACAGAAGAGCACACGAATGCGGACCAACACGAAATTCAACATACGGAGGCGGAAAAACTAAACCCAGCATCGCTTGAGCAAAAAGTAAGTACTGGCAAGACACCCGAAGTTATCACGAGCCCTACGGAAATCCGAACAATCTTAAAAGATTATCACGATTCTCCATTTGGTGGCCATCAAGGTGTCATAAAAACTTACAAACGTATAAGACGCAAGTATTGGTGGAGACACATGCTTAGCGACATCAAGAAATACATAAAAAAATGCCCAAAGTGCCAGACGATGAAAGCTTCTCCACAATATAAAATGCCAATGGTTATCACGGACATCGCAGAACAACCGTTCGACAAAGTTTACCTTGATATTGTAGGTCCATTAGAAGAGACGACATCAGGTAACAAATATATCTTGACCTTCCAGGATAATCTAACAAAATTTGTCGACTGGTATGCAATACCTAATGCCGAAGCAGTCACAGTAGCGCAAGTTTTCTTTGATGAAATCGTTACGCGCTATCGCATACCCAAAAGAATACTCACCGATCAGGGAACAAATTTCCTGAGTGAATTATTCAAAAGAGTATGTAAGCTTCTAAAGGTAAAGAAGTTACAGACTTCAGCATACCACCCACAGTCTAATGGAGCACTAGAGCGTGCTCATAGACCCCTAATAGAATACATGCGAACAATCGTAGATGAACATCCCAAAACATGGGACCAATACCTACGAACCGCTGCATTCGTGTATAACAACAGTGTGCACGAGGGTACTAAACTTACCCCGATGGACTGCCTATACGGCTTCACAGCGGATGTCCCATCAAATTTAAAACGGGATCCCGAACCCGTTTACAATCACGAGAGCTATTATCATATACTAAAGTATAAGCTCCAAAAATCGTACGCCACGGCAAGAAAGAATTTATTAGCCAGTAAACAACGCTCGAAGGGGTACTATGATAAGACAGTACGACCCCTAACTTTCCACATAGGAGATAAGGTCCTCATTAAAAATGAAAGCAGGAAACATAAGCTTTCCCAAATCTGGGTAGGACCTTATCAGGTAACTGCTATACCAAGTGGAGTAAACACCACAATAAAAATTGGTAAGCGTACTGTAACGGTACATAACAACCGTCTAAAACCATTCTTCGAATGAAATAAACATGTTGCCACAGAACCAGGTTGACTCAAATTCCTACTCTGTTTGTTTCAAATTAATCCCATTTTAACGGCTCTCAGGAACACTTGCGGTGGAGCCACTCCACTGCCTGGTCTAATAACGGCACGAAATAAGTAAAGTCATACTTAAAGGATTATTTTTTTTTCCTCCGAATTGTCCACAGAAATGGCGCTACAAACTATTGCAATTGCCCTCCTCATCCAGTACACGATAGGAGAAATCGCCGACAAACCCTATGCTATAACCAAGCTAAATAGCTCGGGCATATTTTTCGAGGATCTAGGAAGCCTCATGGTGTATCATAGCACTTGGAATGTTCTCACGGAGATAGACTTGGATGAGTTAGACTCACAGATAAAACTAACGAAACAGGCAGAATATTTAGTGCATAAACTCTGCATAAATATCACAGATAAAGAAGACCTGTGCAACGTGCAGCAACTACGCATACACGCTATAATAGATAGCGTACAAAAGCGCACGAGAACCATTAAGGAATTAGTTCCAGGAAGGCGTAAGGCCAGATCACTATTCGACGGAATAGGCAATGCTATGCATTATCTGTTTGGTACCATGGATAGCAACAACGAGAAGGAAATATACAGTAGATTGGATGAAATTGAATCAAATGCACAAGCCCTAGCTGAGCTAGAGAAACAACAAATAAGTGTGGTTAAAACTACCTTGGAACAGATTCAAAAACCATTGGCTATGTTAATAGATCGTCAGCAAAACATAGCACACCAGATTAACGATCTGCATACCGTGACCGAGGACCTAACCAGAAGGCAGCTGAGGCAAGAGATCATATCGAGCTTATTGCTTCAAATCATCGAAGTCGAATACCGTCAACAAGCCCTCCTTGACATTATAATAGCCACTAAAGGCAACCATATTCACCCACTCCTCGTGTCTCCCAAAAATCTGCTGGATGTATATCGAAAATCAACTTCGAAATGTCTAAACGACCAAAATTGTCTATCGATTCTGTACCAATCAGCAGGAGCCCTGTCACGCCTTATGCAGAACAAATTGGTGGTGAGAATAACTCTCCCAATTTTTGATTCCCCCAAAATGAGGCTACGGCAAGTCCGATGCTTTCCAGTACCACAACCAGCAAATTATTCCATAATCCCTGACCCTGGATACTCTTGTGTGGCAAATAGCGCTCGCACACAGGAATTCCTCTTATTAAAAGACGAAGATATGAAAAGCTTCAAGAAAGTTACTCATAGCATGGAGGAAAATACATATATAGGTCGACTAAATACCCCCATAATTAAGGCAACAACCTCAGATGAATGTATAGTGAAAGTGTTGTACAATCCTTTAAATGAAGTGCCCAAGTGTAAGTCTAGAGTACAGACTCCTCAAAAAGACATGTTGATAAAGTTAAACAAGCCCAATGCGTGGCTATTTTCGTTCATTACCTCCACGGTACTACATATAACTTGTCGAGATCACTTTGCCATCTCAAAATTAGAGGGGCAGGGGATACTAGAGATAACGCAACCATGTCAGATGCAAATAGGGGAAAAGGTGCTAAGGTACGAAGGTGAAAATAAACACCCTCTCAAAATTACTCAGCCTGAACAATTTCCTGAGCTGAATCATTCATTACTCAACCTGAATCTAGCCGAAATTTTACCCAAGTCTCAAAACCAAAGAGTGCAAACCGAAATCATAACAGGGGACGATATCAATAAATCAATCTATACTGGCACACATTCGCTGGAAGATATCCAGCACAAATTAGACCAGTATAGTAACAAGGTATCAAGCAGACAATCCCATATCCTGTCCACAACTTCTCTATCATTTACGAGCCTACTAGTTCTGGCCATAATGATCGCTGTGGCAGTAAAATATCTTAAACCTGTTGTCATCAAAATAAAACAACAGAGAAATCAACCACAAGGTAACCCCGAAGTCTTATCAGAGGGAATTCCTTTAGAAGAGCGAACTCCTGCTCCCCAACCCAGTTTAAGGCGAGCCAGAAGCCTCCCGAAAACAAAATCAGTCCAAATCGTTTAAAAATTGGAACACGGACACTGTCAACAGTGGTCACTTGATCAAAGTAAATTTATAAACAAAACAAAACCTGGTCACATGTACAAAGCATATGAATAATTAACAAAAACGATTTGTACTAGACATAAAACAGACCTAAAGTGTCAGAGGAAAAATTGTATTATAATTACCTAACAAAATAAGTTAAAATAAATAACTGCATGTAAAGAAAAATAAAATAGAAGTAATTTTAAATTAAATAAAATTAAACAAATCACTAAGATTAAATTACCCAAAAATTCATAGAGTAGTATAAAATTAAAATGTATTAGAATTTTAAACTAAAAATAAGTCAGAATTAGGACTAAAAGATAAAGTATAACAGAATAACTAACGGATAAAACATGTCTTAAAAGTAACAATAAACAAATAAAGAATTACACTGAAATTAATTAACACCTAGAAAAGAAAGTATGATAAAAAAAAAATAATGTAAGAAAGACAAGAAAAATTTACCAGGCTACTAATAATACACAAAAAAAAAACATTATATTAGAATTAAATCCAAATAAAATAAAGAAAACAGTAGAAATAAACAAGTAAATAAAAATAGATAGAGTAGTAATAAAAGTAAAGATAAATGCCCTAGAATTACAATAAAATACTAAAAAGTGTAATACAAAAAAAAAAACGAGGTAATTCAAAACCCAAAAAAAAAAAAAAAGTTTTACCAGGTTAGATTATCGAAAAATGAAATAAAAATAATAGATCTAGAAATTATTATATATTCATAGATTAAACATATTAACAAAAATTTTGTAAGCCCACACCGAACCGAAAACCCGAACCGCCCAATTAGCGCCAAAAACAACTTCCCCTGAGAATTATTCCTCTTCAAAGAATAATTCTCTTTTTCTCAGGGGGAAGGATTGTTATGTACCTAAAAAGCCTAAAATAAATACCTAATTATATATTAACAAAATTTAAAAAATATTAAAATATTTCATACATAAAATTTTCACATAAGCTAACCATGCTTAAAACATGGTTAGCTTATCTGTTCAATCAGGGAAGAAAATTGCGTCAGCAATTTTCTTCACATTCCATAGAGTTGAAACAAAATTATTCCCATGGCAAATTTTGCCTTCAGCAAAATTTGCCAGTAGAAATATTTAAGTTGAAAAATAAAATAAAAGACAAATCGTACCTTCAGTACGATTTGTCGTGGAGATTGCGATATGTATGTACGAACGTACATACATATCACAAAAAAGCTTTCACGCTCAGAATCGCGCGCCGCGAAGATACATTGGATGTATACGCGCGCGGCTATTCTAATCGTCGTGACGGTGGCTGATGTTTATGAAAGCGTCAAATTTCAAGCCTCCGTCCAATGAAAAATATTCTGGACTTGTTTAATCAAGTCCAGAATAAATGAAAATTTTCTCAGGGTGAAAATGCAACTATGCATTTTCTACCCTGAACGAAGGCTCTTGATCGCGACAAAAATGATCAAGAGCCGAGTTGGATTTTTAACCGAAGAACGGGCGGTCGATTTTTGAAAAACGGAAAAGAAAGTTGTGATTAAAATTTTATCCGCGGCGGTTGCGCGAAAGGTAGTCAAACTTACAGAGTTGTATTTTTAGATTTGGTACTCGGCGATTGAAAAAAGAATTACAGTTGGTTTCAAGAACAAAAAACAAAACTTGATAACGGTTGGTTCGGGGCCAGTTTTAAAAAGGTAAAAGAAATTAAAACGGGAAAGAAGGATTGTACCCGGAATATTCATGAGTGAAAGTGTACCCAAAGAAATTAAGAGAAATAATAAAAAGTGAAAATAAAATAACAGTGTTTTGGATAACTCCCCTGCCAGTCCCCCAAAAGGTACGTAACAATTTTATAAAGACACAATTTATGATGATTCGTGAATTTGAATAAAGTAAATTTCCCTAGTTTTATTAACTAAAATGGATGATTGGGAAGTATTACACTTCCACCATTTACAAACCAAAACAAAATGAATAATCTAACATCCCCTTTGACTTTTCGGAGTGGCAAAGAACCTTGAGCAACTTTCATCATTGCGAGTGGTAGCCACTTGCTAATCTGTTCGACTCGTATCTTTAAAATGGATAAATTTTGTGCATTTGACATTTACGAGTGGTGGCGAATGTCTTCAAACTTTTGTTCAGTTTTCAGCATATACCATTTTTAAACCATATTTGCGCCGCCCCCCCCTCCCCTCACCGGAATCCTGGATCCACCACTGATGGACCATAACATTTGAAATTATGTATACCTCGAGTGATTCATATTTTTTTGTATCTGAAGTGTTGAGGAAGTCGATCAAATATATACAAAACTGCTAGTATAAAACCATTTGCTTTCGGCACGCTATAAAACAGGTTGTGGTCCATTCGAGAATGAATAAAGAGTATAATGACCGACGTCAGTAACATCAATGGTTCAACTCTTCCTAAAATTCAACCAATATGCTCTTCGTGTGTTTCATTTGGTTTTCGTCCATCACGTTAATAATTTTGAACTTTTATAAATATATTATCCACACCAATAATACGTGCTAGGAATGGTGTCAAAATATCTGCTGTAGCCTTTTCGTATTGTGTTTTTCCTGACAATTGTTCTACGGGATTCAGAAAACCAATTAAGGCTATCGCAGGATGAATTGATCCTCCATAGGGGGCTAAAAAATTCGGATTATAAGGATTACCAAAGCACTGAATTAAGGTATCCAAGTAATTGATCTAAAAGAAGAATAAAAATCAAATTATGTCATCTATATGAATACGAGATAAAAGCAAGCAACCTCATATCCATTTTCTTCATCAGTTCTGTTGAATTTTTCACCGTCATCTTAAAAATAGCCCCAATTGGATTGAATAACGCAATCCGGTGGTTTTGTTGCTCCCCTGAATTCAGAACTTAATAGTGCAAAACAGATGATTTAATAGATTTTTCATTCTCTCTTCCAACAGCTATAAATTCAATTAAAATATAAATTTAATTCTGTGGAACAGTTAATTATTTTATAATAACCCTTAATTTGTTCTTGCAAATCAAAGACTTTCAATAGAAAATCTTGATGGAATGCAGGACCAAATTTAATGGGGCCATTTGTACGATTTCTGGTAAATCAACTGCTTCTATTATTAACAGATGAAAAAAAATACACATTATAATAAATTATGCATAATCTGCTAAACACAAATATAGTAAATATATAAATTTTACCTCTAATGATGCAATAGTTACGCATAAGATATTCTAGATGTCTGAGACAAAAATTGTTTGGGTGGATTCTTATAAAACGGACTTCTTTAAGAAACCCACGGAAGATTTAATACAAATTCAGCTATTCAGACAATTACTACCCGGCACTATCCGTAAGTTCATTGAAATGGTCAGTCAATGATTTCATAATTTGAATCAATAAATTGCTTTAATAATACATATATGTTATTTACGTTGATCTCTTAGAGAGTCTTTGTATGCGAATACGAGTAGTTAAGTATACATTATAGGTACAACAAAATTTATCAGTCTTCATCCACCCTCAATTCGAATCCTCTCCGATGATTTATTTGAAATCTGTAGGTACCACCATGAAAAGATGAATATAGCCATAGAAAAAATATTATGCTGCCTTTATAATATAAATATGTATAAACAGGCGATAATTTCACAAAACAAAATTTTGCTGAGATTAGTAATAAATATATAGCAGGAAACTATCAGAAAGCGTAATAAATACTTAGTAGACCGCCAACTCAATTTCACGTAATGCTAATAGAAATTGCTAAATTCGGAGAGAAAAAAAACTTAAAAGTTATTCCCTGTAACTTTTTTATACATGTTCATACAGTTATGAAATATTAAAAATATATATTTTACCTGCTCAATTTTATAGAAAGGTTCAAAGCGAGAATCAAAATATTCACGTTCAACATTAGACAAAGAAGAACCGCAAAGTTCGACAGAATCTGTAGTTACATATAAAAACTCAATACCGCAGCCCACCACAATCATCACTAATCCTGAAATTTTATTTTATTAATATTATTTATAAATTAATAACACAATCATAGATAGTATCTATAAAAAGTGTTGTCCGCGGATACGTAATCAAAATATCCAGATTCACCATCTGTTGAATCAATAATCTCTGTTTTTACTGTATTGAGTCCCTGATCATCTTCCCATGACACACCTATGAAGGTAAATACATTTGTTTTATAAAAATAATATAAGAACTCATTTTAAAGCTTTACACAAATTAAGAGAGACAATGATGAAACTCACTCTAATAAATACATTAACTGAAGCAAAAGCTTCAGCAAATATATTGTTAGTTTATAAATTAAGATAGACTACATTGTCCAACATAAAACTTATGACATATAATCACAAAAAGCAGACACAACTGCAAACATAACAATAATAACTAATTAAATACTTCATTCAAATAACATTTAACATATCTACTAGACCTTTTTGATTGAAGCGGCGAATACTCACTATCACCCTAATTTTTGTGTCCAGCAATGGCCTAAGATGGCCTAGCGTCGGCTCGACCTGTCCTAGTTGCTATACTAGTAGTTTTCCGAAAATGGTAAAAAAACTGAAGACGACAACTTAGCAATGTTTTTCGAAAAAGAAACAACCGACATATAATATGAATGGAGTGAGCATTAGACCTAAATAAAGAGTGGATTTTTTTATTATTTTTATCTATACTTTACCAACTGCTTTTCAAAGTAAAGTTAATGTATCTCATTATTCAGCCATAGTTCGTCCCATCCTCTGCTACGGCTCTACGGTCTGGTGGACGGCACTGACGAGGAACTGTAACCTTGAAGTGCTGTCAAAAATCCAGAGAGCCGCCTGTATGGGTATAACTGGGTGTCTGTGCACCACGCCCACGGCGGCATTGGAGGTCATGATTGACTTATTGCGGCTGGACCTTTATTGCAAGGGTGTGGCTGCAACTAGTGATGTCAGGCTGAGAGCGGGGGGCTGGTGGACGGAGAGCGGTTTTAAGCACTTCAATATACTCCAGAAGGTAGACTGTAGGGACTGCAGGGTAGAAGCAGACTATCAAGTACCCACCCTGTCTTTTGGTGGGAGTATCAATGCAACGATATCCACCAGGTGGGACTGGGAGGGGAAGGAAGTGGTTGTTGCATCCGATATTTCTATATTTACGGATGGCTCCAAGACGAGTGCGGGCACAGGGGCTGGAGTGTACTGTAGAGACCTTCTGTGGCACGAGTCTTATAGACTACCTGACAAATGCAGTGTTTTTCAGGCAAGGCTCAAAGCGATTTATCAGGTGGCAACATTGGTATCCATGTGCAGAGAGTCTGCATGGGACATCTGCATATATACTGATAGCCAGGCTGCCCTCAGGGCGCTGGATGCTGAGCTGGTAAAATCAAAATTGGTGCAGTTACGCAAAACAAGGCTTGAGGAATAGACTGTAAGGCACAAGGTGACCCTTAGCTGGGTACCTGGCCATAAGGATAAATCAGGCAACGAGATGGCTGATGAGTTGCCCGAAAAGGGCTCCGAATTGGATAGCTCCGCAGCTGTAGCTTACGTGAGGATCCCAGTCGGAGCATTAAAAGAGGAAATCATCAGGGACGTCTATTTAAAGGCAGGCCTCCGATGGAGGGATACCTGTCGTATTGCTAGGCAATTGTGGCCTAAATATGACAGGAAAAGTACAATTGAACGGGAACTGCTTAATAGCAGCAGAGCGAATACCAGGAATCTAGTAGGTGTCATGACGGGTCACTGGGCCATAGGGGACCATGCTAGAAGACTGGTAATAGCGGCAAACGATTTCTGCAGGAGTTGTAGGGACTCGGAGAAAATTGAAACCGTCAAACATATGCTTTGCGAATGCCCCGCTCTGATGAATAAAACAGGTAGGCTACTAGGTAGCTACTACTTTTCAAGTCTGGGGGAGCTTCAAAGCATAAAGTTCAGAGACATCCTGAGTTTTCTGAGTTAGGCAGTATGGATCTAGGTTATAGTCTTGGATATATCCTGAGTTTCCCAAGGAAAGCAGGATAAATCCGCGGCTTGAAGGGTTCTCCCATGAGGTCTAGGGGCACAATGGACCCGTTGGAGGACTAAGTGAGGCTGGCTGGTTGTCCAGTGGCACTTCTCTTACCTAACCTAACCTAACCATCTCATTATTCAATGCAAAAAGAAAACAATATTTTCGATTTGAGCGATCCCCTCTAAACAAGAATGAATTTCACTGAAATTTAACTAGAAGTTTAAATGGCATTAGCTAACAAATTCTCTGATAATCCTAAATTTACTTGGGCACTACTAAACCAACAAATATAATAAACTACTTCTAAACGATGAAGATCATTTCTTTGGTTTTCTTGAGGAGATGTATTAAAAACATTTGTTCAAGTTGCAGACTTATTAGCAGCTTGAGCCGAAATTGATTGGTCAGGCTTTGGTATTCCACCAAATGTACTGCCAAGCTTACAGTTGATGGGGATCCACTACCAAAACTTAATTTCGCATTTTTCGTAGAAGTGGTCGATAAGGGTTTACCGCAGGGCACAGGAGAAATCTCTTTTAACAATAGTCGAATTTGGTTTTGCTGTTGGGACGCGTTCGTTTAGTATTCCACTTTTTTTCAGTTTTTCAGGTGTTATGGCGACTGCATCACTTTTTACCGCTTTTCTTATTGTGTTACCACCCTAAAAATAAAAAAAGATCCAATTTTAAAATTAGACTATAAAAAAATTAATTAAATATGTAAATTGTTCTTACACAACAACTTTTCCGTTAGATATTTCATCCAATATAACCAATTCTAAATTTTCCCCAAGCTAGAATATGTATTTGCTCTGCCAAAGTTTGAGATATTGCCTCTAAGCCAGGTACATTCATTTTTGTGTTCATATTGTTTCGCACTAACTTTTGATGAGATGCCCAATAAGCACCGATTTTTTTTCGACAGCGCGAAGATTATCATAATTTTTAGCAAGTAGAGATTTTAATTTTGGCGTTTCTCGAAGATTTTATTTTGGTATACCAAAAATTTGTATAATTCTGTGAAAATTTTACACAAGATCAATTTTCACAAAAGCGCGCCAACAATTTTATGAGAGTAAAATATGAAAAATTCGCCCCTTCTAATTTATTTCCGAAAAGATTGGTTATTCCAACTATTTATTACTTATCCGTTATAACGTAGAGTAGGCTGTGATTATTTAATAATTGATAAATCTATGTATAAGAACACAATTGGATCTATTAAAAGCAAATGGTTTAGGAAGTTATACTTGTTTTAATTATATTACTAAAAAATGTGGTCCTCTACAATTTATACTCGCTTCCACATAAGGAATTTCAGTATCCAGTTCGAACTCAAAAAGTTGAATAAAAAACGCCTTTCTTCTTTTATTATGTCAATATCGTCTTAAATTTGTGCTCTTTGGTCACATAAAGCAAAATTTTCCTTAAATATTAGATAAATGTGTAATTTGATTTTCTGAAAACATACAACCCGTAATTCTTAATGATTCGCCTCAATCTGCGTTGCTTTGTTTTATATTTTACATTTATTCGATTGTATAGATTATGTTTAAGATATCCAATACCGGTAATATTTTTTTTTAACCTAAAAAATTAGAAAAATCTCTCCGCCAATTTGAAAATTCTTTGCTTTCACACCAGCAAGCACATAATTAATTGTCCCGAAGGGATTTACACGAACAAACTAACAAAACTAACCGGGTCTTGTTATTGCAACATTACAATGCACAATTCAAAAAGTCTTATTATCAAATACGAAATCTTAAAAAAAAAAATTGCTGAAATTGACTATGTCTCCAAATGACGTTGCAACACAACAAGTTCAGTTCAAATCTACCATACCTTGATAATCTTTGTATCATGTTACCGACTCTTTAATGGTACTGAAAAGAAAATCAAAATTCAAATTTATTTTATGTTTTTATTAATTTAAGATAAAAAATTGAACTATTCTAATTTTATTTATAATTATCTAAAGTTTTAATTTTCAAATATGTCGTTTTCTCTACCGGCGTCCGTTGAGTCCAAATGAATTTTTCAAAAACAATTGCTCATCATGAGTTTATTGGCTACGAAACTCGGCTTTCGGCTCATTCCAAGAAATGAAATCGAGGGCGTTTATCTTTATTCCATTAGGAGCTCTCGACGCGTATATTTGGGTATGGTCCTTTTTTCCTTCCGTACATGGAACAGAATTAATCCGCAAATTCGCTGTTGTAGAACTTATAAATTGGTTGCACTGTTTCACTTTGTGATGTTGCGATTGCCGCCTTGAAAGATTATAATGGGTTGGGGCCACTGACATATATATAAATGGACTGCTTGATCTCCTATTTCATGTGGCACCAATTTTGATTTCAGAAAGTATGCTCTCACTGTCAATGCTACCAACTGTCGTAAATTGGCGCTATATTTAAATTATTTGCGAATTTACTTATATGCATGTCCGTGTGATTTACCGAATTTACCACAAAAGTATTTGGGACTATTTGTATCGTTAAATTTTAATTATGAGTCGAAGAAAGTGTTTTTATCAAGGATTTTTACAAGCAATTTCTCATTCCTAATCGTTACAGTTCAGTGGGAAAGTATGCTCTCACGGAAAGAGACAGGAATATGAAAGTGGTGCCATTTGCTTTCATGCATTTTTGGTTCAACAAGCAGTCCATTTATATACATGTCAGTGGTTGGGGCATGCTTGCCTGAAAATTAGTTCCACGTGCTCGAAGCTTCTGTGCAGTGTGTTGTGTCGTGTGTGCATTAGAAACTAAAACCAATTAACATAATTTTTTTCGGAAGTAATTCATCTATTACTATAGCGACTTTGGTTTTGTATCCTAATAACAAGGAATTAAATAAATAATAAATATTAACAACATTGATTTTAAAGTGATTGCAATCGAAACGCTATGCAGGAAAGATGTCAGTTTTCGGCATAATTCTTTATCTTACAAAGCAAAACAACTTATAATAATTTAAACATTGATATGATATAGGTAGTGTTACAGTAAGCAAATAGAATAGTAATCCAAATACTTTTAACTCCTCATACCTCTTAACCTTTAACATATGTAATTTTTTCTCATTCGAAAGTAATTCCCTCGAGATAAATCTGAAAATTATGAAAATGATATTTTGTTATGAATTTCAATTGGAAAATTTGTATTAACATATTATAAACCTTGGAAATTAATTTGTTTATCGCATTTAAATATATTTTTCGTTCCATTTAAAACACGACATTCTTGTTTCTTTTTTTTTTTAATATAAAGCGTGCGTTCTTTGACAATTGAAAAAAAAAACAAGTGAGAAACTCGTTTCCGTGTGAAGCGTCTAGTAAACCAACAAGTAATAAGAATTATTTGCATTGAGGAGCAATTTATTGTTTATTAAAATAATACTTGAAGAAGAAATTTTCTACAGCTACGAAAATCTGAAAACAAAAATGGCGGATGTACTGAAAAATGAAGAAGTTCAGGTGAGTGAAAATGCAATAAATTTGAGCCAATCAAAACATGGTTGTGTAAAACTTTTCCACAATATTTTTATAAATAAAATATTTGAAAAAAAGTTTTAAGTTTTCGTAAATACATTAAATCAATTCGCGTCCATTTGAGGAAATGTCATCCTTACAAGAAGTGTTTTTAGTAGAATTTACTTGATGTCGGTGTTTAAACTTTTGTAGTAAAATAGTAAGTTGTAAATTTATGTTTTGATTTAAATTAAAAACTCAAAAATAATTCATCTAGTCAGCATAATAATTGAAAATGTCGGTGTATGCGGAAATCACCAGTTTGCGTCCAGTCTAAGGCAGCTTGCATCCACCCGCCAATTCGCATCCAGGTTAAACAAAAATTAGAAATACTCCTTTTATATGGGGGTGTTAAATAACTGTCGTTTTGAAAAATACGATTTTATTTCGTTTTTTTATTCCTAATGTGAAAAGCCATTACAAAATAATATGTTGTTATAAAATTAACAGTTACATAAGGTCCATTCGTTTCCAAGCTTGATGTAAATACTCTTATAACATATTTTTACTTAATGTTATCTGAAGTAATTTTTTTTTTATGAATTCATTTGATAAACAAACGTTTAATTAATTTTTTTAATTTTAATGTCCAAAACCGAATGTTTATTGGACTTTTAATATGATTACCAAAAAGATTTTTTTTGTACTCTGAACATTGTGTGAATAATTAAAAATGTTAATATTATATTGATTACATATGTACTTAGATAAAATTGAATAAAAATTTATATAGTATACTGTAGAATTTCGGGGTATTTATCATTTATAACTCGTAATCTGAATAAACAGTGATGGCTCTCTAGGTTATTGACATTATTGCATTATCAATATATCAATATTGAAATTACAAGTGTGTCTATGAAAGTTGTAAAATATTGTGAATTTCGTTGTATGGCTGCCTATTTATCTTTCGACACAAGTTGGTGCGTGGTTTTTGAATATTTCAGGAACATTATTAAATCCAAAAAAAAAAAAAAAAAAAACAATCAGCAAACATTCTATCGTAGTTTCATGATGAAAAGCGAATGTGCAATTTGGCCATAGCATTTCTTGCGTAGACACGGAAATTTTTAGTTTCCTTCCTTGGAAATCCAGTGCCTTGAAAATTATTAGTTAATTTGCTTTACCTATTTAAGACATGCATAAAAAAATGCAACATACCAAAATTGTGACAAGAAGTTAATGTTGTCTTTATAACTAAAGCTCATTGGGGAAACTACTTAACGACTAGTACTAAAAGTGTGATTTAAGTTTAACTTATTTTCTCCTCAAAACCCTCATATTTGTAAAAGTAACTTCTTCGGAATAAATCTGAAAATTATTAAAAAGAAATATTGTTATAAATTTCAATTGCTAAATTTGTATTAACATACTATAAACCTTGGAAATTAATTTGTTTATCGCAGTTAAATCTTTTTCTTTCGTCCCATTTAAAACCCGACATTCATTGATATTTTTTCTTCTTTCAATATTAAATCCTCTACTGAGAGAAGTGATTCGATTTCTACTATACGGTTTTGCTAACTCGTTTTGCCAGTCATATCTTAGAATTTTTTAATTTGATTTGATTTCTTTTTTAATTAATTTACATAAAACAGTTCATATCTTTCCTTCTACACAATAATAGGCACCTATCTATGCATAATCAATCTCAGAGACGATTAATGTCTGCTTTGTACATTATACTCGCTCATAGTCATTGCAGGAAGAGAAAATTGTACAAAGTTTATTCCTCGTTTGCATTGCGCCAGTGCGAGAAACAAAACTTTGTAATGAAGAGGTGTAATACAAAGTGGTCGAGTCTATTGGGAGCTTTGATAGCACCACGTTTTCAATAGCTCTAAATGAAGTAGAGTGAATTTTGGTCTTATCAGTCAGGTCAACTTTTATGAATCGTAAGATCGATGAAGTTTCACATTAAAGAGACAACTTTTCCCCTATTTCGATATTAGAATTCTTACTGCATTTAGTGAATAGGTATCATTTGAAAATATTTCAAAATTATTCGATAAATTTATGAAATAATTATTTTTACGCATGTTTCGCGTTCGAGGTTTACTATATTATGCGATGCTCAATTAGTCCTTTCTTATGTACTTGTTAAGCTTATTTAAAGTTAGATCGATTGAGGGTTGTTATATATATATATATATATATATATATATATAATTGCAGTTTTCCCTTGAAACGTTGCCTATAAGTGTTCAATTTTACACATTCCATCATATTTTTACACTCAAACTCAAATGATAAGTGTTAATAAAAATTTGGGACTAATTTATCTTTGATATAGAATCTTGCCGGTATTGAGTATTACATGTACATAGCAGTGACAGTCTTTTTTGTTATTTGCTATTTTGAATATTAAGTGAGAAGAAAATTAAGTGAACATCGAAAAACATAATAACATAAAATTATGTACCTAGATATCTATATAATATTTTGTTGTAAAACATAATTATAATAAAATTCTTATAATTTTCATTACAGACTGCGATCCTGACCTGAATCCTTCCGCTACAGCCTAATTAGAGAATTTAATAAATCAATTAGAAAAGTTAGTTGGACGTTTAGAAAGATCGATATCATCACGTGAATTAGAGATTGCAAATCAAACATTTGATTCAATTATTGAAACAAAGCTTCGATGTTTTGATCTTGAAACAGCCGTTTCCTAATCTATCAACTAATAAAGAGGAAGACGAACCGGATATTTCAGACTGTTTTGATCAAAGACTTGAAACTTGTCTCAGACATATTAACGAAAGTTTTAACAGGGACTCATCAATTGAAGGAAGGCTTCAAAATACTCAAACAGTACCTACTAGACGAATATCTTGTAGAAGAACAATCACCTGGTGCTTTTATTGGTCTTGTTGCTGCTACTAAAGACATGAGCGTTTCTGGTTATAAGCTATTGCAGATTTTCATTCCTGCACTATTTGATAAGATATGTACATTATAAATAGCGGTACATTATTTACATTGTCACCAATGACATACAAAATCTTTTTACATTCGTAAGGAACCTAAAACTGATCCTTATTGGGCGCAGTAATCAGAGGCGCCTAATTGCCTGCCTGCGCAATATTATAAATTGTTATTGTAATATTGACTGAAATGTAAAATACATTTCTTTTCTTTAGTTTCATCTTGTAGGCTAATCGTGTTGAATTATGTTCATTGAAAATGAAAAATTTTATGCAAACAAAATTGAGGAAGTATATAGAGATAAAATTGTATATAGTCATACACTAAAACTGAATTGGAAATTCTACCAGATATAGCTCAACCTGGAATTTCTGTTGGTAAATTCATATCTATCTCTCGAATGTAGTTCTTTGGTTATCTATCTAGTTAATAAAATGGTAAAATTGACAAAGTCTGAACATTTCCAAAGTTATATGGTACATTACAACTCTGAATTCTCGGAAGAGTTGTATTTGATGACCTGCTTCAGTAAAATAAGATTTGCCCAAGCAATAAATGGTGCCAGACAAATTACAAGCAAAAGTTTCTGGCCAACTTCATAACGCATATATTTCGTTCGTCACTTGCCTGCTCCTCACGCAAAAACATTTTATGACTTCCAAAAAAATTCTATGAAAACTCCTACAGACAAATCTAAAATCTCTCCATGCCCATACGATCCTACTGCTATGCAGATGTCCGATATGCTTTGGAGTACAATGCAGACGAATACTACAGCATCATATAGCGTTGCAGGTATGTATGTACATAGTGTAGGATTTGTTTCAATTTTCAAATTGCATACTTTTATGTTCTTTATGTTTCACTTTACTTTACTTTATGTTTCACTGTGCTTATGAGAACAGAAATCATGACCCTTTTTTTGGTGGTAACCCCCATTTTTTGTGACTCAGGTGCCCATTGCCCCAAATCACAACCATATTTCATTTAAAATTCCGTTTAAAATTTAAAATGCATTTAAAAATGCATTTCCATGTCATAACAAAATGCAATTTAGCTTAAATTGCATTTTGTTATCAGGCAAGCAGACCATTCTCACAGTATGCACTGCATACTTACCTACGTACACAAGTGCATATCGGATTACAGTTTTGCATTGATCCATATAGCTCGCATCAAAGTACTTTTGCATTTTCTCACGTACGTTTTTTCAACGTCATGAGAAAACAATAAAAAGAAAAAAGAGCTTTTAAAGTAATCATGGGTGGGTACCTGGGTGCAATTCGCCCAAACCTCGGGAAGTTGTTTTTCTGATATCCGCCGAGTAGATCTCGAAGTTCGATTCTTCTTCTTAAAAAGGTGAAATATATTAAAATAAGGGTAGAATAAAGATTTGTGATCAAAAGAATAAAAAATAAAGATTTGTGATCAAAAGAATAAAAAATAAAGACTTGTGATCAAAAGAATAAAAAATAAATATTTGTGATAAAAAAAAAAAATAAGATTTGTGCCCAAAAAAATATAAAATAATGATGTTTGTTCCAAGAATAAAATAAAGATTTGTGCTAAAAAAAATGAGTTTAGTGAAATTCCTCTACTAAAGTTTTTCTTGTGAAATAATCAGCCAAGTAGAATAAGGGAGTGTTCTTTAAATAAGAATAAGTAGAACCCTCGAGGCAGTGTGCTCTTCTACCGAAGCACGGCACAAGAGCACAACACCTTAAGCATAAAAACTTTTTTTAGGAAGTTTTGGTGTATTATGGTGCTGCATTAAAAATCTATCACTACCTGACATAATTCAGTGTACCTACTGCCTTTTGGTAGTAGGAACCGAAGTAACCGAAGAATAGAAATTTATCGCTTATATTAATCCTATTCTGATCGTTAGAAACATATTGAGAAACTCAAGTGATTTCTGCAGGATATTGAATTCTAATAGCTTTACAACCACGTTTAAAATGGCAGACAAAATTACAGTATTGTGATATTATTTAATATTATTTAACGGAATATTTGTAACTCAGATCTGGAAGTATAATTACAGTGAACGTTTCGCTTCTTCGCTGTACATTTCTGTTGTTATTACTGGAAAACAAAAACAAAATCAAGGGAACAAGCTATACTGATGCATGTTCTGAGTTTACTGTAATTCTATGTAAATACGCATTTAAAGCATTTTCTTAAAACCATATATGACTTGTCTTGAAGACATTTATGAAGACAAATGTTTAGTGGAAATTTAATCTACGCCATCTAGTTTTCACATAAATCACAACATAAGACAAAGTTAAGACATGACTTAAAGACACAAGCGGACATGCCATATGCAATTGTCTTTAGGCCTGAACCACAATTAGAGCTTTTCAGCCAGCTTTATCGCCAGTTTTCTTCTAAAGCTGACTGAAAAAGCCGAATTGAACCCAACTGGCGTTTCTGACATTTATAACTTTAACTTGTTTATGTTGAGAGCTTTTATTAAGGAACGATAGTTAGTGCCTCCGATTTTCCAAAATTACAGAGGAACTGTGTATCTTTTACTAACTGTATAAGTTTTCTTCCATTTTCATATTTTTGGTAACTGTTTACTTCTTAAATGTGTCAACAGAAGCCATTCTCATCTGATATTCGACATTCGCACAGTTGGAAACATTTAAAATTCCGTAAAGTTGGCAGTCATTGGGCTTGAAATTTGCAATTTGATCAAATCTCAAGCCAGCTTGAAGCTGGCAAAAAAGTTAATGCTTCAATTATGTTCTTCTACATTGATTTACTTTGTGAACAAATCTCAAGCTGGCTGAAAAGCTCCAATTGTGTTTCAGGCCTTACGTCTTTAAGACCTGTCATTTTCTTTAAAAGCTTAAACATAGTGCGAGCCTTAGAATATAGAGATAACAGGAAGTGTTGATATCTGTAAAATTCGTATGCATGAGCGTGGAATTTTTCATAGTCCCGTGAAGTAGGTCAGCATTATATTGAAGAAAGAGACAAATGTACTTACAGTTGTCAAACGAAATTTTATAATTTGCAACGATTTGAATCTTATTTAAAACTTGTGAAAAGTGAAAGATATTTTATTTAACAGTAGTGCTAAAGAAAGTAAAGAGTGTAAGTAATTATCTGTTGATATTATAGTGATAAATTTCTAAGTGATGTTGATGTATTTTCAGAATGAAGTGTTCGATAAAAAATTGTCACAACAACACCAAGGTACGACGTGGGAAATCACTTTTTAGGCAAGTATAGTTATAAAATATTATTTTGTGTACTTTACACACATTTTTATATTAAATTAAATTCAAAATACACAACCAAAACGTTGAAATATCGAAAAATTCCTTCATCCACCGAGATTTGTTTACGTTTATGACAGCTGAGAAGCTCTCAGGGTATATAGGTGTAGTGACAGCAACTAAGAATATTTTCGATGGGAGCAAGCGTAATATTTTCAACCATATATCTTGGTGCTCCGCTCTCTATATTGATTCTACTAGACGGCTGCACTGAGCATTCACTACAGCGGCAACAGATACTAACACAACCAGAATTTGACTACGCCAAATTTGGCTTATCACACTTCCTGTACTCTCTATATTCTAAGGTGCGATCACAGCCGGCGTCTGACATTTCCTGCAGAATACATGAGAAGAAGTTAGGCAAGTTCTAATGGTGAAGTCGGCTGCGTGTTCTACGCTGGGGTAGTTCTAGTTTCTACTCTAGCGCAACTTTGAAACACAGCGGAAGCGCAGCCGGCGTTTGAGAATTCCTGTATGAAAAGAAGTTGGGCAAGCTCTAATGGTGTAGTCGGCTGAGCACTGCGCTGAGCAAACGTTGGAGGTAGATCTAGTTTCTACTCCATCGCAACTTTTGCAATTTGGTAATATGATTTTCGTTGTTCACAGCCAGCAGCTGATTTGAATGTAGTGAAATTCAAAAACTGGGGAAATTTCAATACCTTGAACTGATTTAATAAATAAATAAAATAAATAAATTAAAAATGTCGCAAGAAAAGGTGATTAGTTTGGTGCGACATGTGGAGTAACTTCATAACTTAAAATGCCGGTATTATAGAAATCTAGAAAAAATGTATGACTTCTCCAATTATTTTAATTGACAACACATAAGAGTCAGAAAATAAAAGTATCAAGAACTAAACTGCGTCGAAGTTATGAAATGCTCACACTGTGTTAAGCTGAAGTTTACTACTCAAATATTATCATGCGCCGGCAGAGTCGAAGTCGTGTATGCTCGCACTGTGTTCCAGCTTTTAATTTCGAAATTTACAACCTTAATCAACAATGAACTGCAGACTTTCCCTCACTTTTGTCTTTCAAAATAAAAACTTTTTTCTTATAAACTTCGTCCATCAAAACTAAGAATTCTAAGTAGGCTTAGGCATGCAAGCAGTTGTTAGGATAATAATTGTTAGATTTACATCTTCTCAGCAACTTTTAGATATTATGCAAAAATAAATGCTGCTAATTTACATTTAAAATTATGAGTTTACAGCCGATTTTACAGATGATTTTTTACGTTTTTTGATTGGGTTGATATAGATGACGGATTTTTAGGTATTTGAATATAAATTTTTTATTTCATTTGCTCGACGTTTCGAGTCCAGGTGCGGCCCATATTCAGGAGCTCTACATAAATAAAATTGCACGTAAGTCAGTTTTCTTAAAAGTAATAATTATAAATAACAATTACGCAGAATAGAAGAACTGATTACATTAAAATAAAAATAAAATCAAATACATTGTTAATAAATTAAAATAGACTTCAAACAAAAAACAATTTACATGCTACGAGGACAATATGAAAGTGAGCGGTTGTCGTGAAGAAAACCTTTATATAGGTGACTAATACTATGATTTCAATTTACTCAGTATGTATTTATATTCTTTATTTATTAGTTTTATGTCCTGTCTTAGGTTTACAACTCTGTTTTTATTAACTGCAAAATAACCAAATGCAAGAACCAGAATTCATTTTCGACGAAAACTGTGTTAAAAATTTATCTGGCACTAACTTACCAACAGAAGCAACTATAATACTTAGTCTCGGTCCAAAATTTAATATGCCTACCGACATCAATAACAAGAAAAATGCCCTTGACCTAATTGCAACCACAGAAAATGCAATTCATGAAATTCAGAACATTGAAGACAGAGATGAAACACGAAAGCTAATATCGGATGAGATCAATAGACACATAAAAAAACATCAAGGCAATAAAATAAATACAATTCTAAAACACTGTGAAAAAGCTACAAATACATTCTTTAAAGATAATCCAAACCTATATAAAACCAGATCTGACAAAGCCAATATAACGGTACTAATTACGAAAGAAGACTATATAACCAAAATTGAACAGCTGTTAAATGACGATAGCACATACATTTCCATAGAAAATAATAGACTTGTTCTCAGCAGGGAAAACAGACACTACATCAACAAGTTAAAATGAAAATAACAATGTATTTTATTTTATTTTTATTTTAATGTAATCAGTTCTTCTATTCTGTGTAATTGTTATTTATTATTAGTACTTTCAAGAAAATCATTTATACGCGCAGACAAATAGGCATGTCAAAAATTTCTCAAGAAAACTGACTTATGGCAATTTTATTTATGTAGAGCTCCTGAAGAAGGGCCGCATCTTGACCCGAAACATCGAGCAAATGAAATAAAAAATTTATCTTCAAATCAAAAACGAAATAACTAAAAATTCGTCATATAAAATTATGAAAGAAATAAATTCCATAAATTTCCGTACTGAATACATTATATAAAGTTCTAAACTTGAAAGTTGATTCGATTCCATTCCGTTAGTGATTTTAAAACTTACAAAATTAGAAAAAATATCGAAAAATTCTTCACTGAACATCAAGAATCGAGACAAAAATAAGAAAAACATTACAAATATCAGAGAGATAAAAAATCTCATACTCTCAATAAACTTGAAACGTGAAAATCCAGTGAGATGTTACGAAAAGATATGAATTCCTCGTGGAAACATTTTCCAATTCCATTTGCATCCTGTGATTACGGATGTTGGTTTCAATGAAAGATTCCAGCAATTCCACATCAGAGGCATTAGGCCTTACCACAATGCAATTCTGGCAGAGAAGCCAATTCAATTCATAGAAAATGAGCAGTGGGCACCTTCCTGGTGGGAGAGGGATGGTTTATTATGTTTGACACCTTTTCGTTCAGACTTTACCCAATTATTTGTTTGTTTGTTTGTTTATTCAGCTTCTGTTTTTCTTTGCCATATAAATGAGTTCCGATTTTCCGAATGAGAAATCAGTTTTAGATACAGTGTATATAGTGACATATATATGAGTTTTTTTTATTGAAACTCAAGCCACATTGTAAACATTTTGCTAGTTGACTTTATTTATCAAATCGTTCGGTAGGCTGGAAGAATATCCGTTCCATGTTTGTACAAATATTGACTATATATGGTCAATTGAATCTTCTTATAATGCGTAAACAAACAAAAAATCTTTTATGAATATTGGCGACCTTTCATATTTCACAACCATATGGTTTTTTTCCTCCCTCTTCAGTTCGCTTAGGAGTAAAGGTAGTCCCCTTGACGGGCCTGCATAGGCTTGCCTGCTTTGGAGTTACGGGCTCCATGCGATCTACGGCTACTGCTGCTCTTGAGGTCCTACTTAATCTTCCACCACTGGATCTTGTCATTCAGGCAGATGCCAAAGGGATGTGTGGAGATTTAGCACATGGGGATGTTGGGAGGACGGCTGGACTGGCTCTTCTCATTGCTCTCTGGCTTATGGGCTGGATATGGAAAACCATCTGGCTAGTATATCACGTGACGTGGTGGTACTTGAGCTTCGTTTCGGGGGTCGTTTCTCTGTGAGATTTCCTGAGAGTGAGAGTTAGAGTCGTGGAATGAGGGAACGGCCTTATCGAGCCTTCCCCGGTCTGCTCTAAAATTTTCACCGACGGCTCTCTCACTAATGAGGCAGCTGGGACGGGTGTCTACTTTCCTGAGCTTGATATTGGGATGGAGTACTTACTAGGTAGACACAACACTGTTTTTCAGGCTGAAGTATTCGTCATATCAAAGGCAGCGAAGTTATCCCTTGATATGCATATCAAGGGAAAGTACATTGCTATCCTTTCGGATAGTCAGGCAGCCTTGATGGCTTTGAATGGCCCTCGTATAACATCTAAGTTACTGAGGGATTGCAGGTCGTCTGTATATAAGTTGTATATCCGCAACAAGGTATCCCTGCTGTGCGTTCCTTGTCAAATGGGGATCATGGCAAATAACAGCGCTGACCTTTTAGCTAGGGCTGGCTCTGGCTCTCCATTCCTCGGACCGGAATCCACCGTAGGCGTTGCCACCTCGAGTATCAGGTCTCTCATCAGAGCGGATTTTCATAGAAAGCATCAGCAGAGATGGGCGATTCCGAGTACTTACAAGTGTACAAAACTGTTTCTTGATGGGCCTATTGGGAACATCTCCGATTTTCTCATGAGGCTCGGAAGGAAACAATATAGAACTGTGATTGGTATCATAACCGACCCCCTTCACGCTCATCTAACAAGGATGGGAAGTTGTTGACAGCCCCGAGTGTCTGTCCTGCCTGGACGGAGAGCCAGAGACAACCGAACACTTTTTTGTGGTTGGCGTGTCCGGCCTTCGCCCGGTGCAGGTTGGATTCCCTAGTTCCTGCCCTTCTATCTGTGAATGAGCTGAAAACCCTTCCTCATCAAGACATTTTCATTCCGAGAGTCTGCTGCAGGTTCTTAAATCACATATTTTCGCTATGCCAGGGCCAAGTGATTACTCCGCAGTACTTATGTATTCTCTAAGTTGCCATCTATTGCTTATTAGCAAGGGCGCATCAAGTTATGGAATTTCATTGGGAGCTATCCTAGATGTTATCGAATTAACTCAATATCGGTAGCCGCTCTCCCAAATTTCTTGTAATAAATGCTTGGATGTTTTACTGCAGGCTAATACATGAATTTATTTAAATGACTGCATAATGAAAATCAGTTGAATAAAGATTAAGAGATCTCGCGATAATTGTAAATATAGTTTGGTTTAAAAGCGTGTATCTGTATTACTAACTTTTGTTTGGCATTAGATAGTGACATTAGCATTTTATTTTATTTTATCACCAGTACCCTCTTTGTTACTCAAACACAAGTGTTTTAAGAAAAGTGTTTTAAGAAAAGTAATGGGAAATGTTCTAATTAAATTTAAATTTTATCCTTTAGGATCGTAATTTAGTTTGTAGAGTATAAAATATAAAATATAATAAAAAAGAATAAAAACCAACACACGCTTACACAATCGATCCTTGCAGCGCTCCACGAATGTATAGAAACTAAAACGGAGGTATGCCACTCGCAGAAACTGTTAAATGAGAAATGCCGCAGTCTTAGTAAATTGAAATAAATTTAAAAATCGTATGTTATATTTTATTTAATGTAGCTTTATTCATATATTCTCATTTGATTATTTATTCTCATCTCAATTTTTGTTTGTCTCAATCTTTGCTTTCAACTCAACGTTGCCATATACAGGGTGTTTCCTAGGAGGTCAATAGATCAGGAGGTGATAGTACTCACCTGGGGTGGAGGCATATCTACCGTTTAGGAGTTACACAGTGATTACGAAAAAAAAGCCAGTTTTTCACAAATCACCCTGTATCTTCAAAAATTACAGGGCGAACCGTCACAGTTAAGAGCTCATTGTATGCAGAACATCATGGCCTTTCCAACGGCTGACAATAAGAAATTTTTTTTTTATAAAAATTGTAAACTGGGAACTCTCATCTTTAATTCGATCTAGTATATCCTATGTGCTATCTGTAGCCGTCAACGAGTTATTAGGCCTTAAGCTATTCTCAAAGCCTGTTCAGTGAGGCAACTAGGATAAATTCTGAAAGCAAATAAAATCAACAACACAAAGAATCACTCACAATATAAACTAGTCAAGGTTACTTATCTGAGATGATTTCCGATAAGCCTTCGTTTCTGGTAGCGGCTAAAATAAAGACGCCAATTTCTCTCCTGAAAGCCTGAAAGAATAGTAAATATACAATTAGCAAGTAATCACATAATTATTTTATTTATATCAAAACTCACATAATTTTTAAATGAATTACACGGCGATAATCGAACACTGGAGAACTATATTGAAATAGTACCACACATAACTAATTATTTTGCTTTTTATTATTAAGTATGCATGCTTGGACGACTGTCAACATGACAATACATTATGACAGTCCTTCCTCAAGTCTCCAGGCGACGTTCAGCTAGCGCGAAAGAAATTTGACATCGTTAGAAAGAGGCAGCTTGAGGTGTTCGGTGATCAGCTATATCATGAGGGTCAATGCGCTCAATATTGGAAGATAAAAGGCAAAAGGTGGTACGGTAAATGAAATACAGATAGCACTTGAATTTTGGAACTCTTTGTGTAAAGTAGAATAGTGGAAATCAATTTGAATTGTTATTAAAGGGAAATTTCGTTAAAGAGAAATTTCAGTAGTTTCTATTTATCACCGTCCATATATCTTACTTAAACCCATTGTTATTAAATTGGTATTCAGTTTGAAATTATCATTTTGGTCCTTTGGAGCCGGATATTAAGTGGAAAAATTCGACAAGAGATATTAAGTGGAAAATTTCGACAAGATAACTTATTAGTGGAAAGTGAGAATATTGGATTTAGTGGTGATTTGAAAGACACATAAATTAAATTTAAAATTGGACAAGACAATAACGCAGTCATTTTCGGTCAGGTCTATCAGTAAAGTATCTATCGGTTCGGTACCGGTTAAGCAATAACTGGAAATTTAATTCTGAGCCAGAATTTGGTATGGTGAGTACCTTTACAAAATTATTTCTATTCTTTGGAAATGTTATAACATATCTTTGGAATTCACTGTGTTTTAAACCATATTTTAGTGGATTATAAAACTCCAAAGACATCTTGGGAATCTGGAGTCGAGTGCGTGGAGTCAATCCGATCGGACGTTGCCTCGTGTTGTAGACATAATCGATTAATCTAAACAAATCTATTAATTCCATTAATTTAAAACGAGTGAAGTGTTGTGCTAAACAGTCTCCATATAAATCCATAACAATAATTATTTAAAAATCCGACGCGACCGTTATTTAATAAAATATTAAAATAAATTTTATCCGCCAACTGAAGGGCTCTTCTATGCCCTATCAACATTTTATAAGCCAGCAGCACGGTAATGTTTCCTTTCCTTCTTTTCATCTGTGATCAGTGCAATTGCATTAGCACTTGTCACTGATCATCAATTCGGGTGCACCCAGCTGTGGTCATTGAACTGCACGGTCTGAGGTATTGAAAGCAGCAATAGGCATAACACTATTGTTGTTTTTTTTTACCTCGCTGTGTCGTTGACTGCTGCTGGCGGCGCCCTAATATTTGTGTTGCTGTGTGTCGCTTTTTTGTTTTTTTTTTGCTTTTTTGTTTTTGCCTTCAGCATGCAGAATTTCATTTTAGATTTCTGCAACATTCGCGGATTAAGAGCAAATCGGTTTTCGGTGTACTGCCACCTTAACTCAAAAAATCCGGCAATTCTTGCGCTAAGTGAAACCAAAGTCGTTTCTGATGCTGATATTAATCAGTATCACGTCCCTGGTTACAGCTTCGTGCCTCTTTTTTCTCAGCATAGAGGGATCGCAGTATATATTCGGAATGATGTTGCCTTTACTATTCTTCAAGATTTTCCTTCTGCCAATCCAGAGTTTAATTACATCTGGATTAGGTTCAAACTTCACAAGCACATCATATACTTCTGTTTCCTTTATCGCAGCCCAAATATGTCTGATGACGACACGGTATCCGTATTTGACAATATCTCCAACAATATTGATCATTTGCTTTCTCTCTCCCCCTCTTCCGAAATCGTCCTGGCAGGCGATTTTAATGTTCATAATATACCGTGGCTCAGACATTCTTCTACCACAAGTCCTGCGGGCCGTTTCGTTGAACTCTTCTGTGAATCATTTAATTTGCAACAGCTAGTGGATGCACCAACGCGAATTCCTGATGCAGCTGGAGATAAAGCTAATTTACTCGACTTGTTTCTAACATCCCATCCTGACAAATATTCCATTTCAGTCGGTTCCCCTCTTGGAAATTCAGACCATTGTTTAATCACGGCTCAATTTACCACCTCAAACCTGTGCCGCCCAACTGCTCCACCTACAAGTAGGCTTCTTTGGCACTATAAGAATGCTGATTGGGAAAGTCTCAATAAGTATCTTAAAGAAATTGATTGGTCGGTCTGTTTTGCTGCGAGGGATGTTGATGAATGCACATTACAATTTAGTAACATACTAAATCTTGGCATGCGTGAATACATTCCGTATTCTTACAGCAGGTCTCAACAACAGCATGATCGCTCCTGGTTTAACGATAAGTGCAACCAAGCTATAAAAGCGAAAGAGTCTGCTTTTCGCGCCTATCAATTGCATCCATGTCCGGAAATGAAACAAGTTTACAAGACTGCACGGAACACCTGCAAGTCCATTATCCAGAGAGAAAAATTTCTTTTTGACCAGAATATTAGACAAAGAATCTTGGCAAGCCGCAAAGGTAGCAAAGGTTTCTGGTCCCTGGTCAAAACCATCAGGAACAATTTCACCAGTTCCTCTATACCTTCACTACTTAATAATGGTGAAGTGATTGTTGACTCCCTGGATAAAGCTAATATTTTAGCTGCTAGATTCGCTTCAAATTCTCGCCTTCCACCAACTTCACAAACACCTGTTTTGCATCGCCCGTGTGAATGTGTACAAGAGCCAATACACATTCGTACGAGGGATGTGTTCAGGGTCCTTAAGGGGATCAACGTCTCCAAAGCCGCAGGCCCTGATGGTTTTTCGCCCCTGTTAATTAAAAGCTGCGCCTCTTCCTTGGCTAAACCTCTGCGCAAACTCTTCTACTTGTCTTATTCGACAGGAAAATTTCCAACTGCTTGGAAGCTAGCTCACGTTCAGCCTATTCCCAAGAAGGGAGAGGGTAGCGATCCCTCAAATTATCGACCAATTGCGATCACTTCGATTCTTTCAAAGGTTTTTGAATCTATCATTAACTCTAAATTAATGAAGTATCTTGAAACTAATCATCTCATCAACGATCGCCAATATGGCTTCCGAGCTGGACGCTCATCTGGAGACTTGCTGACTTTTCTTACGGAACGTTGGAACCGTAGTCTTCACAATTTTGGTGAGTCTAAAATCGTTGCCCTAGATATTTCAAAAGCCTTTGATAGAGTCTGGCATCCAGCCCTTTTAGCCAAACTCAAAGCACTTGGTCTCTCCCCTCCTCTTCTATTATGGATTGAAAGTGTCCTATCTAGTCGCCAAATACGTGTTGTATTAGATGGCGTTACATCAGAACCGCATCCCATAAATGCCGGTGTACCTCAAGGCTCTGTTATCTCTCCAACTCTCTTTTTAATTTTCATTAATGATCTGCTTTCCCTTACTTTCAATCCCATCCATAGTTTCGCAGATGACAGTACTCTTGATTTCGCTTACTCCTTTGACACTCTTGCGGAATCCAGGGGGAATGCTGCATGTGTTAAACGAGATTGCATGACTAGATCATTGAATAACGATCTTAACAATATCCTCGCTTGGGGCAAAGCGAATCGCGTCGAATTCAATGCATCAAAGTCCCAAAGCTGTCTTATCTCATTAAAACAAGATCATAACTTAACCACACCCGTTTCTTTTGATGGAGCATTAATTTCTGATTCACCGTCACTAAGCATTCTTGGCATTAATATTTCCAGTAAGTTAAACTGGTCAGCTCACATCTTCTCTGTTGCCAAAGAAGCATCGAAATGTCTTGGATTTCTGAAAAGGTGTAAGAAATATTTCAGCCCGTCAAATCTAGCGCTCCTCTACAAGTCCTACATTAGACCTAGAATGGAGTACAACTCCCATATATGGGCCGGGGCTGGTCGCACAGCCTTAGCTTCATTGGATATTGTCCAAAAGAGAGCCTTCAAGCTCATTGGCGATTTGGCAATAACTTGTCATATCGACTCACTCGAGCACCGCCGCAATGTTGGATGCCTTTCGCTCCTTTATCGCTATATGCATGGTCAATGTTCTGATGAAATATCTAGTCTAATCCCTTGTAGAATGATTCCTGCACGCAATGCTCGCGCTGCAAACCGCGCACATCCTTTAACCCCTCAAATTACTTTCGGCCGTACAGTAAAATTCCGTGATGCTTTTTTATCCCGAACAGTGCGAATGTGGAACAGCTTACCATCTTCTGTTTTTCCTCCGGCGTACAATCTGCGGAAGTTTAAGGGCGACATACATCGGCACCTCCGCCACTCTCCTCATATCCCCTAATCCTTTCCCTATCTCCTTCCTGCCATGCTGTGCTTTGCATCATAGGGTATCCCCTGAGCTTGGCTTAATAATATAAAAAAAAAAAAAAAAAAAAAAAAAAACTTGTTAATCGTCATACAGCATACAAATATCACACGGTTAGTAAGTATTATTACTAGGCATTCTGAGGATTTTTTCTTTATATCCTTTATTTATACTGGAATAAATACCTTACAATATGGAAGCATTAGTTATTATGCAATTAGCAAGAAAAGAAAAAATGACGAAATTTATTAAAAACTACGATAAAGATGGCGAGCCTCGGCGATCACTTAAGTATTATGAAAAGAGGTTAAAAGAATTTCAAAGTCAGTGGGATGATTTCAAGAAAAAAGATATGGAAATTGTTGCCATGAAAATCGCTGACGCTAGTTCAGTTAACCTTCGCTTTACCGAAAAACTTTATATGCACATTCGTACCTGTATCTACCCAGGTAGATACATATATTCTTCATACATTTTGTATGGTAAATACAATTTTCATTCTTGAAATTATATGCAAATAGGTAAAAACAAGGGATTTATGTTAAGGGATTGTTTTATTCAGGTATTTTAATTGAGAAGGACCTTATGGCAGCTGGACGATTAGCTGGAAAATATAATGAGAAGTATTTGTTGCAAAATAAAGATAGTACTTCTCTAGTACGTGTATTTCTTCGGTAAAGTATATATAAATATATTTCATGATTTAGATAGTCTTTACTTTCAATTGAAATTTTCAAGTGAGAAGTTGTGTAGCTAAAAAAATAAATAAATATGAATACAGAAACGAATTTTGAATATCTTTCTGCGTCAGCGGTTGGCAGGTGAGTTTTTTGCATTTATTGCACATTTTAATGCTTCATATGACCTAGGCTTTGTTTATACTCACGGTTGAATCGAATTTTACAATTTCGTGCAAATATTTTACGGCCATATATATTATTTTTATATTTCAATATACACACCTTTTACTGGAAAAAAGTTTATTTGCCCGGCCGCTCGATTCAACTGTGTTTATATTTACAGCAATTGTTTGCATTAAATTTTCAAAAACTCTATTTTTGTGGTTTAGGTTATCACATGAAAGGAGGCAAGCCTATTTTAGGCAAATGCAAGAGGTCATTTTCGAAACGGAGGAGGAAGACGTTCAGCCATTTGAGGGTGATGATAGCGATGAAGATAATATTCCTGAGGAGGCAAATTTAGATTTTGATGGCGCAGTGGACGATGGAGATATAGATGTAGAGTTAAATTCTGATAGGGATTCAGATGATGAAGTCGATGATGGTGATGCTGGTGAAGCTTCTTCGTCTCATGAAAGCTATTTTGTGAGCAAGGATGGTACAAAATGGTATAAACATCCATCGACGTTGCAACGAAAGGGTGCCCACAATATTTTTCGTGATTCATTGTTTAGCGGCCCTAACCCAAACACCAAGAATCTGTCGGAAAAGGATACTTTTTTTTGCATCATGAGCTCCGCCATTACAGACCTTATATGTAGGTATACCAACAAAAGAGCCGAAGCAGACTGCGCCGAATGGAACAGCAAAAATCCCAATAAAAAACCCCTTACATGGGAGCCTCTTACGGATATAGAATTTTATGCGTTTCTGGGAATTTTGCTGGTAATGGGCTCTCATAAATCAAATCAAGAGGCTGCACGTACACTCTGGAAACAAAATTCGTGCCCACTTTATCGTGCTACGATGTCTAGGAACAGATTCCAGCAAATATTGCGGTTCATTCGGTTCGATTGGCATGTTACAAGAGCTGGTCGCCAAGAAGTGGATAAAGCTGCACCGATTGCGGATGTTTTTATGATGATCAACTCGAACCTAAAGAAATTTTACAGACCATATGAATCAATTACAGTAGACGAGCAATTGTATGGGTACAGGGGACGCACCAAGTTCACACAATACATGCCCTCCAAGCCGGCAAAGTATGGCATAAAAATTTGGTGGGCTTGTGATTCCGCAACTTCGTATCCCCTGAATGGTCAAATTTACACCGGAAAGACAGGAAATGTCAGAGATGTGAACCAAGGTGAGCGAGTTGTAAAAGAGTTGGTGGCTCCTTACAAAGGAACAGGGCGAAATGTGACGATGGATAATTTTTTTACCTCTCTACCACTGGCCATGGAACTGGTCACTTGGAAAATGACGGTTGTCGGCACTATAAAAAAAAATAAGCGCTATTTACCCGATGCGTTCAAAGCAGCGAAGAACCGACCAGTTTACTCCACTGAGTTTGGATTTGGACAAAATGTAGCCATGTGTTCGTACGTCCCCGCAAAAGGTAGAGCCGTGGTATTATTATCAACGATGCATGGTGATAATGCTGTTTCCGGTCCAAAACAAAAACCGGAAATAATCCATTATTATAACCACACCAAAGGTGGTGTGGACACGATGGATAAAATGTTGAGTCAATATACCACGAAGAGGGCTACAAAACGCTGGCCTCTAGCATTATTTTATAATGTTCTAGATATCACAGCCCTTGCAGCTTACATCATCTTCTCATCCAATAATCCGGAAGGCAGTGTGAAAAAATCGCGTCGTCATCAATTTTTGCAGTTGTTGGGTGAACAATTATGCATTCCCCAAATTAGAAGGAGAGCCGAAAATAAAAACATTATTTCAAAATTCCACATCAAGGCGGCAATGGAATGTATTTTAGGTGAGCCGGTTGCTGCATCAAACCAAATGGACGAGGATTTCACCCCAGACGATTCTCCAGAACGAAATGCATCTGGGCGCATAAAGCAAAAAGGTGGATGCTTTTTGTGCTACCAGCAGTGCAAAAAAAAAGAGCTACTCGCCAAACATGCATCAAGTGTAAAAAACCAGTATGCGCACAGCACAGCTTGACACAAACAAAGTGTGAAGGTTGTCATGCAGGTCCATCCACAATGTAATCATCATTCCAACGCTGATAGTTTTCACTATTTTTAATTATTATTTTTTTTTTACTTTTTGATATTTCTGTATATACTTTTATTATATTATTAGTTATTTTATATTATATTATCCATGAAAATAAATAAATAATGTATTAAAATATATTGCTCTTTTCCTTACAAATATTGTACTTCAACATTAGCAAATTCCCATATAAACTGTATGTATCTACCCGGGTAGATACAATTTCAAATGCGTATATAAAACAACGAAATTTAAAAAAAAATATGAAGAGGTGCGAAAAAAATGGTTTTCTTTTTATTTTCTGAAATAAACTGAAAATTTAGTCACTGAGTCGGAGGCGTTTCGAGATTTGATGAAATTTCACTGAGTTATAAAGAAAAGTAAATCGAAATATCTACCTGGGTAGATATCGGTAAAGCGAAGGTTAAAGGAAAAGCTAGTCAATATTTTGATGACGATGTTTATTCTGTAGTAGAAGAGTTGTTTATTAATCACTACGCGAGAATTGAAGAGCGTTTTCAAAAAGAATATCCACCACTCAGTAAAACCATCGAGAGCGAAGAACATAGCCATCATGAAGAAACCATAACAAGATTTCACAAAGACGATTCTGTGAAATTACCAAAATTCTCTCTGGAAAAATTCACTGGAGATTATCGAAAATGGACCACGTTTCACGATTTATTTAAGACTCTGATCCACGAAAATAGATCTATTTCAGCAGTGCAAAAACTGCAGTATCTGAAACTCCACCTCGGGGGTGAAGCAGAGCAACTTCTGAGGCATTTCCAAATAACAGATGTTAATTACAAAATAGCTTGGGAGATGTTAGAAAACAGATATGATAACAAAAGAGTTCTTGTGAACGCGCAATTGAAACTTCTTCTGTCGCAAAACTCAGTAAGTAATGAAAGCTCACATGGGGTAAAGAATTTATTAGATATAACAGCAGAATGTTTGCAAGCATTATAAAATTTGGAAATAGATACGACCACATGGGACCCTTTGATAGTCTACCTAATAGTTCAAAGATTGCCCCCAGAGACCCATCAGTTGTGGGAGCAAAGTTTAAACACGCAAAGGGAGGTCCCAAAATGGAAGGAACTGCATGATTTCTTGGAAGGAAGATTTAGAACATTGGAAGCTATAGCTACAAAGAGGGGTCAGGGGCCCACCACTTACAACAAGTACCATCGATCATCGGGGAGCAGAAACGTATCACAATCTTTTCATGTCACGACAAAATTGACATGCTGCATCTGCCTGAATAATCACAGTATAAGACAATGCCCTAGATTCTTAGAAATGAGTGATATGTCAAAGTTGGAAACAGTGAAGCAAAAGGGTCTGTGCATGAACTGTCTGGGACAAGGTCACATGTCGCTTAACTGTCCGAGCCGACTCAGATGTATCCACTGCCAAGGTCGGCATCATTCGCTCCTTCATAGAAAAGAGATATCAAAAAATCGGTCAACTGATGAACGTATGCAATCTATTAATACTCATGTCTTTCAAAACAAGGATAACAAAATTTCGGCAACGGCAATTCCTCCTGCACTTTCAGCATCAGCAGCAGACTTTGCCCCGAAGCCGGGAACATCTCATGGTGAAGTGAATTCATACGTGGTAAGTGGGGTACCACACAACCACCAAATACTATTGGCAACCGCATTGGTAACAGTCATATCTCAGTCAGGAAGAAGACATATTCTACGAGCACTCATTGATCAAGGGTCGCAAGCCTCATTTATTACGGAGACGGCTGTGCAAGATCTACAACTTCCAAAGGAATCAATAAGGGCATGTGTGTCAGGTTTAGGACAGACAACCTCGGGACACATTAGTGCAAGAGTGCATATTAACTTGAGGCATCGAAACAAGGACAATTTGTCAATAAATGCAACTGCATTCGTACTCCAGAAGCTTACGCAAGTACTACCTTCCAAGGCAATATTGACATCGAATTGGGAACACATCAGTGGATTGGACCTTGCTGATCCTTCATATAACAGGCCTGGAAAAATAGATCTCTTACTCGGAGCAGACGTTTATGGGCAAATTATTTTGCAGGGGTTATTAAAGGGTGGACATGGTGAGCCTATCGCACAGAAAACCGTATTTGGATGGATACTCTCAGGAGAAATCAATGACGTAAGGCCACCTTTACTGGAAATTCGGAATTTTCATATTACCACTGAGCTAGATAGACTGGTCAAACTATTTTGGGAATTGGAAGCGACTAGTGAAGATCGAATTCTAACGCAGGAAGAAATCAAGTGCGAGGAACATTTTACAGCCACTGTAAAAAGAAACTCAGATGGAAGATATGTGGTCAGTCTCCCATTTGTGGAAGATGATAAAGAAGTCATGATCGGAAAATCCAGAGATGTGGCAATCGCGCGACTATTCCAAATGGAAAACCGATTTAAGAAGGATCCTTCACTAAAGGCTCAATATTCAGCGTGTTTGCAAGAATATCTAGAATTAGGACACATGAAGGCTATAGAATCTACCGAGGAAGATCATCTAATAGTAAAGGATAAGCAGCATTTATACTCGTGTTGTTACCTTCCGCATCACGCTGTAATAAAGGAATCTAGCAGCACCACTAAGGTTCGCGTGGTTTTTGATGCATCTAGTGAAACTGCAAATAGAAAATCACTCAATGATCTTTTAATGAAAGGACCTATAATCCAAGACGAGCTATCAGCATTACTACTTCGCTGGCGAAGGCATCGAATAGCATTTACATCTGATGTCGAAAAGATGTATCGACAAATTCAAGTCATCGAACGCGACTCTGAATATCAACGAATTGTTTGGAGACAGTCAGAAGAAGAGCCTCTCGCAGAATATCAACTTCTTACTGTAACATTTGGAACGAAGAGTGCTCCTTATCTGGCGACTCGAGTGTTAAAGCAGTTAGCTCTGGAAGAACAAGCCACCTATCCTTTGGCAGCCGAAATAACGTTAAATGATTTCTACGTGGATGATCTAATGTCAGGAGCGGACTCAGTTGAGCAGGCTAAAATGATACAGAATGAGTTAGTAAGTATGATGAAGTCCGGAGGTTTCCAACTACGTAAGTGGGCCTCCAACTCTGTAGAAATAATAGCTAACGTACCCATAAATCAAAGGGAAATAAACCTGCCATTTAGTATTAACATTTAAGAAAACATTAAAGCGTTAGGTGTTCACTGGAATCCTGCCACAGACAATTTTCTCTATTCTCTACAATTGGGCCCCAGCCCAAAAATCTTCAGCAAAAGAAATATTCTTTCTGATGTGGCAAAGTTATTTGATCCGCTGGGTTGGCTAGCTCCAGCTATTATGCCAGCTAAAATAATGATCCAGCGGCTATGGCTATTAGGCATTGAATGGGACGAATCTGTACCCAAAGAGATAGCACAAGAATGGCACGATTACCGAAAAAACCTTCAAGAAGTAAAAAAAATTATTATTCCCAGATGGATTATGGATTCCCCAACTATAAATGCGATAGGCCTATGGTGCCGTAGTGTATTTATGCATTATCGACAACGCTGGAAAGAGGCATATCTCGTTAGTTTCTGCAAAAACGAAAGTCGCTCCAATCAAAACTGTATCCCTTCCCAGACTTGAACTCTGTGGGGCTGTTTTACTAGCTAAATTAATGAAGTACATAAAAAAGGCTATGAAATTTTGCAGCAACGTATCTACATATACTTGGACCGACTCTGAAATTGTATTGGCGTGGCTAAAGGGATATCCTTCAAAATGGACTACATTTGTAGCAAATCGTGTGACTCAAATTCACGAAGCATTGGGAGAGAACTCATGGAAACATGTTCCATCAACTTGAAAAGAAATTCAGAACAGTTGGAGCATTAACATCAGAAGAACTCAGCGGCGCATTAACATTATGGTTACACAAGATACAAGAAACCTATTTCTTAGATGAAATTAAACACTTACGTGAACGCAAAGATCAAAAACCTAGCAGCAATCTGTTAAAGTTAAACCCCTTTATTGATGCTGATGGTCTTCTAAGAGTAGGCGGCAGGTTACAGCATTCAGATTTGGAATACAATGAAAAACATCCAATAATAATGCCAGAAAAAAGTCATCTTACAAAATTAATCATTTTAAAAACACATCTCCGCACTCTACATGGTGGAACTCAATTGATGATGACCGTTCTACGAAAGAAATATTGGATTTTAAACTGCAGAAATTGTATTAAAATGGTAATTCATAAATGTATACCTTGCTTTCGACAGAAGAACGAAACACGCAAACAGTTGATGGGGAACCTTCCAAGTCCTCGGGTTAGGATATAGAGACCTTTTAGTCATACTGAAGTGGATTATTGTGGTCCTTTCGATATGAAGATGCATAAAGGAAGAGGCTCTAAAACGTATAAAGCGTATTTGGCAATATTTGTCTGTTTTTCCACCAAAGCACATTGAGCTCGTAACAGACCTTAGCTCAAATGGATTCATTGCAGCATTTCGTCGATTTGTCTCGAGGGGAGGCCTCTGCAGTAATCTCTACAGCGACTGCGGATCTAACTTTGCTGGAGCCAACTCGATTCTTACTAGGCAAAAACACAAAATGATTGACACCTGTAATGCAGAAATTATAGCAGCATTGGAAAATGAAGATATTAAATGGCATTTTATACCTCCAGGATCCCCGCACTTTGGTGGTCTCTGGGAGGCAGGAGTCAAATCCACCAAATATCATATTAAACGAATTTTTGGAAATACTCTACTCACTTACGAAGAATTCAGCACCGCTCTCACACAAATCGAAGCTTGCTTGAATTCAAGACCGTTGTGTGAAATGACCACTGACCCCGATGATTTGACGCCACTTACTCCTGCGCATTTCTTGATAGGTGACATACTGCTGACACCCCCCGAACCAACATTATTAAAATCGCAAACACACTACTTGGATCGATGGCAGTACGTGCAGCGACTGTATCACTCTTTCTGGCAAAGATGGAACAGTGAATATTTAAATCGACTTCAGCAACGACCAAAATGGAATCAAAAGAAAGAAAATCTGGATATAGGAGATTTAGTTATTTTGAAAGAAGAAAACATACCACCCTCGCGTTGGACAATGGCTAGAATAACCGAAATTCATCCTGGTACAGATGGACTAGTCCGGGTAGTAACAGTAAAATCAAAAAACTCCCTATTGAAACGTTCGATCACAAAATTATGTCGGTTGCCGATAGATCTCGCGGTCAATCGCGCGAAAACTCAGAATCATAATAACGCGTCGCTCGTTAAAAATCACTGCAGACACGTATAAAAAATTTTTGAATATGGAAAACAATACTAATAACACACAAATACCATGTCCATTTATCTAAATCCCTATCCTTTTAATCCTGAAGCGAGTCTATAACCCCAAATCCTATGTCCCTTTCTTTCTCGCAGATACTTTTCCGTGATGATCTACACTATTGAGATGCTGGCACATGTGGAAACCAACTAATTGTAACCTCAAGGGTTCCAAGGCGGGGAGTATGTTCAGTGAGGCAACTAGGATAAATTCTGAAAGCAAATAAAATCAACAACACAAAGAATCACTCACAATATAAACTAGTCAAGGTTACTTATCTGAGATGATTTCCGATAATAAGTTTCTGGTAGCGGCTAAAATAAAGACGCCAATTTCTCTCCTGAAAGCCTGAAAGCCTGAGAATAGTAAATATACAATTAGCAAGTAATCACATAATTATTTTATTTATATCAAAACTCACATAATTTTTAAATGAATTACACGGCGATAATCGAACACTGGAGAACTATATTGAAATAGTACCACACATAACTAATTATTTTGCTTTTTATTATTAAGTATGCATGCTTGGACGACTGTCAACATGACAATACATTATGACAGTCCTTCCTCAAGTCTCCAGGCGACGTTCAGCTAGCGCGAAAGAAATTTGACATCGTTAGAAAGAGGCAGCTTGAGGTGTTCGGTGATCAGCTATATCATGAGGGTCAATGCGCTCAATATTGGAAGATAAAAGGCAAAAGGTGGTACGGTAAATGAAATACAGATAGCACTTGAATTTTGGAACTCTTTGTGTAAAGTAGAATAGTGGAAATCATTTTGAATTGTTATTAAAGGGAAATTTCGTTAAAGAGAAATTTCAGTAGTTTTTATTTATCACCGTCCATATATCTTACTTAAACCCATTATTATTAAATTGGTATTCAGTTTGGAATTATCAAAGCCATTTTGAAACCTATTCTCAAAGGTAATTTGTTCCTTTAGTAATTTCAGTATGACCTGAATAGGCTATAAGCTAAGAATCCTTAAAGACTGCAGTTAGCACATACGATGTAATAGGTCAACTTAAAGAAAAGAGTCTGGAGTTTATAGCTTTTATAAAAAAACTTATGTTAATGACCGTTCGCAAAAAACATTTTTAGTTTAGATAACCATAACTTCTGATCGAAGATGGGTACGTAGCTGCCCCCTGCCATACAATTTTTGTTTGGCTAGGTGAGTACTATCACCTCCTGCTCTATTGACCTCTTATTGGAAAACACCCTGAATGAAATAGGCACCTGCCTATATTATATATGTATGTCAAGAAGCTCATAAAGTTTGAACAAAAGCAAAAAAGAAAAAGGTTTATAACTGGGGCAATCCTTTCAATATTTACATATTCTTTCATTTTCTATATCCATCCATACATACATATATTCATATACTCGCCATAATTTTGGTAAACAGTAAAAAGTAAAATGAACTCCCAATTCATTTCTGCTTTTCTGTACTCCTAGCTCAGTTCAAACATTCTGTTGGTTGAAGACTAAAAAGTCCATGTAGTTTTCTCCTAACCTATGAAATGTGTGTTAGCTCTGCTTATTTTCATATTGTATGGCGGTACATATATATTTCGAATATGTACGTAAATATGTATGAACATCGATACATAGGACTGCCAAAAATTTCTCTGTATTTTGAAAATTTACAAAAACAAAACTTACGAAATTGACACAGGATTTCTCCGAATAATATGTTCAAAATTGAAAAACAGATCTTTTATGATTTATTCTATGATTTCAGTGAACCAATAAACTTCAAAGCACCATCTTACATTTGTTGAGAAATTTTAAATGTTAATTAAATATTTTTTTATTTAGTACGTAATGAAACGTTTTATCAAAGAAGTTTAAAAACGATTTGTCACTAAAAATAGAAACAACCGCCAGTTTCTCTAGTCTCGCTTTAATCTCATTTGTTCTATGGCAATGCTGTTGACTGTACAGTGAGATCTACATCGTAAAAAACTCCAGCGAATCTGACAGTCACTTTGATCAAATGTTACTCTCATAACATCATAATAGCTTAGCCTGTCTGTGTGGGGAGAGGAGAAAAATAGTAAAAGTATTGTAGGCAACTTTATTTCTGGGCGTACAAAAACTCAGAAGAAAAATTTTCAACGAAATTCATAAATAACAAATAAGGAAATTTTAAAAAACGCAGACATCCGATCTTAATCAGTCCAATCCTTTTGGAGCATTATCAACCACCACATTTTTTTTACAAGTTCTAGAGGGTTTAAGTAAATTTGTAAGTCAAAAGCTTGGCTAAAAAAGGAACGAAAATAAAAATGATCCTTATTGGAAATACGTTTTGTAGGCTCCACACTTTCGTCTTTTGAATCATTTAGTACGACCTCTAGAGATTTGTTTGTGTGCTGCAAAACATAATATAGGTAAATATAGTAATTATGTATTACACATGTTTATTAGCTTTACAAATTTAGTGATATTTGATCAAATTATTAAGGCATCGCTGGATTAGTCGCAAAGTGTAGTTGCTGGTACCCACATTTTTATATTTAACAAAGAAATGCAAATAAAAATATCAAGTTTCAAATCTAAATCACTAAATGTTTATGGGACTTTCAAATTGTGACATTGAGCTTAAGCGGAGAATCGGACAAGTTTCCTGCTAGTTATCTAATTTGTAGGATGCAGGAATACGAATTCATACATTGTCAATGTTTGAAGCTCGATTGCGGAGCTAGTAATGAGATACTTTTTCCAATTCTTCCAATATGTGGTTAAGAGAATATTTCACACACCTGGAATTAAAAAAAGTAAAGAAAATTCTAGAAATACAGATATGCAAAAAAGAAAACTTACAGTCTACTAGACTATACTTCTTAATATGACATAGAATGGCAGAATTTCGACGGTTAGCAACAATTTGGAGCATTGGCGTAGCCAGCGTTTTGTTGGGGTGGGCAGTAGGGGGCAGACTGACACAATATTGAAGAAGAATATTCTTCAAGCAAGTATTGTTTTTCAAAAATGTGTATAACTTTCTAAAACGTTAATCAGTGTTAAAACCAAGTTTCCTTACATGAAGCAAACTATTTCATTGATTACCGTTGTTGTTTTTTTCAACCAATGTATGCTTAAATTAAACAACAATAAGAATATTTCCTAAAATCAAGAATAAAATAAGAATAATTTACTAACATATAATTATATGGTTTTCTAAAGAAAAGTTATTTCAAATTCATGATTTTAATAAATTGTGAATGTATCCCAATAATAGCCCTGAAATTAGAAAATCTGATTTTTGAAGTAGTTTTTCACATATATTTCTAAAACGGTTCGTCGGACAGTAAAAATTATTGTAACCAATTTCATAGGATTTCATAGTCTGAAGAACTTTTCAGTACAATAAAAACATTTCGGACTGATCGCCTTCACAGTACCTGTACATAAAAAGCCTAAATTTTTATATGGCAACATCAAGAAGGGGTTGCGGGATTTATCCTATTTTTGAAATTATACTCATCATTTTTATGAAAATGCCGTGTACAAAATTTCAGCTCTCCGTCGACTCGTTCTCAAGCGGTGTCTAAATATATACTGGAAAACCAAAGTTTTGTATGGCAAGGCAATTCAACGAAGGAGTTGCCTGATTTATTCCATTTCCGAACTTAAATTTCCTTTTTGCTCGAAAAGTTCGTGTGCAAAATTTCAGCTTTCTAAGTAAATCAGTCCTGGAGCTATCGTGAAGACGGACAGACATATTCAAAAATTAAAATAACTTTTAATATTATTTGGGTGTCCAATCCATTTAGCTATACCTTCATTATTTCTATGTGTTACAAACGGAATGACAAACTCAGTTTATCCATTAGATTTCATTTAGGGTATAATATTCAGTAAACAATCCAGAATAAAGCGATGCGAAGTACACTGTTGTGTGCAAGATATTCGTCTGTTAAGTGGTTGCTAGATACGCTAAAGTGGAAGATACAGGAATGAATTGATTTAAATGTACTTTTATTCATTTTTAAAATAAAGAAGAAATATTACTAGAGATACATATTTACATATCCATTTTCTTTATATAAATGACAAAAAAAAAAGCTTTAAACAGATTTAAATTATTCTTGCAGAATCTATCGCTGTTCAAACATATTCAACAATTCTTCAATAAGTTAATAGTGCTAACTTCGAAGTTCAATTTCTTAAATTCACACAAAATTCGCAAATAATTAATATTCCCAGTGAGATAGACGAGATTTAAGCAGATCTGTATTAAATCATTAAACGCCATATCTATCGAAATATTTATTCCTGGGACATCTTTCTAGGTTGCAGATCTGCTGACTCAGCACTTTATCTTCAGATTTGCAAGAAATGGTATTATTTTCTTGGTATTCGATATTCTAGGGCTATTATTCTTGGATCTTCCAATTGAAAATGCATGCACGTACCACTCTGTCGGATCGATTTATTTTCCATTTCTAAATTTTCAAGCATAAGTGCATTAAAATCTAATTCGGCACTGACATCTTCTTGCACTTCAGCAGAGCTTGCTACTCGTCCTCCAACTCCAATAGAGTAGAAAATTCTTCGCGCTCTTTAGATGCTTCCATTTCCGCTGGAATATACTCTTTATTTTTTTTAATGTTCCTAGAATTGTTAGGTTCCACGACAACAAATGCTTTGCTAAAGGTAGAGTAGTAAAAAAATTATCCATCATAATATTTCTTCCGGATCCTTTATATTGGCTGACTAACTCTTTTACTACTATTTCACCCTGATTTATTTCGCGACCGGTCCTAGATTTTCCAGTGTACATTTGACCGTGCAATGGATACGAATTTGCTGCGTCGCATATCCACCATACTTTTATTCCATACTTTGCTAGTTTTGATGGTATATATTGAGTGAAACTCGTTCGCCCTCTGTATGGATAAAGTTGCTCATCGACTGTCAAACACTCCGATGGTTTGTAAAGTGATGATAAGTCGGCATTGAACATTGTCCATACGTCGCGGATAGGCGCAGACTTATCTTCTTTGATGCGATCTACACGCGCTTTTGTATCGTCAAACCGAATAAATCGTATCAAACTCCAAAAGCGATTGATGCCCATCGCAGCTCGATATAATGTATAAGAAGATGACCTCCACACATCTGATGAATGGTCCTTGTTCGAATTATTAACACCTGACATTATGAGAATTCCCAAGAACGCGTAGAATTCTTGAAATGTCAAATTTTTCCATGTCAGTTGCTTTTTTGCAGGATTTTTCTCGTTGTATGTTTTATAGACAGTATTCGCCTTCTTGTTGGTATGACGAATAATTATATCGACCATTTCTGCAGTGAGGACTCTTTTAAATGTTTCGCTGATCGACAAAGTCTCTGTACTTCTATGGGGTCCAGACCTTTGCCGAAGTATATTTTGAGTAGAAGTTTGATGATGAATTGGTGGTGTTTTAGACCAAACGGTTTTATCTTTGGCTGTAAGGGTTGTCATCGACAGCTACTAGCTTCAGCGATTTCAGTCGGTTCATCATCATCCTCATCTGACTCAGCTTCAGTCTCACGATCTTCCACTAAACATATAAATTATTATTATATTTTCAACTTTTTTTGGATATAGAATTTTAGTAATGGGAAGAAATAATGCTATATACCAAATTCTTCACGGTCAGATACTTCTGAACATTCGCTTCTGGGTATCTAATCCTCATCGTCACTATCTGAGACATAATCTTCGGCAGCACAATGTTCCTCCAATAGTTCTCTCAAATATCTTTCCCTCTCTTCAGTCGTCAATCTGTTCAGTTATTTATTTTATAATTAATAAAAAAGTGATAACAATTACATGAAATAATAAATGCATTACATAACTGCCAACATTTATGTGAACATATTAACATACCTTGAAAATTCAGTTGCTGATAAATTTTCGATTATTTTTAACTTTGTTTTCGCTATCACAAGGAAATCACATCTATTTTTCACTCAAGATTCAAATTCCAACTGTACTGCTTCTACCTTTCGACAACTTATTTATTCTGAGCTAGGCAATAAAATGCTGTCCGTTGCTAATTTCCTTACCCAATTGTTTCTGCTCTAGCTACACTGCAGCTAAACCTGGAGTCGGCATATCTATCTCCTAGTTACTCTGAAATCTCTCCTACATCTGCCCTCAATGCATTTTCTCGAGAATTGCGGCTACTTTGAACTGTCGACTTATCTATCTTTTCTAATTACTCTATCCTAAATGATATTTTACATTTACCTATACTTGGCTATAGCTACCTACACTGTCTGTTTATCGCCGAGTCGTCAAGAAGGCTTCTTAACCTTGGAAATTTTGAAGGGGTCCATAATAATCGTGCCAGATAGGATTTGTTTGCCAGATGTTTCTACATATTTTATACTCACGAAGTCACGACAGCGGCACGACACGGCAACGATATCGCCGTCCTGTGTGCAAACAGCTTATGGGTACAGGGGTACCCCGGCCATTGAACAACGTTATAACGGCTGGGTATTGACATAAGGGTTAAACGAAGAAATTAATGGGTAGATAAATATTATAATATATTCAAAACGTATTTCAGTCAGTAAAATACGAAAAACTCAAAACAAATTCGCTGGAAATGACATTGTCACCTCATGACGTCGCAACACAAAAAATTCCTTTCGAATCGGCCATAGCTTGTTATCTCTGCGTCATGGGCCAACCTACATATATTAATCACGAACATTCTGCTACACTTGTGACCAGATGCATGCCATTAGAAAAATTTTGATCAACTTACAGTTATTGATATACATAAATAATAATTGTATCACAAATTCGTAGCATATAATGAGAATTGAATTATTATATAATAATATCGGTTAAGTCTACAAGGGAGTGTCGTGTCCCAAAAGCAATCGAATTAATTAATTATAATAAAACTTCAGAAAAACAACGCTCGAATCTCTTGAACCTATGTACTTTATTATTTCACGTCAAACAAACTGACCTATCTTAATAATTATTACGTACTCCGCACCGAACGGAAACTTGACACCACTATGCAACGCGACTGCTCACTGGAAGAATAGAATATTACAGGCACTCGACAGACCAGTCATTGGTCTTTTATGCTCCAATATTCGGAAGTAAACTTTTACTCGCAACGCGGATGTAAACAAACGACATCAACCTTGCCGTTTGTTCTACCGGTTGCAGCACCTGAGTCGCTTAGTAGTAAACAATCGCTTTACATAATAATTACCATGCGAGGTTAATTATTATCGTAATCGTCAATTGTTTCACTAACCGCTCATCGCAGCCAGCTGTTGGGCTAATCAGCAAAATAACCGACAGTTGCAGAACAATACCATGCGAGGTTATTGTTTAGCAATTGCTGATTATTTCGCTAGAATGCGCCTTTGGCTGCTGGAAGAATCTTCCGTATATTGGGCCATAACATCCCTCCCCCCTTAGAAAAACTAGTTTCCGCAGGGAACTAGATCTGGAGAGTGCAATAGTCTTAAAAATTGAAAATGTTTTTGGTCTCCGTTCGGTTTAGATTGTTTTACATTTTTCTTACATATCAATATAAATCTTCTGATTTATCTTTTCTTACATTTTTATCATTTTGCATTGTTTTTCTCTTTTACCACTTGTATGCTATCTTTTCTTTTTGATTACACGTATTTATTTTCACTAATAATTTTATAGTTTATCTGCTTAACTCTTTTTAACATATATTTATTTCCTTATATATATATATATATATATTTTCTTTGTCTTCATGCTTATCTCTAATTTATGAAATTTTTTCTTTCACAATTAACACATTTTTTTTTCTTCATGCATATCTTTACTTTATGAAATTTTTCTTTCACAACTAACATATTTTCCTAATAACTATGTACTTTTCCAATGCTATAATCATTTTCTTTAACTAAATTTACATGATTAAAACAAATATTCTTAATTAATTCACATGCATTTTAAAAATATGCTACGTACATATTTATTGTCTGTCTAATAACAAAAATAACAAAAAATTTTTTCTTTTTACAAGTGTTTATAGCACTTACATATAACAAAATTACTTATACAAAAATTCTATCTAAGGGTATACTTTCTATGGGTGCCCCAAACTTCTCTAATTACAATACTATGGCTACTCTAATTGTACCATCTGCTTTCCGATGAGGGTAATTTTGCTGTTTGCAGGTTTGTTGTTCTTGACATGATGACTCTATAGGTACTGGCCTCTGCTAGCTTGGATAACCTCTGGTTTATTGACCCTTTTGATAGTTTTCTGATGAAGGCTCGCACTTTTTACTTTTATAACGTTTGAAGCGGTACACTATTCCTGATAATGCTGCTGGCACTTGATCACCTTTGAATTTCAAATAAGATTTTACGCTGAAATGCTACTTTATCCCATTAATTATTTCATCTACATTGCATTTCTGGAAACCATTACATCAGTTTGTAGCTTTTAAGATGTGATCATCATAGAACGTATGATCATTTCTCTTTACAGGGGCTTTTTCTATTTCATTTCAAGAAACATCTCAATGGAAATCGTTGCTCTGAGGGTCGGTGGTAGGACGGACTCTTCAAAATGGTTTTTTTTTTTTTAAAAAGTTTCTTTTAAGTACGATGGAGTTCTCTCAATTATATTGAGAGTCCACGTGTACTTAAAGATTTGTTTTTTTTTATATCTCATATAGTACGGTATATATATATATTAGAAAGTACACCATATTACAGACCTCTTAACACAAAATTATGCGGTAGTAGTTCCGTCAGATTTCCTAATTTTAGCTTTTCCAATAAATGTTTATCTAAGATGTAGCTGTATTTTCGGGCCTTCTCACTGTTGCTCCAAGTTCGGCATCCAGATCACTTCTGTGGAATTCATCTACGGTTACCTTGTGCATGTCTAACACAAATCTGTATGGTTGCGGAGTTTGTGTCTTCTTTTAAGTGCAGCATTTTCCGTGTGGGCAGGATAGCTCAATGTATGGTGTATAAATTAACTTTCCCACGGTGCTCGAAAAATACTCCTGTACGGCTTGATACTATATCCTGTCTTCTCTGTCTCCCGCAAGGTGAAGAGTGCAAAAATTACCGTGATTACCGCTTTCCTGGCGAAAAACTAAACCCTATACTTATATGATACTAATCTATGGCAATCCTTTTATTCTCCTTAATCAGATGTGTTTTTTTTTTACTTTAGAAATCTTTACTTTTGTTCTGTATTCTACTTCAAACCTTTTCATTCTTGTCTCCTTTATAACTTTTTTTTTTAATACTTATTTTAAAAACTCTTCAATTTTTTAACATATCTTCTCTTTAAATCATATATTCCTTCTAAATTTTCAATCTTTTCTTAACTCTTATTTTTAGCAACCTCTTAATTGCTTTTCAACATTGTTAACATATTCTTTTCCTTTAGTTTTTATCTTTCTTGAACCTACTTTTTAGCTTTCCATCTCTAACTTTAAACATTTATTTATTATCTTCATACATTTCTTATTCTTCTAACTTTTTCTTTCTATTTCGTGTCAAGTAATATTTTGTTTTTTTTTTTTATAGATATTCTCTTTCTTTTAGATCTCTTTTTTTTTCTTTTAAATTTCTCTTTACTTCAAAATCTCTATTTCCTTCTTTTTTATTCTTTTTAAATCTCAATTTTTCTTTTTTCTTATTCTGGTTATTATTTAAGTAATTAAATAACTCTTTTTCCTAATCTCTCTGTATTTTAAATTTTCAAATTTCCATTATTCACTTGCTCTCTTTTTTTTTGTTAAAGACGTTCGTACCTTTTATTTTATAGATTTACTTTACATCCTTTCCATATTTTCCTGTCCATATCAAGCTCCGCTCATCGAATTTCTCCTGAAATTAAAGGGAATTTGTTGGACATATATTTGGTTAAGCCCCCCGATTCCTGGGTCATAACCATTACCTACCTTGTAAGGGGTTATTGAACTTGCAGTAGAAGTCGCATTTGCAACATGAATGAAGTTCCGTTCCCCTACTTTCCTTCTGCCTTGACGTACTTCTGTCCTATCCGGCTTACTATTATATCCCTGAAATTTAACCTTACCTTTTTGCCGAATCCCCTGGGCTTTTCGTATTTGCCAATAGAAATTGTTCCTACTCTTGGAGCGCCATGCATATCGTTCAGGATACTTGCGAGGTTCGTGTTGCCCATCCGAGAAGTTCATGTTTTCTTCAGGATAGGCTCTTGCATTAGCAACTCTTACAAATGCACATTCATCCTCGAGGCTATTTCCGCTGTGGCCATAATATTCATCTCGCCTCCTCCTCTCCTCCCTAAATTCTTCGATTCTTACCTCGCGAAGTCTCGCACTGTCGCGATCTGTCTCTACACTGGTGGTCTTAACTTTCCATTCGTTGTCTTTGCTATTAACACCTGTACTGATGATTTCTGCCATGCTCCTTTCAACCTCCTCTATTCTCGCTTGTAAAGGGGTTCTTTGACTGGACAATTGCAGAGTATTTGGTACAACTCGTCCACTAGCTGCGACATTCTCAAAAGCCGCACTTTCTTCCTTTGCCTGGCCGACGTTTTGTATCCATAATTTCCTATTTACACAGTATTTACACAGTCGATGATAGCTCTGTCCCTCAGGAAATCCATTCCAAGTATCCCGTCAGCAGGAATTGAATCAGTATCACCAATGGCATTAAATTGACAAGCCTGCTGTTTGTTATCTATATGCAAGTTCGCCTGACAAGTGCCTATGGACTTCCTAGCGAAACCAAAGAGACCTCCAATTGTTATTTTCTGTTGTGTCTGCACGGGCGTATTTCCTTTTATTCTATTGATCTTAATTAAACTACAGGTGGACCCAGTGTCAATTAAAAGTCTAAACTTACCTTCTAACGCTATGTCCGAAGGCACTGTGATGACAAACTTACTCTTGGAACTCACTTCTTCACTCTCCCTCTCGGCTAAATACTTTTTCAGACAGTTTGCCGTGTAGTGATCCTGTGTTCGACAGAATTGGCAATAAGGCCCTTTCCGCCCTGAACGGAATTTATCTTGGGTGCCAGTTGCATAGTTTGCCACTCTGACGTGATGAATTCGGCAATTGGATTCCGTGTCGTGTCCATATTCCTGACATTCACTACAGAAGAGTACTTGTTGGCACTCTCTCGCAAAGTGTCCACGCTGTCCGCATTGAAAACACTCAATAGATCTGGGAGGTGTTCTCCTTGTCGAAGATGCTTGGTATCTTCCTGATGACACTGACCCTGTTCTGGGTAATAACGGTCTCGAATTCTGTCTGGGCTCGCCTCTATAACGATCCCCCATTGCCCATCTGTTTGTTTCACTTACGGTGTTCGACTTTCGGTCTTCTTGCCATACTCCCGATTCTCTCACTTGAAGTCTTTTGGCATCCTTTTCAAAATAACTGGCTTCCTGTCTCACTTCATCCAGTGGCTGAAACTTGCGCCCTATTAGGTACACTTGCGTGGGTCTACTCATCACACCCGCTTTGAAAGTAGCTACAACATCGGCCTCCAACTCGGCTAGTAGTCCCTTCTCCCCTCCAGGGTATTTGGCCGAAACAGCCTCTTTTATCTGATCGCGCATTTCTTTCATTCGATCCGCAAACTCCGTGATGTCCTCTCCAGGTCTCTGTCTACATTCCAGCATTTCAGAGCGTAATTCACTGAATGATTTTTGCGGCATGTATGCGGATTTTATTGCTTGCTGTAAGGTTTCGAAATCTTTCAGTTCCTGGGAGCTTATCATGTAATACGCATCATCCGTCAGCCGATATTTTACACATTTCATGAAAATAACTTTTTCTGCTGCTTCCAGTCGGTCGTAAAGATCTTTACAGCAACACAGAAATCGATATACTTCGTTCGCTAGCTGTGGAGATCTTTCACCAGAGAACATTGGCACGTATTTTAACACCATGTCCATAATCTTATCATATGTATCTGCCATCTTGTACACTGTTACTGATTTCTTAAATATTTCCTTGTTTTTAACTCGTTCTGGTACTTTCACTTTTTCTTTTCACTAATACCGTTTATACTTCATACCTGTAAACCGAAAAATTAGTAGAACGCGCTCTAGAACAAATCTTTCGCAAAACTCATATCCTTATTATAGGTACTAATCGACTACCAATACTCAATATAATGTAAACATTCAAAACTATCATACTATTAACACACTCAATTCAGCTATTATGCGTACATACAAACGAACATGCTCAACACTTTCTATTTTTTATTATTCAGATGCACCCAATGAGAATACAACAAATCATACTTTACTTAAAACTTTCTACCTAATTAACCGCGTAAAACCCGAATACATTTGTCCAAAAAACAAAGATCATTTCGTAAATATAACACGACGTTATTACGACTATCAAAAACCCGATAAATTAAATAAACGCGCGTACGACCAACGCCTAAATCGAAACGTGACGTTGAAACTGGTGATATTCTTATTACCAACTTTCACTTATTTAAAAAAAAAATCTTGCACCTTACAATATTGCCTCTTATATATTACTCCGAAGTTTTATCACATCTTAAAATTAACTCTGTATGTGTGTATGTATGCTTGGAGTAGCTAAAAGTAGCTTTGCTCCCAATATGTGTGTGTGGAGTAGCTAAATTAGCTTTGCTCCCAGTGTGTGTATTTGGAGTAGCTAAATTAGCTTTGCTCCCAGTGTGTGTGTGTGGAGTAGCTAAAATAGCTTTGCTCCCAGTGTGTGTGTGTGTGGAGTAGCTAAATTAGCTTTGCTCCCAGTGTGTGTTTGTGTTGAGTAGTTGATGAAGATCAACTCCTCAAATAATGTAAATAAGTGTAACTTCCAATTTCACAAAAACAAAAAAAAAACACAAAACACAAAAATTCAAGTCACTTAATCTAATACTTCTTAAATGCCTGAAACGTGAAAGAATTAAATATAATAATATATATAGAATATAAAATAAACAAGTTTCCACCTTCTTACAAAAAATTCTAGAAAGAAAGTTAGCAATAACAAAAAAAAACACACCAGCAAGAAATTCTTAAATTTCTTACCTAGTTTCACCGGCTGCGCCAATTGTCGTGTCCCAAAAGCAATCGAATTAATTAATTATAATAAAACTTCAGAAAAACAACGCTCGAATCTCTTGAACCTATGTACTTTATTATTTCACGTCAAACAAACTGACCTATCTTAATAATTATTACGTACTCCGCACCGAACGGAAACTTGACACCACTATGCAACGCGACTGCTCACTGGAAGAATAGAATATTACAGGCACTCGACAGACCAGTCATTGGTCTTTTATGCTCCAATATTCGGAAGTAAACTTTTACTCGCAACGCGGATGTAAACAAACGACATCAACCTTGCCGTTTGTTCTACCGGTTGCAGCACCTGAGTCGCTTAGTAGTAAACAATCGCTTACAATGCGAGGTTAATTATTATCGTAATCGTCAATTGTTTCACTAACCGCTCATCGCAGCCAGCTGTTGGGCTAATCAGCAAAATAACCGACAGTTGCAGAACAATACCATGCGAGGTTATTGTTTAGCAATTGCTGATTATTTCGCTAGAATGCGCCTTTGGCTGCTGGAAGAATCTTCCGTATATTGGGCCATAACAGGAGTTCTGCCAAAATAAAATTTTACACGGTCTCCAAATACATATTTCACATTAAAATTCCTGGTAAAATTTTGTCATATGTAAGAGACAGATTTTGCGTAATGAATTTCTGGTTGTGTTGGTAGTCCATTTTTTCATGTATTTACCCGCCATCCCTATTCTAAGCAAATTGTCAATTTGCAAAAAGTAAACAAAGGTTTTGTGCGGGGCATCTGTGGTAAAAAATGTTCTTTTTCTACTTTATTTTGAAATAATTCACATAATTAATTTATATAAATCTCTGCTTCTATTAACAAAAAAGATAATTTAGATAGTGCAGTTGCCTCAAACAGGATTTCCTAGTTTATAATCTAATTTATATTTGCAAGCACTGACCGAACACTTCATTTCTGTTTTTTTAATTGATATGAAGATTTTAACAGGCACTAGTGGCACTAAATAAAGTTCAAAGATAAATAGGTTTGAAAAGAATTGATTCTGTACTTGTGTTAAATTTCGTAAAAGAATTTTAAGTTGACTAAATCTGCTCACAAAACAAAAGCACATTTTACAATTCTGCACCCAGCTTTGACAAATGTTCCTTCCTTCATCTCACTTACTCTTATGTATAATCTCCTGCTCTTGACAAATTACGCTCATGTACACGAATTTTACACGATTCAATCATTCCTGTTTGCTATATATTCTAAGGAGTGAGCTATTACTGCACGGCTGTAGCCGGCCCGTTAAGGCCTTTTAATTTCCAGTTTTATGATGTCGCCTTCTGGTTTGACGAATAAAGACAAAAAATGTGATATCGCAGATTTACATGCAACGAAACAGACCAACAAATTAATTAATTTTCATAAATAAATGATAATGACAAGTGGCGGAATTTTCAGATTTACTCTCATGTAATATGTGCTTTTGTGAAAGCACTTTTTTCTGAGATATTGAAAGAGGTCACCAAAGTTTGTTCCAAAGTTGTTGCTGTATAATCCTATGTTATTTGAACAGAACGTGCTTCTGTTTACACGCTTTGCTCTCAAGAGGGTGGGCGTTATCAGTATTGGGAGATCGTGGGAATTCCATATTCTGGCAATTTCTGCCATTAAGATATTGAAAAGTAGTAAATTAATATGTAGTAGCACTGATTACTTTGCGCCTAGTTGCTAATGTACTTCTATAGATATCTCTCCTATATCAATAAAAATTAATTAGTTTTCTAAAGTTACGTGAACTGAACTATTCCTTTTTGGTGTATTTCTTATGCTTTTGGTACCTAGGATAAAAATGGTCGGAATTCGCATAATATAATAATTTGTGGGAAAAGTCGCCATTAACTCCCATTTTTGAGAGAATTTTACCCGCAACAATCTCCCGACTTGGCTTTTGAAAAATGAGAATTTTATTTCACTGATAGACATTTAAAATCTCCTTTCAGCACATTGGCCAAAACGACATTTGTCTTCTTCTTAAAAAATTGAGGTAGAGTAGATATGCGAAAAATTCATTATTATGAATAATTTGAAAGGATTTTGAAGTTATTCAAAATTTTGCAAATAATTGAATAAAATCAATTATGCTTGTATGTATATCTTACTACATGAAAGAAGAATGAATGAAAGAAAAATTTGCAAATTATTAGTAAGAATTGCGTCGTATTTCTGTGGGCGGGGCAGAGAGCCTACACGGGCTTCTCTGGGGGGGGGGGGGCATTGCCCACCCGTGCCCCTACCTCGCTACGCGCATGATTTGGAGCCCTGTTCATTTCCCCAAGAAATTTTGAATATATATCTCCAAGTAACGCGAAATGGACAATTTTTTACAGAAATGTAAGAGAGAAAATCCAATGTGTAATGGCATTATGAAATGAAATGAAAAAATTTCGAAATATCTTCAGCAGTTCGGTTTTCCTTTCCAGTGATTTTCAAACTTAGATCATATAACATAAGGATAGGCTATGAGGAAGAAAAACTTAAGAATGTTTCTTCATGTAGTAGAACTGCATCGATGTATTCGTTTTTGTCATGGAAGTACCAAACTACGATATTTTCACACCGGGCATATAATTTAGTTGTTCACACTTTACTAAGTTTTAAAGAAATTCAATAGAAGAGATCCTATTATATCGCAAAATTTTTAAATTAGTTTTTAAGTTTATAATTTTATAATATTTTCATAACTCTTTCAATTTCTAAGAATTTTCCTAGTGCCCAATTTTTTTTTCTGACATTATTATTTGGTTTTGCCTTTATATGGCTGTTGTAACCTAAGGCGACAATGACAATTCTATTTTAAATAAATAAACCAGCATTGGCAACTGTTAAATTTTTGTGCCACAGTTGTTTATTTTTATAAATATTTCACTATTTTTTTTATATAAAGCACTATAACTTATTATTGAAAGAATTAAACTTGCCTGAAAAATTATTTCCTAAAAGAATATCTCCGATTGTTGCTGCAGCACAGCACAGCGCACTTCATCACGATAATTCAAGACTTGTAGTCTCAATTATATAAAATCTCATTCACCATACATTATTTCACTATTGTTTCTCACTCTTATTAAGTGATTTCTATAATACAAAATAAATAAAACAAGGCCGAACTTGTTTTCATAACATCTGAAATGTAAGTCATACATCAGAATTGTCGAACTGGCGAACAACAAGGCGATATCCATCTTGTTATTTCCCCTCCGTGTCACAAAAAAACAATGCTTATCATACGCACACGAATTTTACACAGTATAGCCTATCCCTTTTGTTATATGATCTAAGTTTTTAAAATAAGTACAAAGAACATTTTGTATAAAACAAAATGTTATAAAATTTCTTAGTCACAAAACGGAAAAAGTATTTTGGGTACTAAAACCTGCTATATATTACAAAAAAGGGTACCCTTCACAATACTCAATAATATTATTAATATTATGTCAATTATAGTTTTGTTTTAAATAAGGATAAAGCTAAGTAAGTTTTCTTTATGTGATTCTGAGTCTGACATAATACTAATTTCGTTGGCTGTGCCCCTCAAGAACAAAAAAAATATATATCAGAAAAAGTGTGGGTCAAGAGCTAGTTGGAAGCATTCGACTCATAGACACAAACCCGTACGTTTCAAACGATATCGCTAACGTATGAAAACATGCAAAGAATTTCGTGCCAAGCGACTCTTGAATGTCTTTATTAATTGTAATTAGAAAAACTAAAGTTTTTAATTGTAACTAAAAACAGCATAGGATAGGGGCTTAGGACAAGGTATGAAGGTACTAGTTGCGTAAGGCGTTCCCTACAAAAGGCACATATTCGACTCTGCTCTGTCTCCTGCAGGTTACTGGCAATACGGTGTCCAGTAATACAACATCCGAAAAACTCCAAACGCCTGAAGTAAATACAGGACATTTCATATAGAAAATTATAAGACAAATTGAGTAACCCTGTAACGCAATAACGACTCATTAAATCATCTCCTCCATATGGAAATGATCATATTAATACGAAACATCTTGTTTTGATTTCTGAAACTCATTTTTTTTTTTCACTCAGATAGGAAGTATAAATTTCATGGTATCCGTGTTCAGAGAGAAAAATTGCATCTAATTCGTATTTCTTTCTCATTTTCGCTACTACAGTTGTCGTAGCCTCATCTGCACGATCCTAAGCTCTTTTTTAGCTTTTAGAAAGTTTGAAAAATACACTCTGCCACAACACGTCATATATCACCAAAAATGCTTTTATTGCTATTGACGTCATCTTTACCAATATATTACAGGCTACTCGAATTGTCAATGCATTCCGTATTACATATAACCACTTAAAAGATCAATTAGAAAAGTTTCTTCTCAATTTTTTTTTTTTTTTCACAAAAAATTTCTACAAGTAACTTTTCATGAAAACCTATTGATATTCCACCCATTTTCTTGAGATGCCGCTACACATTCACAAAAATATAACACTCAGAGCCTTTTGAACTCTTATCTTGGAACGGGGTATTAGATACAGTACTTAAACTTCATATATATTACTTTTGAGTAAATCTTCATGCTCTAAGTTTGTACATAAAATTTCATAAGGGAATCATCCTTTCTGTTAAGCCCTTTAGGAGGGGAGGGTATATTTGAACTCCAGCACCCTATAGTTTTTGAATCAATCCAGCAACTTTACCTGAGTATTATAGAACATCGAAACGAAAACAAAAATTTATAGGGCAATGAAAATTTTATGATACACACGCTGTAGATAGGATAGATGAAGGATTATGAATGAATATGATTTCAGCTCGTTAAAAATTAATTACACACTCCCATTGAGAAGAAGAGAAAATAATAGATTTGACATATTTACCCAGGCAAGGGTAATGAACAAAATCGACTACGGAACCGATAGCTTTAGGTAACTTTCTTTTATGGAAATGTTAAATATTAAAATTTACAACTTAGCTCACATTTAAAGCAACTGAATTCAAAATGGCATGCTTTCGAAAAGGAGAAGGTAATAAATCTTGTAACATAGCCTAAGTGGATTTAATGTTCAGAACTGGATACAAGTACACTGTAAAAGGCACAAATTGTTACTATAAAGTCTTGGGAAAAACTACCTATAAATGTAGGGAATATTCATATATTTCATGGCATATTCCCCACATTATAGGGAATATTCCCTACATTTTAGCCAGTATTTCCTTAATTTTTAGGGAAGAAATCCAAAACCAAAACCCAAAAGAAGATTTCATTTCACTCGTGTAATCTCATCCTATTTAACGCAATGTCAAGGTCAATTCCCTGTTACGAGGCGCATGAATGGGGTTTCGAACAGCTTGAGATATTTGAAAAGCTGCTGCGATTTTTTTTAAAAGGTTATATCGCCTGCCTCAAAATAAGCTAAATTATATGTATAAGAAGCCATCACGCAGCCCTTCCGTCAGCTAGCCTGGAACGCTATACGGAAGAATGTGTACTGGCATGAGGCCTGGCAACCTGACAAGTCCTGGCTGAACCATACATCTATGATCTGAACCTGATTGAAAACTCGTGTGCTGCTGTGAAAAGAATTTTGTTAGATCTAGTTGAAAAAGAAAATGTGAAGCTTAGGCAAATAGCTTCCGATAGAGCTGGAAGGTCGCTGAGGCATGACTTATATCCTAGACTTAAATAACTTGGGAAAGTTCTTACGTTCAAGAATATAAATCGTTAAAGAAAATTAGCCTTATTTGTATGCATAGAGGAGGTCTTTTAAGTCTAAATGTCAACCCACTTAGTCGAAGGCAGGTCGATATGTTCGATTTGAAACTTGGACGAGGATAAAAATATACTTCACTTTGTATGAATCTGTTATTCTAACTGAGTTGAGATAAGTGGCGTTGGGAAAAAAGTCTGACCAAAGAGGAAGTAATATAAGTGTTGAATGGAAAAAAAATATTTTTAATGATCCTATTATTTACGCTAGAAGGGCCTAGAAATATCGTGATATTTTTATAAAGGAGTTTAATTATTAATGTACCCTTTTAGAAAAATACGAACGTAGAGCAAGCGTCAGGGCTTCCGGTGGAAAGTTAAGAGATGGTACAGAAACTCCTCTGAACATCAAATGGACTAATACTTGCCTGAAGTATTTAGGTGTGTATATAGGAAGCGAGAGTAAGTCAAATAATAGCCGGATTGCACTGAAGAAACTCTCTAGAGTGTAAACTCATGGCGTAGTCAGTCGTGATAAATTATTTGATTACCTCGTCCACCATTCATCTGCCAAATTCTGAGGATTTTGATGAAGGCTTTTGTAGATCTTCTTCAAGCAAAAGTGATAGACGCCTTTGGGTGCGGAACACGATGCGAGTCAAGATAGGTAGATTAGGTCTCACTAACTCGGTTGGGATAGAAAGGTGTTTCCAAGTGCGAGCATTCCAAAAAGTGTTTTGGGAGAGAGACGCATTGATTTCTCACTGTGAGTGAATCTACTGGTAGAAATCCGCATAGTGGAGTTCTACTACCCGCATAGGATCTAATCTTAACGATTCAGACCTAGGCCAAAATCAGGCAGGCATTTCACCATAAGTCGGATTCTCTTATATATACGAAATTCGCGTCAATTCCAATCAGGTTCAACCCTGAATTAACAGTTTTCGGTACTGTTCGAGGTTTTCAAGCTGGCACGTATCCACTAACGGCTGCCGAAGGTAGTAGTGTAGTAGTGTAGAATGCACACGAATACCCCACAACAACGCGACCTGGCTGCTTCTGCGCGGGTGAATATGGGCGTGATAGGAGGGGTAACTTGCAGAGTGCACTACAGTTATGCTTCTAATTACAAAAATGCTGATATAGCGTTCAAAATGTTGCTTCACAGTCTTATGCATCCTAATCTTAATCAGTTATTACATATTCACCGGCGAGTTCGCAGGATCTGCACAATTTTTACTAGTGAAAGTACCCTGTTTCACAGGTTCTTCACTTGCCCAGCCTTACAAAAACTAATGCAGTTCGTGCGCCATATGTGTTAGGAGTCCACCAGAATTTCAGCAATACTAGAACATCGTAACTATTGGAACCAAAGATTTGTGGTCGGGCGAATTGTTTGATTAGCTTTGTGTTGACACTGGCCAAATCGAGAATTCACTTGAACTACATTAGAGTCGAAGTCTCTTTAGAACCGTTGTAAGTGCTGTGGGAAGTATAAGCACTCCGTTAGATTCTCAGCAGGAGAAATGATTAGGGCAGCTGGCAAAGGTCTCTAATACAACAAGCTGCTTTCGCGGGACTCTATAACAGTCTCTGGTAAATTTCTTCGTTCGCCCGATTTGTTATTTATAATTCGGTTTCTTGCTACATTCCGATGAGTGTTTTTCTCCTTTATAACCGAATCCATTTACATAGTGGTGCATTCTTCTACCTCAATTTAACAATTGAACTCGGAAGGTCTGTGGTGAAATCTCAACAGACGGGAAGTGGGTTCCTTAACATTGAATACCCCCTTGACGTATTTGTGATAAGACCAGAAATTTTTGGCCGTCCAAACCATAGCCAGTAACTATTTCTCAATTGTGGAATGGTTACGTTCGGCTTTGTTAAGGGTACTGCTAGCGTAGGCTATGGTTCGATTATTTCCTGCCTCTCCTTGGGAGAGAGCTGCTCCAAGAAGTAAGGTTAAAAAGTTTTCGAAAGTCGGGATATATTAGGAGTGAAGGGGAAATTAAACCGATTTTATTTTCTGAAATAAGTCTTTGCATTCCTCAGTCAATTTGAACTTTACATTCTTTCGGAGTAAATTTGTTACGGGACGTCCTATTTTTAAAAAATCGAGTATAAATTTTCTGTAGTAATTGGCAGGGCCCAAAAATTATACCTTACTGTCCTAGGGATGACGAAATTTTGGACTCACGTCGTTTTGTAATGGTCGGGTACTGTTCCATGGTAAGAATATTTATGTGATATGTATACTACCTCGTGTCCCCGGAACTGACATTTCTCAGCTTGAAGTTTCAGGTTGTTTTCTCTTTACATGTCAAAGACTTTGCGAAACTTTTGATTATGGTCTGCCAGTTTTTTCCCATAGATGACGATATCATCTAAGTAGACGAAAAATTCTACGCTGAAATGTAGCCAGAGCTCCCTTGAGCACAAGGGGCATTCGTTTGAATTCATAATGCCCGTAGTTGGTACTAAAAGCTGCTTTTGCTCGATCTTTCGGATCGACGAGTACCTGATGATGGCCATTGCTTAGGTCGAGGGTGATAAAATATCGATAAAATTCGTGGTAGCGGAAAGGCGTCGAAATCAACGACCAGGGGCCACCATTTCTCACTGTCTGGCCCGGTTTTTTTTGGGGACGAGTAGCAGTGGTGAGTTCCATGGGCTTTTATTAGTCTGGAAAATATCGTTGTCCAGCATTTCTTTGAGTTGCTCATTTTTGGCATTTCTCTGTATCTCTGGTAACCGGTACATCTTATAATTAATCTCTGCTTGGTCTTACACCAGGGGGATGTTGTCGGTGACGGCATTGGTTTGTGTGAACCTGTCACCTTTCAAAAAGAATATATCGTCATATTCGTAACACAGGCGTGTTATGGAGGCTTTTCATCACTATTTAGGGTTTCATCCAAACTGTGTTCTTGCTCTAATCTGGTGAGGCGGGAGTTAAGTATAGTGTCGTCTAATTCGACATCTTCTGAAAATAAGTACCTTATGTGTTGTAGGGTGGCCGTCTGATCGGCGCTTATTACTCAGTTTTTATTATTCTTATAACTAAACTTATTTAATGATTTTATATTATTATTTTTATTATATATTTTACCTATTAACCTACTTGAGTAGGTAATGGGACACTTGGGCCTGGGAACCCAAACCGGTTTTGGTGTTAGTTCATTAAATATGCAAAAGGCGTATAATGAGTAGTTAATTGTATGTCATTGATGACGGGTGATTGTTAGTAGTCATTGAATATGCAAATGTTGAGTAATGAGTAGTTAACTGTAAGTTGTTAGATGATTTATTGATAGGTAATTATTTGAGTCAGGTGCACACCTAGTAGCTGGGTTCAGTGACGTCACGCAGCGCTGCTAGAGGTAAGCGGTGGCCTGAAAATGTGCATGTGTGTATGTGCAGCCGGAGTCCGAATCTGTAGGAAGCTACATTCGATATCACCAGTCCACGGCATCGCATGACAGCACAGCGACATTACAATGATTACTCAGCTGAGAATTTTTGTTTGAGAAATCGTAGTCATTTGGCTAAGATAAATTTTTTTAAATAATTTTGTCAGGAAAGGTACGAAAATTTTATTACAGTTCGCAAGATAAGAAAGCAGGCTTAAGATTATCAGAACACCATTTTTCGGTGTGAATAGCAGTTTAGGGCGGAGGAGCTATTCAAATCAAACTTTTGTCAGTTTTACATAAGAACACTGCAAATATTTTAGAATGTAAAGACTACGTTGGGCCTCGCATGTGGTAGGGAGGGAGTCTCTTTCATAGCTTGTGAAGTATTCTCGAGGGTTTTGACCGAGTACGACCGCTCATCACTAACTAACAAATTTCGGTAACAAATTTTAAGAAAAATACTGACAGATTCATTTGGCCTAGTATTCCAAATTATTGTGCATCGTTTGTGTGAAACTGTGTGTAGTGTCAACTATCGAGCTCGACACGTATCAACACCGACATCGTGGGACCTTTTCCATTGTGCAGAAACTATCGATATTGTTTAACCATAATCGATCGGTTTACAAGATGGGTCGAAGCTATTCTAATGCACGATATTACATCACCATCAATGCCAAAATCACTTCTCTATGGATGGATATCAAGGGTTGGATGGACAACCATTACGAACTACAATCATCAGGGAAGACAATTTGAGTCCCATCTATTTCACGAGCTAATGCGAGTAATTGGTACAACAAATTTTCTTACTACGTCATATCATCCGCAATCGAATGGATTAATTGAAACTTTTCATCGAACTTTCAAATTAGCAATTCTTTGCCACGAATGGACACGCTGGGTTGATCATTTACCGACAATTTTACTTGGATTACATACCGCTTACAAAGAGATCTACGTACTTCACCTGCTGAAATCGTTTATGGTACATTAATTCTCATTCCAGGTGAATTTTTCGAAAAAGCGAGAAACATCAAAGCAGAGAAAAAATTATTGTTAAACTAGGAATGTGATTTAATGAGCTAATTACGAGCAACCGATATATCATGGCACACGACAAAAGCGACATTCGTTTACGATACGTGAATCAATTGCACATATATTTTTGTCCGAAACGATTAAAAAAAAACATCAATTTCGCATCCGTTTTATGGAGCATATTGGATCATCAACTGAACACCGAAGTATTACGTTATCCGTAAAAACGAATGTAACGAAAAAATTTCAATCGATCGAATTAAACCAGCGCACATAGAATCATCTCATGATCAAATGGAAACTACATCGATACCGATTACGTTGTCAGTAACGACACGCCACCTATTACGACGGACAACGACGATTTATCGACGAAAGTTACACGATCTGGTCGAAGAGTGATAATACCGAATCGATATCGATGACCAAATTTTCGTCTAGCGTCGGGGTATGTGCCGATATCAAACATTTAATTATTATCATTTGTCTATTTGCATCTATCAATTTTTTAATTCATTATACTTTTTCTTTGATTGTATCTCATTGTGAACCAACTTTATCGTAGCGTGCTTTGTAATCATTATTAATGGCTTATCCAAATTTTTAAAATACGTTTTCAGATTTTTTCAATCTAATAGCGATACCTAAACAGGAACACGAAAAATAAATTATATTAAAATTCTAACTAAATTTTTATTTAAAAAAAATCACCGAGCATCCGTCCGTATAAGTACCCGAAATCACTACATATCTATACATAAACAAATATTATTATTATTATTCCTTACTTATCTTACTATGCTTAATTATCTATATCGATATTGAATTTACATTACATAAGTTTATTGATGTCAATGAAAAGAGTAAGATGAAAAATGACGATGACAAAACAACGAGACACATTTACTCAAAGAGTGTTTCTAAGTGAAGCCAATTTTTTAGGAGTAATCGACGATTCCTATACCAAAGATAACCTAACAAGGGGTTAGGAAACAACGAACAAAATGTAAAGTTGTCATCTCGAGATAAAGTAAGTTTGCGAATAGTTGCTCTAATGTAAAACGTCTTCCGAAATGCATCGTGCATCCGCAGGCCGATCGGAACGCTCATATAGAAATTGTCGCCACGAAATAAGAACTTAAGCGCTATATGAATTTTTGGTCTTGTCTCTACTATGCTTATATAGCACTAGAAATGCTACAGAGAAATATCTCTTCTGAACGCATCAATCTAAATCTTTATATAGGAATTTGTTACGCGTTTATTCCTGCTTATAGGTGTTGAAGGTATGATATGAAATTTTATGTGTTATATCAAGATTTTTAATCTTTAAGGGAGGACTCAAATCGTAAATCATCCAGTATCCATAATTGCTGAATATTTGGATGGCCCTTTGTAACAAAAAAAGACGCATTCTTTTAAAGGCAAAGATTTAGGTATAAATTAGCTTAGAAACATGAAAATAATGACATAATAATAAATTTATTGAAAAATTGATAAATACACATTAGTTCCATTTATTTTGAGATTCAAATGAACACAACTCTTTTTAACCAGAGTTAAAAAAACTTTCTGTTTATTTATTTAAGTATTGATTTTGAACCGCTTCGTTTTTTGCGACCTATCGTGTCAGATACTGATAATAAAACTTTAACCGTTGTTGAATTTTGTCATATTCCTTGTGAAAAATCAGTTTAATATTAAGAAAATATATATTATGTGGTATAATCTAATCGCGCATGCATAATAAGTTCCACATAAATTTGCAGACTCAAATACGATCTATTGTCTTTTAATGATTTTACTTTAGGACCATTTTTCCTATATGGGATAATTTAGGAACAAATATGATATCAAACAGGGATATATTTAATTTCTATATAAGTGAAGTAGAAAAATTTAGGAAAACCCCATAACAAAGTCATAATATTAAACTTCTACATTAGGGAATATGTATTTAAAGTCTTATATAAGCTCTGAGCTCAATACGGGATTACGATATAAGTATATAACAATTAATATGCCTATATCAAGACTGAATTTTATTCCCCCAGCACTATGTTGGATTCTCCACTTTAGCGTTATAAGAGTCAAGTGCAATTCCCTGGGAATTCAGCGAAACAATAATCTGGCTTGTAATGAGACATTAAGCTCGCAAGGTTTATCCTCTAGCAGAGCTTCGAGATTTTTATAGGACAAACATTTTTAGTTGGGACGTAAGAATGCTGGCTGGGTGGGGGTGTTCTAATAAGGCATCTTACATATAAAATTAAAGGTATCGTCGAGTACTATAGGGTGGCGTACTTATTTCACGATTCAAAAAACTTTTTCGGGACGCTTTTACCGCCAGAAAACTCATTTTCATGCACTTGGGTCGCATACACCCCGATTACTACATTTCACACATATTTCTACAGCTGTTCCTTTCACAGCCATTAGTGCTGTCTTGTGACAATTTATCTCATAGGAAGTCGTTTTCAACGACGCACTATCACGAGAAGTAGAACAGTCAACTTTTTCAGAAAGTCGGTCTAGATACATACGATCGTTAAAGCTCTTCCCGATTAATTGAAATAAACATCGTTAAAATATGTTCAGAGCATCATAATGCATATGTTCAGTCCACAAACTGAACTCGAATCCCTCGATGCAATATCCCTCCTAGAAAAGATAAAAAAAAACAAACGCACAAAGATTTAAAATTTATAAAATCAGTAACCAAAGCCAATATTCGACTAGGACCAATTCTTATGATAGCATAGATGAATGTCCGTATGAAATTTCGTAGGAGCAATTTTGATTTTTGCAGTGGTTTTTCGCATATATTTCGAGAATGGTTCGTCGGACATAAAAAATTATTATAACCAATTTTATACGATTTCATATTCTGAAGAAGTTTTTAGTACAATAGAAATGTTAAGGACTGATATTTTTCACACTATCCGTAAAAAAACTAAATTTTTATATGGCAACACCAAGAATGGGTTGTCCGATTTATTCCATTTTTTAAATTTTATTTTATATTACTACGAAAAAACTATGTATCAAATTTCAGCTGTCTATGTCAACGCGTTATCAGGCAGTGTCCAAATATATAGTGGAAAGCGAAATTTTAGTATGGCAACCCCACGAAGGAGTTCCCCGATTTGTATCATTTTCGAACTTAATTTTAGGTGTTTTTTAAAGTCCGTGTACAAAGTTTATGCTCTATAAGTATACGCGTTCTCGAGTTATCGTGCGCACAGACGGACGGACGAACGGACATGTAAAAATCAAAATAACTTTTAATATTATGCGTGGGTGCCCAATCCATTTTGCTCTACCATAATTATTTCCGAGTATTACAAACGAAATGACAATCTTAGTATACCCTATAGATCTCATCTATGGTATAATAAAAAGCACTTATCTGATGGTAGAGAAATAAATCCCTTTAGTACACCAATGTTTCCACTTCCCTCCAAACACACTTGTTTCCTGAAATATACAAAAACTTCATCACTTCAATAAAAAATACATAAAATATCGCAAACTTTCCCAAATCCCATTTTCCTCCTGCATGTTTAGAACTCGTAATGTCATTAAATGACATTACGTCACATCATATGGTCTCGGCTTCACAGCAGTCATAGTTCAATGTAATGCAAGTTTAAGATCGTGCGTTGCTAGGGCTACCCATCATGAAGCAGAAACGTAGCGGTTCACGGCGGCTATAAAAAGGCGACGAGCCATAGCAGAATGACTCCATTTTTGTTTCAGAATTTACTCTGAACACATCCTACACCAGAATTTAATTTGATTCCTATCCATTGCATAAATTATAATTTTTGCCTCCATTATATAAAAATTTCATTCTATAATCATAATCATTCTGGAAAACCTTCATCCTTCATCTAAGCAGGAATTTATTCCTGCTGCAGAAATTTACTTCTGCTTCACATTTATCCTACATCCAAGCAGGAATCTACCGCTGCTGCAGAAATTTGCTTCCGCTACACTTCCATCCTTCACCTAAGTAGTAATTCACTCCTATTGCAGAAATTTACTTCTGCTAATGTCCATCCTTCACCTAAGTAGGAATTTACTCCTGTTGCAAAAAGTTACTTCTGCTTCATTTTTGTCTACATCTGAGCAGAAATCTAATTTTGCTACTGCTCCCGTACTCACACGGGCAGCACAGACAAAACTTCATTTTGTTGCGCCTACACGGTATAATGTACTTCAAATTTGTTAGAAGTTCAGCTCTGCACTCACACTGTAGCTTAACACACTGCAGCACACTTCTTGTAGCTACTTGCTGCAGCGCTTCCATTTATAATCGTACACGTAGTAGTGTACTCCCAAAAAATTCCATTTTATTATTTGTGAATTTAATAGTCAATTTTTGATTTTTACAGAAATAAAGGGAGCAAAACACAATGGCGCCACTGGACGAATATGTTGAGTTATTGAAGTTTTTTGTATTGAATTATTGTAGTAAGCTAGATTAATTCTAGGAATTGAAGTATGCGATAGCAGTGTTAAGCACTAAAAGCTGAAATAAAATTTTATATTTGAATTAAAGGCCCGAGGTATCTCAGATCTCACATTGGTCTTTCGAAGCCGATTAACGCAGTTATTCAAATATAAAATGGGAATAAATATATTGCTTATTGCATTACAATGAGAAAACTAAGTCTCTGCATTCAAAATGTCTCAAAATGGCATTTCCACATCTTCGGATGATGGTGACGAAACCATTGGTTCTATGTAGAGTTAGTTAAGTCCCAACTCGAAGCAAAAATCTAATGGAAGGCTTATATAAAAAACATTCAAGAGAAGGCAAAAAGAAAGCTGTTAAATCGACAGAAAAATGCTTGCAAGCATTTACCGAGTATTGGAAACAATTCCAAGCTCCTCATAGAATATTTCACTACAAAGATATTAAGCGAGGTTCAAGAGTATTATATCGAAAAATCAGCAGGTATGAAAGAGGATATAGACAGACTAACACAAACCTATCAGCAATCCTCCTCGTACTCATACAACATCTGTTAGCATAAATCCATGTAATAGTGCAAGTCTCCCTAGAACTGAGATCCCCACATTGAATGGAGAATACTCTACGTGAATCTCATTCCACGTTTTATTTAACTCGGTGACACATAAGAACAACAATTTGAGTTACGTAGATAAATTGTACATTCTGAAGACTAAACAAATAGGAGAAGCTGCAAAATAGCTCAGGCATTACGAAGTATGCGATGCCAATTACCAGCCAGCATTTCAGCTATAAAAGAACGCTATTCAAATCAGCGAATACTAGTCAACGTACAATTAAAGAAATTACTATTGTCTCTCCCATGTATAAGTGATGATACCGCCGAAGCATTATTAGCACTACAAAACTTAGGAGTAGAAACAAAGAATTTGGATCCAAAAATCATATACCTGACAGTGCAAAAACTACAAAGCAAAGTTTACAGAGTAGCAGAGAACTGCCTGAATTAAAGACTTAAACTAAATTTTTAGATTCCGGTGTCCGAACTCTAGAAATAATAGGAAGCGAGAATGCTACGTCAAACATGACACAGCGAAAACTATTCTCACCCAAACCCAATTATGGACTCTTCAACAAAACTAGGAGTCCAGCACCAAATCACCTAGCTATAAAACAATCATCTTGCAGCCAATGAAAGGGCGACCATATTATAATTCATTGTCCAACCTTTAGAAATATGAGGACCTGACAACGACATGGAGTAGCCACAAATAAGCATTTATGCAAAAGTTGCTTATAACCTGAGCACACAACCTCAAATTGCACCAGCAATAAAAAGTGTTATCATTGCCATAAGAATCATAACACATTGCTCCACTATCAGCAAGGCTATTAGCTGACAGAATCACCTAATCAATCCAGTATGGAAGCTGAACAAAGCACAGATGCATATAGAAATGACTAACAACAAGATCAGAATTTTCTAACCTCAAACCTGAAAAGAGCTCTTCTTTCCACAGCTCTAATTATCATCACTGCACCATCCAGAATTAAAATGGCATTCCGAGCACTAATATATTCTGAGTTACAGGTATCCATTATGACGCAAAATGCCTTTAAATTACTACAACTTGGAGGATCCCCAGCCACCCACGAATTAATTGGACTTGGTACAACTTTCTCCAATACAGCCGTCCAGCAAGCCACAATCACAATTAGTTCCCTACACACCAATTTTAAGATAGAAAGCAACATGCTCGTGGTCAGAAAAATAAAAATCACAGATCTGCTGCCAACTGATACAACTGAAGTGTCAGACTATAGACACATTAACAATCTTCCGCCAGCAGATCTTATGTGCTCAATTCCAGGACAAATGGACATTATTCTTGGAGCAGAAGTCCACGCCGCCTTTATTAAAAATGCTATAAAAAGAGGATTTGGCAACTCTCCAACAGCCCAAAAACAGAATTGGTTTGGATTCTGGTTAGAGCAGTACCAGAAGCAAGACTTACGCCAATTTCCATCCTGCATGTTTACAATCCGTAATGTCATTAAATGACATTACGTCACATCATTTGGTCTTCGCCGCAGTCAGAGTTCAATGGAATGCAACTTTGGGATCGGGCGTTGTCAGGGCAACCTATCATGAAACAGAGACGTAGCGAGCATAAAAGATGAAGGAGAATAAAAATCAAAAGAAACAACGACAATCTAATGAGGAAAATATCACAGAACTGACTTCACTTTATTATTTGACTTGAGGTGATATCTTCGGTGTTTTCCTAATCCATAGCAAACATTTTGTTATCGCCTTAATCAACACTAGCAAATGCGCAATGTCAAATGAAGGCATTCAACCATACTTAAATTCTTCTATCGACTACAGACGACTCTTTTCACTCACTATAGGTGTTCTCATTGCACGCTACGCTTTATTGATAATATATTCCCTACTTGAACCAGTCAAAATTACGAATGGAACTCTATAAATCAAGAAGAATACAGAGATGGTTAGCTAAAACCAAATTCTTCTAGAAGAGCTGAAGAAGACTTTCACTAAGCGGAGCATATGTTTTAAAAAAAATATTAAAAAATTACGAAAGTCAATCTGGAATAGAGATGATTCTAATACTTTTACTTGCAATTATTTCGTTTTGTAAATAGAAGTACTTAAATGTGAAAAAAAAGTGCTTGTCCTAAAATAGCTATGTTTACAACAATTTAAAAATAAAAATTTTAAAAAATTAGATCACCGCGTGTGCACATTAATTTAAAATATTTCAACGGAAATAAAAGGGGACGTAGATGAGTTTCCTGAAACTACGCGAATGAACGAACAAAAGAACGACCGGAAACAGCGAAATTTGTCTTCTGAAATAATGTTCAGAGCTATTTCCTACTCCAATTCAGAAATTTGTTAAAAACTTCAAAAAGACCATAGCACTAGTAAAGGGCACACACAAAAGGGATATGAAGAATTGTGTCTGGAAGCTCTGCCTAGCACTCTTCTCTTATACCAATAAAAGCATCACTCTCAACAGCATCTTCTGTTCAGCCTTTGAAGCCTTCAAGAAACCGAGCGACTGCTGTGTCATAAGATAATGCAGATATACTGATTTCCTAGTCACAACCGAAGTATGCGATATGTGGCCAGATATGCAATTTTGTGGTGTTTCTCTAGCTCTGGGTAGAGGAGAGTCATGGAATTGTGACGGTTTTTAAGTTTTTGCTTAAAGTTGAAACCAACTAGTTGACAGGTATAAGTTTTGACATGATGCTGCCGAATCTACCTTATGACTTTAGACACGTAGTCATTTGGATTATTGTAGGTACAGAGGTACTTAAAATCCTCAAGTTTGAACTAGTAGTTTATAGTATATATACGTTTCTATAAAAATGTTCGTATCCACAAATTTAAAGGGAATTAATAAAAATTCACTTTCCTCCCGCCGTCAAATATATGCCAAATAATAATGTTTCATATTATCTCCTCAATGAGTTCAGCTGCGGATGTAGCTGTCATTTACATTAGTGATGAGACGTAAATGTTGATATGATCTCTTAAAAATAAGGTTCGTCCTTCTTGATAACTGAATTCCCTTTCTTATGAGACTCAATATATGATAGAGTGCCTACATCAGTTGTTATGAGAGTGTGCATAAAAAAAGGACTTTTTTTTTATTGGATTCTTGTGACCAGTTCAGTGGAAGATTTACCAAGATATACATAGAGTATGGCACAGGAGGGAGTGCTGATTTTATTGATCCTTCACTCCACAGAAGGAGATTATGTTCAAGACTCTGGGTGGTATAGTTCTAATTTGCTTAAGGATGTACGTTTTCCAGAATGATGGACCTTGCAGAATTATAGACATAAGTTATCACTTGGTCGTCTGGGTAAATTGGTAGTTCGGGGTTATCACGGAAGGAATGGGAAATTACTTGAAGTGAATAAGTTATCTGGATTATAGCGCGTTATGGGTATATGAAATGAGCTTATATAGGTATATATATATATATATACTTAATGCATGCTGATATTTTGCGTTGATTGCATTATTTTATTCCCACTATTTTTGATTGCTGACTTGATTATAATAATCTATTTTTGTGCATAGGGGAGAGTGGGGCGGCTTCATACAGTTTTTATATTTCGCTTTGTGGAATGCTGTCTATTACGTATATCTCTTTTAATTTATGACACATTGATATTTTAACTATTTTATATTGTAGTAGAAGCATAATACTACTAAAGGAAAATGTATGAATGTACACCATTAGTGAGGTACATTCATACAACCGGAGGGGCACATTCATACGTGAAGGGGCAGATTAAAACAGACTTGAAAAAAGATAAAAGAAGGATTAAAAATCATTATTTATTCGTCATAATTATTGTTTCTAAACATGTCATCCCAGAAAAAAACAAAAATAATTCTTCTCATAAAAAACGAATAATAAAAATTAAAATAAAAAACATCGAACTAGCTAGCAAAAAATAAAATTTTCATGAAATGTACAAGACTAGCGACTAGTGAGCATATTGTTTAGCAGTCTTTAGGTTACATACCGATATGGTTATCTACCAAAGGCACTTAAGTTGTAATTGAATTACGTTATTAATTATAATCAGTCATATTCAGCTTAAATACTTAATACCACATAATGTAGGAAATTGTTGTTCATAAGTTAAATCACATTAAAATAAGAGAGATCAATATTAAAGTTGAAAATATCAGTGTAATTGCTGATTTAGGATCTAGTAGTATCATCACTATGTCTGATAAATCAACTGATCCCTCATTTTTGAAATCTGGAAACACAAAATTCATAGAACTTCCTGGTTTTTTCGTCAAAAATGAAATCTTTACTTCAGTTGAACTATAGTGTTCAATGATTTGCCCAATGTAATATATAACAGCCTTCTTTTTTTCAAATTTGACAAGCACAAAAGCATCATCTTGTATATGTTTAGGTTCTACAGGTAGTAGGAAGTCTTCGAATTCGTTTTCTTCAATGTCGTCAAAAGGCGATGCAGAACTTTCTCGTAAACTAATATCTGTTTCAGTGCTACTAATATCACTTTCTTCGATTTTACTTTTCTTTTTTTTTTTGTTAGTTTTGAAGATTTTGCATTAATCAATCTCAAAGCACGCTTCATTTCTTTCGCTCTTCTTTTTCGTTCTCTTTCTTTCCTTTTTTCCTCTCTGTTTTTCTCTAGTTCTTCGATTCTATGTTTTTCGGGGGTATCAGTGTAAATTCTGGATTTTCCTAGGGATCGACCTTTTTTAATTCGCGTAGTTCTTTGAACTTTTTTCAAAGGCCTTATAGTTTTTGGTGTCTTTAATACTTTGGAAATTGAATGTAAACAATCATCATTAACAATCGACGCTGTTGTAAGTTGCTGTGAAGATAATGAAGGTGACATTTCTCTCGAAAAAGTTTGTGGAGTCAAAGCAGAAACTTCAACAAGCTCATCAGCACATGTACTTTCATTCGACGCTGTGGCAAGATGCGAATTATATACTTGAATAGGAGCCAAATCTTCATCATTGAAAATCAATTTATTAAAGGGGCATATTCCGGTTTTCTCAAAAGCTCTGGTTATATATCTGACATTAAATGTTTCCAAATAGGGGACTTTTACAAGTTTTGGAATATTATAAATATTTATCGTTTTCCCTGGGTTGGAAACATGCCAATCATTGAATGATATTTTCAGTTTTGATTTTAACGGGCCGAATACACCAACGTCTAACGGTTGAAGACGGTGAGTCGTATGTGGTGGGAAAGAGGAATATACAATACCATTGTCCCGGCAATAGTTAATTGAATTGATAGATATGTTACTTTCGTGATTGTCGCATAGAATTAATATGGGGTTTGTCTTCGAACAGAGAGTAAATTTTTGGATGTGCTTCAGAATTTCGACAAAAATGCCCGAATTTATCCAACCGGATCTAGTGGCTGCAGCTAATGATCCTTCTGGAGCCCCTTCTATGAAATGATCCTTTAAGTGCACACGAGGGAACACAAATAATGGTGGTATAGTATTCCCACTTGCTGCTATGATACCGCCAAATGTAACCAACTCTCCCCTCTCTTTCCGGATGCTATTTGACCAACCTGTTTTTGACATTTGTCAGCTAAGACTTTGGGTGTGTTTAGAACAGTTGAGATGCCAGATTCGTCAAAATTAAATATGCGGTCTGCATTAAAATTTTGTTTGCTGTACACAGTTTCAAGATTCTGGAAGAATTCATTGACCGCCGTTTTATTAAAATCGAATGATCTGGCAGCGCTCGTATTTTCTGGTTTCCGCAAGCTTAAATTGCTATTACGTTTGCGAAAGCTTACTAGCCAGTCTACTCCGGCCATTTTATTTGTGACCCAACTCGAAGGATGTTTAATATTGTTGGCAAATTCATAGGCATACTTGAGTACATGTCAGTCCAAAATGCATTTTAGAACTACCTACAATATACTTTTTTACAAGACCCTCTTCTTCAGCTGTAAACACTTGACATGATGAAAATTTGGAGTGAAAAGTACGACTCTCACTTCCATATTTTTCTGATTTGCGAAGTTTAGTTATTTGGCTCTTTAGTGTTTGTGCATTGACTCCGTATTTGGCTCATGATTTCCGGAAAGAGAGTTTGTGTCCCAAAACATCAGATATAGCTGACGACATTGCCTCTTCATTAACCTCCCCACTCCTCGTCCATTTCTTCTTATAATTTCGAACCATGATCGTTCTGTGTAACAAAAAATGATAGGTATCATTAAATTACGAAAAAGCACAAGTGCAAGGGGCACATTCATACAGTATGAATGTGCCCCTTATACTTGTGTATGAATCTACCCCATCACATTTTAATTAATAAAAAAATGTGCAAAAAAAACTGTCTTCATGTAGCATAATTTACAAATATAATCATAAACTCTAAGATATTATGATTAATACTAAATAACAGTGATTAATCTAAACAAGAGTAACTAGTCACAAAATACGTCCTAAGTAAGGTTATGAAATTAGTTACGCGAGGCAAAAACACGTTCCATGTTACACACACGAGCTTTCCGCGGCGACGGCTGTCAAACTTCACTAGTCAGTATACACACATAAAAATTACGCACACGGACTAACATAATTTTTTGCTCCATGAATAAATTCAGATACGCTCAGTGTATGTAGGTGCCCCTTGTGTGAATCAGCCCCACTTTCCCCTATCTATTGCATATGCAAATTATTATCTATGAAAATATTGTTTTTTTTTATAGAGGGTATTATAACTTTTGTTTAAAATTTTAATGTCTTCAATGTCAGAATTACTCTATACTTATCATAACTTATGCAAATAGTTGAATACGTTATATCCTAAAATTATATGCAAACAAGCATTTCTGGAGGCTTTCCGAGCAAAGTAGGATTGACGATAAAATTAAATAAAGAAAATGTAATTATTCTGGTGACAGTCTATAGCATGATAACTACAACTACATTCCAAAGGAGGCTCACAACTAGAAGGCTCACGGAATCTGTCATTGAACATAGATTCATTCATTCATTTTTGCTTCGTAAATCGCTGTATTTTGTTAGAATTGAAAATATGTCTCGCTCAGATTAATTTTATTTGCTTCTAACCTCTTAATTAGGATTTCCTAAGATCCGAGAGCTTGCTAAATTGCTTTATTGTATACTGGAAAACTGTAAATTTATCTACCCTTTTTCATGAAAACTGTCAGGTCTATTTCCAAGATAAGACTTAAAATAAATACAAGAAATACCCGGTATATAATAACCCCTTTTAGTCTTAGCGCCCTAAATAAAATTAGTCGTATTTAATTCACTTTCTCGCATACAAAACAAAAAAAAAGCTCGATATACAAGAACCCCTAACCTCTTATATGAGAGTTCTTTCAAAGTCTAAAGCCAACTAAATCACTTTTTCCAACTTAGTACAATTTTCAAAATAAAAACAGCAAATATACAAGAATATTCCGTTATACAAGAACATCTCGAACCACCGTCATAAATACGTGTTTTCAAAGTTAGTACTAAATCGCTTTCTTACACACGAAAACGGTAGATTGGCCCCCAAAACCGTTAGTGCCGTTTTCAGGATAACATATAGAAACTTACAGTTACACAAAAACTATCTATTTTATTAGTACTTGAGTTCTGCTGAATATACCAACCACCGGCCTACATTATTATCGCATCCCGATCAATTTGCGATTTCCATGGGGCACTAATAGTACCCAAACCATCAGATAGTTTGTACTGCTTTCCATTCACCCCTCCCCAGTGGCGAATCCAGGTGGGTCCCCCTTAAACATTAAAGTAAAAATATTTAATTAATTGAGTTATTTAAAAATATATATTTTTTATTTTATAAAATTTTTATTTATATAATTCAAAAAATTATACAAGATATTTTAATTCCAAAACTTAAAAAAATAAATAAAATAAAAATTATTTCAATGAATATTATTGTATGTGTGATGTATATGTATAGCTTTATGTCAGAAAATAAGTTTGGACCTCAACTTTGGGTGAGCCAAAACCCCCGAGAACCGCTTCCCAGGACACGAAACAGACCCCTCACTACCACATCAGAGCACTACATTAGTTTTAACTCCTAACATTCTAAAATATTTTCAGCGCTCTTATGTAAAACCACTGCCATTATAATATGGGCTGAATACGTCCATAGAAATACACTGCAGAAAGTGGGCTCACTTTTATATAGCGTTCTATTTCGGTCTAAACATCAAGTACCAACTGAGACAGAACGGTAAACAACAAATAAATAAATGGGTTCGTCGAAATAATTGTTTTTAAATTAATTATTTGGGTTAATTAGTGATAAAAAGTGGGCAATATTTTCATACATACTCAAAAGGTTTTATTAAAATCACTTTTCAACTTCCTGCCAATTGATTTTTCAATGTAGGCACCGACGTAAGAACTATTTTTGACACAAAACATTGTACCCACATGAAATAGCATATCGAGCGGTCCTTATATATGTCAGTGTGTAAAACTGCGAAAAGCTAGGATTAAATGACTCCTGCAGTTTGCACCCTAAACTACTATTCTATTAAAAAATGACTTTTTGTAAAAAAAATATATTCAGAAATGACACATCATCTACACCGCTTAATGCGAAAACCTTCCTAGTACCTACCTCACTTCAGTACTGCGGTGGCTAAACTAAAGTGGTGCCCAATTTAATGTTTATTTTTTTTATTTACTTGCTTTTTTTTTAACTTAGTTTGAGGATGACCCCCACCCCCAATTTCCCCTCCGCCAAATAGTGAGGGTCAATAGAATACAAAATTCAATGCGATGTATGTATTCTCCATGAAACTTGACTTCCATGTCAATAAAAAAAGAAATATCACCACCACAAAAATACAAGAAGCCAAAAATTTCACCAACCAGGTCCTGCATAAATTAGAGCATACAGGTGGCTCAGTAAGAGTAGCTGATAAAAATTTTTGTCGTGCGGCCTACGAACAGGAGTTAACAATCTTTAACAAGCAAAGCAGAGCTTCATACAGATCCTTGGCAGCTGTGCGAATTATTAAATAATTCTGAGGAAACTGAATAGAACGAAAATTCAGGATTCTTAAATTGCCTCTAACCTGATTCATTCTATTCATTAGAACGGGGATGTAAGAACGTGAACAGCACACATTTATACACATATACACACATACACGTGAAACGGTCTATTAGCTTAAATGGGGTATACTCGGAGGATAGCATCCTTCAATGAAGAATTTATCACACTAAACTACTGCTCCAATGTTAAAAATATTTCCTCGTTGATATATTCAGCCCCGGGCAACAAAATATACAGAAAATGCCTGCAGATGAAAACTGAAGTACGGAGGATTTTTTAAGAATAATAAAAATAGATTACAAGAGGGAGTTAGCAGGAGGAGTGGATAGCTAAACAAAAAAAAAACAACATGAATAATTTTGCTCTGCTGTCCTTCTATTTCGTACAAGGAGAGATGGGAGCTTTTTATTTTTTCTTTATATTCATTCCGGTTGGTTTAGTTAGTGATAGTTGTAGCTAGATGGACAATTATTACGTCAAGTTTTGACACAAATTCACCAAAAGGTTTTCTTCCGAAAATTGAAGCAGCTTCTGACGAAATACCTAATTTAAACCGTAGAAACGAAATGAGGTTCAGAAATTCAAGGAATAGCACAAATGAGAAAGAAGGAGTGCGAGAGATATTCAGACTGAGTTCAAGTGGCTACACTTACACTCGCTTAAGCGTATATAACAAAATTATTCGAAATGACAACAAACAAAAACAAAAGAAACGAAATTGCGGCAAAATGTAATTCACAAGATCATTCTCCCCTTCAGAAGAATTTTATGTTGTCTGCATTTACTAACTTGATATGTACTAAAGTTAATACTGGTGACGAGCTATTCTCATACTACTACTGTACTTATACTTAAGTACTACTGTACTTAAAACCAACTTTAGTGGTGAACAAGCAAAAAAAGCTAGAATTGGTCTAAGACCAATTCTTATGATACTCTAGATGAATGCCCGTATTAAATTTCGTATAGTCACGGATCTATTCAAGTATTGATTTTGAAGTAGTTTTTCGCATATATTTCTAGAACGGTTTGTCGCACAGAAAATATGATTATAACCAATTTTATAGGATTTCGTATTCTGCAGAAGTTTTTAGTACAATAAAAATGTCTTGGACTGATCGTTTTCAAAGTATACGTAAAAAACCGAAATTTTTATATGGCAACACCAAGAAGGAGTTGCCCGATTTAGTCCATTTTTGACATTTTATTTGCTAATACAGCAAAAGCATCATGTACGAAATTTCAGCTCACTACGTCAACGCGTTCTCAGGCAGTGTCCAAATATATAGCGGAAAACAAAACTTTTATATGGCAACACCACGAAGGAGTAGCCCTATTTGTCTCATTCTCGACCTTAATTTTACTTTTTATTTTTAAAGTCCGTGTACAAAATTTCAGCTCTCTAAGTAACGGGTTTTCCAATAAGAGGTGTTATTTTAATTGGCCCGCTATTTCGGTAGATGTCACTTTTGGAGCTGTCATTTTTTGACATTTGACAAGTAGAAACTACACCATTAATAAAAATGGAACGATACACGGTTCAACAACGCATTGAAATTATTAAAATTCGCTATAAAAATGGTGAAAATTTGGCAGAGACGGTTCGTAAAACTCGAACATTTTTGGGGCGTCGTGAAGCACCTTGCTGGACCGCAACACAGAAATTGGTAGAACAATTCGAGCTATCGGGACAAGTTAGTGATGTGAAGAGTAAAACCCGTGCACGGCGCTCAAGAACAGCCGAGAATATTGCTGCTGTAGCCGAAAGTGTTGAAGAAAACTCAGGTTTGTCCATTCGTCGTCGTTCTTTGGAATTAGGCATTCCACAAACGTCATTACACCGTATTTTGCATAAAGATTTGGGTCTTAAAGCTTATAAAGTTCAGTTAACACAAGAACTCAAGCCGGCCGATCATCAGCAATGTCGAGTCTTTGCTGATTGGGTCCTTGAAATGCATGAAAATGATCCGGAATTCCATCGAAAACTCATCTTGAGTGATGAGGCCCATTTCCACATCGATGGCTTCGTCAACAAGCAAAATTGTCGCATTTGGGGCTCGGAAAACCCAAAAGTTATTGTTGAAAAGTCTCTCTATCCTCAACGTGTGACTGTTTGATGATTAATGATTTTTTATGGCCAGAATTAGATGGTATTGATCTGCACAACGTTTACTTTCAACTAGACGGCGCTACGTGCCATACAAGCAACGACACCATTGATCTTTTACGGGGAAAGTTTCCGGACCGTGTTATCTCTCGAAGAGGTGATCACAATTGGCCACCGAGATCTTGTGATTAACACCTTGCGACTTCTTTCTTTGGGGCCACGTGAAAGAAAAGGTCTACGCCAACAGCCCAGCGTCGATTCAAGACCTCAAAGATGGAATTCGTGAGGCTATCGAGGACAAAGGGCAGCCACTTTGCGATTTGGTTATGGAAAATTTCATGAAAAGATATGGTCCTGTAGGCGTGGTCGTGGTGGTCATTCGGGTGATGTTATTTTCCATTATTAACAGCATACCTTCCTCTTTATAATGAAATAATAAATAAAATGGCATTTTGCTTTGAATATCAAAATAATACCTCTTATTGGAAAACCCTTTATATGCGTTCTATAGTTATCGTGCGCACGGACGGACGGACGGACGGACGGACGGATATGCAAAAATCGAAATAACTGTTAATATTATGAATGGGTCTCCAATCCATTTTGCTCTACCATCATTATTTCGAGGTGTTACAAACGGAATGACAAACTTAGTATACCCCTATGATTTCATCTATGGTATAATAAATAATATTTTAAGATGCCTTCGCTATGATTAACATTGTGATATACAGTTTTCCAGAGTGAATGAAATAAATAAATAAATAAATAAAACAAAATTCTGTAACCAATGTTCAAAGTTGGTCTTTTTTCTGTTATATATAAAAAAAAAAGCAGCAGTTACCAGCTACTAAGCTGAATAAATAAAATCTGGAGGTATATATGTATATGACTTTTCTTGAATTTGTACTAAATTGCCAATATTGAATGTAATGGACGATTACATCTTGCAGTTTGATTATGCAAATCGACTCTTCGCCACACATTAGTTCAAAAGTTAGGAAGAGAAATTTGCTTAATGATATAAGCATTTACCATAGACAGGGGAAAAAAGATATGTTCTGTTCATATTTTGATCCTAATGCCGATATCGTAACACCTGATATTACAATTCATTGGGTCGACACCATCTATGCGTTTGATGTAATCTTTAATAATAGCTGAACAATTGATTTCTACTTTTTCTTTTCCGTCTTGATCTGAAATTGCTTGTCAAAATATCAAGACAGTAAAGATTTGGAACCAATATTTATAAATCGATATCAGACGAATACAATTGTTGTACCTCTTATGACATGGGGCGCCCAACTTACTATTCAGAAAAACCACGCTGAACTGTCACTTTTCTTTTCTTTTTCTTTTCTAAAGCTCCATGTAGTGGATATTTTAATATTTGGCACGATGATTTAATCTTAGATCGTACTGTTTCCAAATAATAATCGTGTGAGTTGATTTCTGAGATAAGTAAGCTAACCAAGAACACATAAAAAAATTGTCTAAGAACACAACATGGATGTCATTCCGGCCGAAATATGTTTCCGTAAATGAGCGGGGATGATATTCAATACGGATTTCCCAACATTCGGTGCATTATCGTCAATACAGAAAATTGGTTGAATCGCAAAGACAGAAGGTTGTCATTTCAGTATTTTAAACAGCTGAATTATCGTTGGAATAGATTCTTTGCTGAAGATATTCGAGCTGATGAATAGATATTGCTTACCAAAAGTCTTCAAACGAATGCTACATTTTCATTACGATGACAAACAGTCGTCTCCATAAAAGCTTTACCGAAGCAATCTGGCTAAAGCCCATGATCATGCATACATGGCTAAAGCTTTTGTGGCAACGACTGACTGTAGTCGTCAATGTGTTTAATTGCATGTCGTCGTTGGATTTGAATTTTATGAAATATTCTTTGGTAAGTCAAGCGTTGTGGTAGAACAAGTAGTAGTTGAGGTGGAAAAATTAAATGTATTCTAGAAATGCAAGTAAAAGTTAGGAAATTTGTTCATATTTATATTCGTGTAGTATAATTCTTCTTAAAAAAACAAAAAAAAAAAAAACTTTGCTTACTTACTTTACTTGGTAATTTCAGCAGACGAACACATTCGACAGAGTCCCCCAATGGTGGAAACGGAGAACGCTTAAGAAAAAGAAGAACACGATTTACCTCACAATCAGGAGGCATTGGACACAAATGTTTTTCAAGAAGTAGAAGTTGCAATTAATCCTATTTCATAGTAGAAGAAATCGATTTTGACGATAAGACAACCAAATGAGGAGTCCGACATGTACAAGTCAAAGGGTGTATTAGCAAAGAAGTTTCTGAACTTAGTTGCTCAGGAAATGAAGAAAACACCGAAAGTAGAATCAGAGGAAAAGGAAATGAAGTCGTCCTATTTCTCCAGAAATGACCAACGTCGCCATTTGCACAAATTTTTAGTTCTAGTGTTTGGTTAAAATGCAAATAAATTTTTTTTATAAGTTCAACTATGATAAAAAACTGTACTCGAATTGTGCAGAATATGTATAATGAAATGACAACAATTGAAATTTTTAATCACGCCACAGGAAAATATTAATTCATATTAATAAGGTGTTATAACAAATCTTGTTCACAATTTATTATATTAGTATCCCTCGCTTGAAATTCTGTTAATAATTGTTTATAATATTGTCCATCTTTTCTGTACGCTGCATATATTTACTTTGCATCGTCCGATTGTTTAAAATCGTTATAATTAACATATTGAGCTCTGGTCTCTTGAAAAATCTGTGATAAATGCTTTCTTCGTAATCAAATATGTGCTGAGAAAAAGTTAGTCTTTGTTTGCTCATGTTAGGATATTGTACACCGAACACTCACTCAATATCCTAGTTAACTAGTTAACTCAAAGACCTAATATTCCTGCTAAATCACTAATACGTCCGTTTTCTTTGAAATTATTTACGAATCTGGCAATAGCTTTTCTGTCTGCTTCCTGTATATCAGTATCTGAATTAGCTTATGTATATTCTAATCATGTACGTAAGCAACAAAATCTGCAGAATTTACAACTTCCTCTTCATTATAAATATTATTTCCTGGAGCTAAATAGTTATATCCAGGATACGTACATATAACCTTTCATAGGAATAGTTTAAAACTATAGTTAATTTTTATTAATACAATTTCTTATATTTCAAAAATTTCATTTATCAAACGATACTGACAGTCAAATTTACACAAGGTAAAATAAATATCACATTTACGACAAGAACCAGTGGCCTCCACAAAAGCTTTATGCTTAGAACAGAATGGAAGTAGCCACCACGCAAAAAAATGTAACGTAAAAGGAAGTTATAAGGCAATGCCATTAAGTGACCGCAATGAACGTAGCCAACGGAGCTATGGCGCTGAAGTTGCCAAACTTTAATTTTTTCCGTGCGTTTACATCTGTCAGCTGTATAAAAAATATACTGTTTGGCTTCAAATTTTGTGTGCTGGTCAGATCATAATGAGTTTTGAAGAAAAATTAATTGTGGAAGTAAAAAAATACCCGGTTTTATATACCAAATCTTCGGCGGGTACAAAAATATTCAAGTAAAGTGCAAAATTTGGAATGAAATCGCGACAAGCTTGTCTGCAACAGGTAAGAAGTTTTAGTAATATACTTTTCGAAAATCTAATAAATATTATTTTACTGCTGAAGACTGTCAACGGCGCTGGAAGTGTGTAAGAGACAGGTTCTCAAAAGAATCAAATAGCCGAGATTTACCTTCAGGAAGTGCAGGAGCTAAGGTGGTGGAGTGGGAGCATTACGTGTCCCCATTATTTCTAAAGGAACACATAAAGCCAAGAAAGTAACAAAAACCATAACTACATAATACCTATATACATAAATATTAATTTTTTTCAGATCGCGAGGAAATTTCTCGGCAGTGGGAGACGAAAGGGCCGATCTATCTTTGGATGAAAACTTCGCTAATTTGAAGAGACAGAGGACGTTTTCAGATGTAGAGCGCATTCAAGACTCATCCATTTCTTTTGACATGTCTGACATATCTGGAAATGAACACAGTTCATATGATAAATGGGAAAGGAGAAAGAAACCAAAGCAGGCGGATCTCAATAGTGAGCTCATTGAGAAAATGGGTGCCTTCAAGGATTACCTGAGAGCCAAACCCAAGAGTCCTGTGCCAGAGCTTCTCCAAGAACCGAATCAGAAGTTTATTGAATCGGCGGCAGGTATTATTTCGACTCTGAAACCACAAAATCAAAGAAGGGCAAGAGCTGAAATTTTAAAATATTTAGCTAACTTACAACTTGAGGAAATGGATGATTAAGAAAGACGAATGTTTGTATATAATTTGTGTATTTTATTATATTTGTGGGTTTTATTATATTTGTGTGTTAAAATGACAGCTTTAATTTATTTTGTTTTGCCTTTCGATGGCCCCCTCTTTCAAAAGGTATTCCATGAGTGTATCTCTCAACTAATATGCTCTTCCTCTTGTGTTGTTTGAGCCAATTTTGATTTTTTGTAAAGTTTTGTTCACTTCCTTCCGCCATTCCCCTGGATGCAGATTGCCTTCCTCATCTTCCCAGTCAACAAAACTTGGTGGGCTGTAACCTGTGCCTTATTTGTTAAGCACATTAAAGTTGTGTAAAGCATCAGTAGCAAGAACAATTTTTTGAGCGTTTTCTGGAAGACAGTGCATATTTGTTTGAAGCACTCTCCATCTGGCAACAAGAATTCCGAAAAGCTTTCCAGAATAAGGGCGCATCATATTTTTTTGAGAGGAAATGCCGGATCTGCAACAAAATATGGGGGAAATATTATATCCGAGTTTGGGAGAATAGAATCCGCCGGCAAAGGTAATTCATCCCGTAGAAGCAACTTCCCAAATTCTGAATGTTGTAGAACTCCTAAAAATTAAATAATGTTTTTACGTTTTACCTCAATCTTTTTAATCTTCAGTGTCTTACCACCATCGCTCTGGCTGCCATACGCTCCAACATCTACAGCAATAAAATAATAACGAGCATCACATGCTGCCAACAATACAATGCTGAAGCTATTCTTATAGTTATAAAAATTAGATCCACTCTTGGGGGGACGTTTAACATGAATATGCTTCCCATCTCGAGCTCCTATGCAGTTGGCCATATCCCAAATGTTCTGAAAATCTTCCATTATGTCTTTATAATCAATATTGATTAATTTGCTGACATAAATTGGGTATAAAAGATTCCACAACACATCGCAGGTTTCCAGAATTTATTCTCTTACGGTGGATTCTCCTATGTCATAACTCCACGCCAGATATTGGTGAGAGACTCCCTGAGAAAGACACCTATAACAGTTTCAGTAAGTTTATTACTTTATTCCTTAAGACTTTTGAGTTACTTACGAAAGTGTCACGGCTAATCTACACTCAGGATCAATTGGTTATTGTATCGATCTCTTTGTCAGGTCCTCAGTTAACAACTTCAGTAAGAGGTCATATACTGGTCGTGTCATCCTGGTGTGCTTAAAAAATTTCTCCGGGTCATCATTTTAAATTTTTTGATAGCAGGTTTTAAAATAGCCATCAATCTCCCTCGTCAAGTTCGCTTCTCTAACCCACCGTCGTCTAGGGGATTTATTTGAGCGTTGTATTACAATATAGCACACAATTATCCTGAACATCATGATACAAACTTCAATGTCATCCATACTTTCTTAAAAAAAATAGTTTCGCGGCCTCAATTAATTTTTGCGACAATAAATGAAACTTGTTGAAATGTCGCATTGACGCAGTAACCGAAAGCCATTCTGTTCAGCATGTTGATGGCTACGATTTTTACATTTCACCACGGCATTTCTGCTGGGTGGCTTCCATGCATTCTGTTCCAAGCATTACAGTAGCGATCGGGCTATAGCTCAAGATCATGCACACAAGGTTAAAGCTTGGAAAACGATAGATATGCAAGCAAATCTAGTGCCAGTAAAAATACCATTAGGAGAATCATTTGGGATATCATCTTATTCAACTTTTTCCTGTGTTTCCATATTTCAGAAAGATTTTTTTAACTGCGGAGCAATAAAACGAGAAGGCGGCTGGGAAAGAGTAGCGGAAGAAACCAAAGTGAACGAAGGAAATTTTTCAATGGTTACTTAGTTTTTAGTCCACATGCATATTTGTAGATCCCTCGTTGAAATCTCGCCACCAACTGACATCGCTCGTTGAAATCAACTTTTCCTAAAAATATGTAAAAAAGGAAGCACAAGCATCATGTTCCCAATCAATATAACACAATATACGTATCTAATTACACAAATACTCCACCGAAAATCCCTTCTCATAGCTATCCTATGCAATATTTTACATAGAAAAAAATAAAGAAAATGCATTGATTACATATAAAGTAACCAAAAATAGTATAAACTTACCAAATCATATACCTCCAGCATATTTACATTTTTGACATTACGTCAAACAGCTGGTGTCGCCACAGTCAAAGGTGGACCAAAACAAACCAAGCGTTGCCAGGGCAACACATTATGGAGCTGGGACATATCTGTTCACGGCGGCTATAAAAAGGCGGCAAGCCGCAGCAAATTCACCCATTCGGTTTTCAGATTCTATAATTTTGTTTATTCCTTCATATAGAAGTTTACTTCTATTATTGTAGAAGTATAATTCTACTTATATTCAGCATCCAATTTTTGCCGAATATTATAATTTCACAGTTTAATATGAAAATATCCTCCGTCAGAGTCTAATCTGAATACCCGTCCTCTGAGCAAAAGTATAATTTTGAATCCATAATGTCTGACGATGGAGATGGGACCATCGACTGTGTGTCAGAATTGATTGAGTCTTAACTCGAGGTCAAAGAATTAATCATACACCTATATAAAAGCCATTCCAGAGAGGTCAAAAAAAAGATAGTGATATCAACAGAGAAACATTTAAAAATGTTTACCGAATACTGGAAAGAATTCCAAATGCGGCATAGGGCAATTAAAAAGAGAGCGACAAAAGAAGATCTCCAGCTAGATTATTTTACGAAGAAAATATTTAGCGAGGTTCAGGAGTACTACATTGAAAAGGCTGCTGGCATGGAAGAGGACATAGACAGACTAACACCGACGCCGTCTATCAGAAATCCTCCACAGACAACAAATGTCAGCACAAGTTCATATAACAATTAAAGACTCCCTAGAATCAAGCTATCAACTTTCAATGGAGAATATTCTACATGGATATCATTTCATGACTTGTTTATTCAGTAATTCGCAATAGCAATAATTTAAGAGACGTCGACAAATTGTATTTTTTGAAGACAAATCTAATTGGAGAAGCTGAAAAGCTGCTCAGGCATTATGAAGTATGCGACGCAAACTATCAACCAGCCGGGCAGCTCTTAAAGGAACGCTACTCAAACAAGAGAATCCTAGTTAATGTGCAATTAAAAAAATTATTGTCTCTCCCTACCATAATCCATTATACTGCCGACAATATTAAAAGGCTATTGGATAACATAACTGAAGCATTACTGACACTTTAAAACTTAGAAATAGACACCAAAATTGGAATCAAATAATTATGTACTTGACTGTACAAAAACTGCACCCAGACACGCACCAATTATGGGAGCAGAGCCTCCACAGTAGCACAGAATTGCCCGAATTAAAAACATTAACAAAATTCTTAGTGTCTCGCTTCCGAACTCTAGAAATGATAGCAAACAAAAGTCCGTCATCAAATTTGACACAGAGAAAACCATTCTCACCCAAACCTACATATGGACACTTGAACAAAACTAAAAATGCAGCGCCAATACACCCACCTACAAAAAATACCTCTTGCAGCCATTGCGAAGGTAGTCATATTATTTTTCATTGCCCAACATTTCGAAATTTGAGCACCCGGCAAAGGCACGATGTTGTCACAAATAAGCACTTATGCAAAAATTGCTTATAACCCAACCATATAACTACTAGCTGCACAAGCAGCAAAAAGTGTTATCATTGTAACAAAAATCATAACACTCTGCTCCACTACGAGAAAAACTATTCAAAAATACAAAATCATTTCACCCAAAATTCCAACATGGAAGCCAAGCAAAAAAGATGAACAACATGTTCAGAATTTTCTAACGCCAAATATGCAAAGAGCTCTTCTCTCTACGGCTCTTATAAGCATCACTGCACCATCCGGAATCAAAATGGCATTCCGAGCACTAATAGACTCTGGGTCTCAAGTGCCCATCATGAACGAGAAAACCTTTAGACGATTACAACTTAAAGGATCTCCTACCACCCACGAATTAAATGAACTTGGCAGCCTTAAAACAGGCCGCAGTTACAATTAATTCGCTACATTCAAATTTTTATATAACAAGCAATACTCTTGTAATTAAAAAGATCACCGAACTATTGCCAGCCCGAACTATCGAAGTTTCAAAATGGAAACACATCAACAATCTCCCTCCAGCAGATCCTAAATTCGCTATTCCAGGTGAAATATACATTCTTCTTGGAGCAGATATTTATGCCACCATTCTCACAAATGTCATAAAAAGAGGACCTTTCAATACACCTACTATCCAAAATAAAACACTCGGTTGCATCTTAATAGCAGCAGTAGCAGAAACAAAAACCATGACGATGACCATGCTATCCACCCACATCATTATAAATACTGATTTAGACAATCAGTTAAGAAAATTTTAGGAACTAGAGAAATGCTCCACGAGGCCCAAATTGTCACCAGAAGATCAATTATGCGAGGATCAATATCATGAAACAACAAAACGTTTACCCTCTGGAAAATATTAGGTAAATCTACCTTTCAAAGACTGTAATACATCACAGCTCGGACAGTCTAGAAATATGGCTGTCAAGCAATTCTTGCAGCTAGAGAAAAGACCATCCAACAATCCAGAATTGTATAAACTATCCAAAACTTGTATTGATGAATACGCTCATCTTGAAAACAAATCATGTGATAACACTCCATTCTACTACTTACCACATCATGCAGTGTTCAAAGAAAGTACTTTCTTTAAGAAAATTCTTTATATTTTATTACTCAAACATGACACTACACATAAAAATGGGAAAATGCGTTCAATTCTGTTGCTTTCATACCACAAATCACACTGGAAAGCAATCGGAGCTTTGAGCTTGCCTATTGAGTTATATGGAAAAAATAAGTCTTTCAATGTTTAGCACACAGTAACTTCTTAAGTATAATAAAGACAAAAAGACAATGTTAACCATTTTTATATATTATCCCGTAATGCTTCTATCAATTTAAAAATATTTCCCACATTCCATATCAAATAATTCAGTTGTTTCATTTCAAACATGACTCAAAGTATTTTCTAATCAATGATTCGGCTGAACTATACATTCTTCTCATATTTTCACAAGCTGCGCTTGCTCACTGCGCTGTGAATCGAACGGACGGCAACGATTTTCTGTGTTTAACTCTTCATAACTTTTAAATTATAATTCAAAGGTAATTCAAATATTAGCCTATTTTATAGGAAATTTTGTTGGCTTTATGGTTGTATAATTTATACTTTAGGTTTTAATACATTTTCAAAAGAAAATCAGTTTCAAACAAAAGTAGTCTGAATTAAGAACTATTTGCTCCCACTTTGAAGTGAGCTTTCATTTCTCTGTGCACTGGAAGCTGAAAAGTTGAAAAGCACACAAAGTAAAGCATTACGTTAAGTTGGAATGTTTTTGCTGAAAAATGAGATATAGTCAGTGGAAAACGGCAGATTTTCAAAATTAGAGAGATTCTTGTATCAGGAAAATAAAATTAAAGGCGATGATTTTAGAAAGAAACCTAGACAATGCAGGCATTCTTTAAGATGCCAGTGGTTTGAACCACCTCAATGATCCAAAAAAAAAAAAAAAAATCACATTTGGTGAGAGATTTATTGGATATGATGGATTGGGTAGGATTTCGAAGCCAAGCTCAATTAAATTATACTTGGTGATTTCTGCTATGCATAGTCTGATGTTGTCATGAATTAGGATGAGTCCTTTTCTATTTAGCAACGCCAGTTCTTGCTGGTTAACTTTGATTGATTGGTTAACTTTGATTGTATGTTTTTTAGTTGGATTAATAGTTTATATAATTCCTAATATGAGATTATATTTTTTAATGAATAATTCAATTTTTATATATATTAATTATCTATTTAGTCCATATGATATATACATTTTGTTTCAACTTATGGAATTGTATTTATTCCTGTAAATATAGGATTAGAAATTATAAAAAACTCAGATGAAGGATCTAAGTATTTAGAAGGTAACATTATTTATAATCTATTACTTTGTTATTCTAAAATTAATCAACCATTTCAAAATAATATACTTAATTATTTAGTTATTTATTTTTTTTTTATTATTTGTTCTGTTGTTATTTCTAATATTTAACAAATAAACCCGTCCAGATAACTTATATAGAGTATAACATTGAATAGGATATATAAAAAATAATATTCTGCCAAGTGTTCAATTCATGATAATAAGTTGGGAAAATTTAAAGTTAAAATTATAAGTAAGATTAATACAATTTCTACATGAAAAATAAAAAATAAAATAGTAATTTAAAAAAATCGTAATGAAAAACTAAACGAGCGAATAAGTGGGGATCTGATCCAATTTCAAATGGAGAATATTGTACATTCAAAGGGAAAATATTGTACAGAGAAAGCATCGAACTTGAAAATTCAAACAGAGTCACAACACAATAATCATCCATCAAGATTAATTTCTTGGAGCTATGATTGGAAGTCAAATATACTTTCTATATTAAAATTATGTTAGAATTTATCTTAAACTGAAATACATTGAAAATGTTTGATTTAAGATACGTTCTGTTATATGTCATATGTTCAGTGGATATGTCAAACAGAATTATGCCGTTTTTATGTGTTATTTAAATAAGTGCACGCTTTTCTTTCAGTTGTTATATATTAATAGTTCAAGTGGGTACCTCATAAATATTCTTAAATTATATTTGTCTGTATGATTTAAGATGAATTTAGAAATTACAATATTTACAACAGGCTATTTAAATATCTAAATGCGTATAAAAGAATAGCCATAAAAAACATAATAATAAAAAATCATTTAATTTGTTTTAATCCTCTTATTTGAGTATTCATATATTTTTACTTTTCGTTTCGCTTGTTTATTATTTTCTATTTTAGAAAAATTATTCCAATTAATATTATAGAAAATATTTAATACTGCATCATAAATATATTTTAATAATTTACCACAAGAACTGCAGTTATCGTTAATCTCCCATTATTATTTAGAGACTTATATGTATACGCGCACAAAATATCTTTTTGATTTTTTTGACGGCAAAATTCTAATTTTTTAACCTGAATAATCTTTGAATAAAATCAAAATAATCATCCCAACACTACCACCCTTTTCAGCTATAACAAATGATCTGCAAATCGAACATTTTATCCTATTCGCAACAGAATGAGCAGCATAACCTGAAACGTATATAATTGCTGATTTATCATAAGAATATTCTTTTAAATAACCAGACGGTTAAATTTCTGAGAAATTATCAGCATGTGAAATTTCAAATATATATCCACTTTTCATTTTATTGCACTGATCCATTTTTATTAGCTTTCTTATTCTTAGTTTCTTTTCACATTCTAGAATTTCCTGATAGGAAATATGATAGTTACATCCAGAAAGCCTTCTATATAGTCCGAATCTTCTTTCAATTTTATCGGTTTGGAACTTACCTGTAAGAAAATACTTTATCTTGCAATCCTTAAAGCAATCTTTAATCAAAGATATTATTGAGCACGTAGTTTGAATAATAGCATCAAATGTATCTTTAGATAAACCACAATCCTTAACTTCTAACGATTTCCATTTTTGAAGCCAACATAAAAATTTCTCTAAAAATTTTATGTTTCATTATTTGTATTATTTATAACACTCATAGAACTATCACGTTTAATTTCTCCCTTCAGTAGTGACTTATTATTCATAATATTCCACCATTCTCGACATAATACTATTAAAAAATCCCTGGTTCCTTCGTATTGCTCATCAGATAATTTTGAAATGTTGTACATTTTGTCTTTCGATATTCGACGGATATATTGTTTTTTTATTTAATTTGTGTGCTTGTTTTATAAGAATATTCTTTTCCTTATTATAAATGCTTGTAATATGTTGAAGGCACGCCTTCTTCAAATTATTTCCATTAAATTCAGGATAAATAAATGTTTTGTCTACGTCCCTAAATATATAAACCTACCTTCAAAATTCGGATTCAAGAATTTGTATTCTTTTGAGGAGAGAAAAGTGAAAACATATTTTGGTTTATTCTATTAATATCGGTAATAAGTGAAATTACTTGCAAATTATGTTTCTGCACCATAGCAAAGACTTTTTTTGTGTATTCAAAAACCTGGATTCCGGTACAGGTATTAGAGCAATAATTTCACTCATTTTTCCAAAAGCCGAAGAAATTATGAATGCTAATACTGTGCTGGAAATATCATCGGAATTATCTGCGTATTCTGTTATTGACTTAACTTTATAATTAATATGAGCTTTTACATAAATTTCGTCTATTTGCAAATTGACAAATCTTTCTAAGGGCTTTAATTTATTCGATACTTTTTCTAAAAAACTGTATTACCCTCATCATCAATTGGATTAATGTTTTGTAAAGAAGCTATTCTTTGTAATGTTCTTTTATGCGATAAAATTAATATATTCTGATATCTTATAATATCATAAGTAGCTGGAGATTGTATATATAGAAGGAAGGAGGTAATTATAGTATGTTTAGAATAAGTTCTAGGATTATTTAAAATATAAGTACGTTGGTCAGATAGAAAATAAATATTTAGTTTGTATTCATATTCTACTTCATTGTTTGCTTGTAAAGCCAATTTCAAATTCTCTAGAGCAGCTTTTAAATAGGATTTCACTATTTCCTCACGCCCTACCACTAACAATTGCCAATAAGCTTCTCTTCTTTATTTCCTCCCTTCTATATTGCGGGTCTCTTCTAATAATAGCAGGCTTTGAAGAACCACTAACGCTATCAAAAATCGTAGGGACTGCACCAGAAAGCAGTTGGGGATGTTTCACAGCAATATATTTATCACCACGAGAATTACTAAATTTAACTAAATTTTCTTTAAAATGTTTTATGCATATTTTTGCACTATTTGATGGGTTATAATTCTCTATCGGAATTGATTTCAACGATAATACTGCACCTTCTTCCTTTAATATTTTTGTGTAATTAGACTTACATCCTGGTATGCAGCAACCTGACGGCATCTAATTATATACATATATATCGTTATTAAATTGTATTTACATTAACTGATCAAATACAATTACCTTATTTTAAAAGTATGATTGATTGATTACAATGTTTCATACATGTATTTGTGGCAAATTATTGGAGTACTTAATACTAGCACTTATTTTATATAACTAACTATATCTTAAGATAATAGCTTAATTATAACGCAAAAACTATTTTCTTCTTGAAAATTTGAAAACCATTAAAACTTACTTTCATGTTGCATTACCAGAAATATGCACACAAAACTGTGAACAATTGATAGTAGTTAATTTAGCATTTCACATTTTGTTTACTTTCTTAAAAAGCACACAAGATAAACGAAATAACGAAATGCTTTACTTTTTGTGCTTTTCAACCTTTCAGCTTCCAGTGCACAGAGAAATGAAAGCTCACTTCAAAGTGGGAGCAAATAGTTCTTAATTCAGACTACTTTTGTTTGAAACTGATTTTCTTTTGAAAATGTATTAAAACCTAAAGTATAAATTATACAACCATAAAGCCAACAAAATTTCCTATAAAATAGGCTAATATTTGAATTACCTTTGAATTATAATTTAAAAGTTATGAAGAGTTAAACACAGAAAATCGTTGCCGTCCGTTCGATTTACAGCGCAGTGAGCAAGCGCAGCTTGTGAAAATATGAGAAGAATGTATAGTTCAGCCGAATCATTGATTAGAAAATACTTTGAGTCATGTTTGAAATGAAACAACTCAATTATTTGATATGGAATGTGGGAAATATTTTTAAATTGATAGAAGCATTACGGGATAATATACATATAAAAATGGTTAACATTGTCTTTTTGTCTTTATTATACTTAAGAAGTTACTGTGTGCTAAACATTGAAAGACTTATTTTTTCCATATAACTCAATAGGCAAGCTCAAAGCTCCGATTGCTTTCCAGTGTGATTTGTGGTATGAAAGCAACAGAATTGAACGCATTTTCCCATTTTTATGTGTAGTGTTATGTTTGAGTAATAAAATATAAAGAATTTTCCTAAAGAAAGTACTTAGATTTATATACTGGTAAATAACAAAATTCCTGAATAAAACTTTTAGTACGGAGGCTTATTTACATTGTGCAGAAGGTTGAAGTTGAAAGTAATGCATTTTTCCATAAGAACAAATGCTAAGGGAAGGACGAAATCGTACCACGGTAATACTTTTGCAAGTAGCAAAATCGTTTTGTGTCATGGCCTGGAACATAAAGACGGCAATGATTCAATGCATCAGCACGCACCTCAAATCTCAAATGGTAGATCATTGAATGAACAATTACTGATTGGACCTAAAATCGAACCAACACTTTGGACCACCTTATTGAGATGGCGACTGTACAGACTTGCATTTACTGCAGATTCCATTCAGGATTTCAGATTCTACGATGGCTAGGCTGCCAGCCTAACATACGCAAGATGGAACTACATGGTTTTTGCGATGCCTCCAATCGTGCCTACTCAGCAGTTTTATATCTCAAAATACAATGAGAACTCCATAGTAAAAATAATGACAGCAAAAACCAAAGCAGCTCCCATCAAACCAGTCTCACTACCTCGACTAGAGTTATGTGGTGCTGTCCTGCTTTCCCCAATTATTAAACAAGTTTCCACTGATTTAGAGCTTGAAAAGCTTAAAATTACAGCATAGATAGACTCTAATATAGTTCTAGCTTGGTTACAAAAACACCCATCCCCCTGGAAAACGTTCGTGGCTTACTGTGTCTCCGAAATACATGAAAACATTCCACTAGCCATATGGAAACACGTTCATTCAAAGTTCAATCCAGCTGATATAGCATCTAGAGGAATTCCACCAAATGCCTTAGCTACAGCATAAATATGGTGGAATGGTTCAGACTGGTTACAGCAAAATGAACAATTCTGGCCTCAGCAAACGCCAGAAGTACACACTCAATTAGAGTATAAAAAGAAATCAAAGGTTCTCACCGATACAATCGATGAACAAATTCTTTTGCGTCACAAATATACATCATTTCAAAAAACGATAAGAATAACCGCCTACTGTCTCCGATTCATAAATAGTGTACGATAACTACATCCGACTACTCAATTCTTATTAGTACTCGAATTAAAAATGGCGGAACGATGGCTAATTAAAATGCTCCAAAACATTACATTCCCCAACGAAATCTCCCTCTTACTAAAACATCTGCCCCTTACTAAAAAGAGTCGACTTCTATCCCTCAATCCCATGCCCGAATCTGCTAACATTCTCCGAGTTGGAGGTCGTCTTCCAAAATCTCAGTTAAATTACGACCAACTACATACTATAATACTCCCTAATAACCATCATATAACCAATAGTCTTATAGATCACATCCACCATTACACGTTACATGGGGACACCCAAATAATATTAAGCACTATTAGGAATCACTATTGGTTACTAAACGCCCGCAATACGATTAGACATCGCATCTACAAATGTTTTGATTGCTTTCGATTCAATACAAGGCCTAATACTCAGTTAATGAGTTCTCTACCCTCAGCTAGAGTCAACATATCTTTACCCTTCAAACACACTGGGGTAGACTATGCAGGCCCGCTTGACATGAAAACATCAACACTAAGAGGAACGAAGATAACAACAGAATATATCTGCTTATTCGTCGGTTTAGCCACTAAGGCCATACATATAGAGCTAGGATAAGGCAAAACAGGGAGTAGGGCAGCCTTCCTAGCCGGCCTCAAACGATTTGTTGCACGAAGAGGCCTCTGCTAACACGTTTATTCTGACCGAGGTAATAATTTCGTTGGAGCCAATAGACTTTTACAGTCAAATCTAAAGAAATCAATCAAGCAGTCGAAGTCGGTCTAGCTAACGAAATTGCTAACCAAGGTATAACTTGGCACTTTAACCCTCCTGCAGCACCGCGCTTTGGATGCCTATGGGAAGCTGGTGTAAAATCCACCAAGCGACATCTATACAAAACTATTAAAGATACAAAACTCACATACGAAGAACTCTACACACTCTTAGTTCAAATTGAGGCATGTTTAAATGCCCGACCTCTTTCCGCTCTGTCCAATGATGCAACTGATTATAATATCATCACTCCCGGACACTTCCTAACAGGTCATCATCTCCTCACTACATATGAACCTCCTCCACTCAATCCTCCACAACTCACTACATATGAACCTCCTCCACTCAATCCTCTACAACATCCTCTCCATGGATGGCAACATATTCAATTGCTCTCCTACACCTTTTGGATGCAGTGGTCGAGAGATTATCTCCATACTATACGTCATCGACATAAATGGTAGACTGAAAGGAAAATCTAAAAATTGGAACTCTCGTTTTAATAAAAGAAGACCAAATCCCCATAGGAAAATGGCCATTAGGACGAATCATTGAAATTCATACTGGTCATAATGATTTAATGCTAGCAGTTACCATTAAACCACCGAGAAATATTCTGACTCGCCCTATCGCAAAGGTCTGCCCTCTCCCTTCAACAGATATCTCTCAATCTCCCCACCAATATTTACCACTGGCAGTACAAAAATTTGAAAAAAGCTACCGTTTTATTGTAATATAAATAATTCCAAAATCCGCCAAAAATCACTTCAAATTTGAAAGTCGACAAGTGAACATCAAGTGCGGTTTAATTCCCGTTTTTTCGTTTTTATGATTTTATTATTTGTTGTTGGTGCTTTCATTTTTTTTTTTATTTTTATTGCCAGGGAAGAACTCTTGGAGATTTTTAATTCTGAGTCTTTAGACTCTGTGGATGCTGGTCTACCTCACACACCACCAGAACTTTTGTCTTCCTTTAAGCCAATTAGGCCCATGAGTGCTCTGCCACCAACACCAAAGGCTCCCAAAATGAAGTCAGCCCTTGTACGACCTCCACGTCATGAAATTTTTCCTCTAACCAAGCACTTCAGTACATTTGAAGCAAAGAAAGCTTCAGCTGAAATAAAAAAAAACTTAAAAAAGAGCCCAAAGCAAATAACTGCTTGAAGTTCGAACCAACGCCAAGGCATTATTTTCCAGGAATGCAAATTCAAACTCGGCCACGCCGTCCTGAACTAAAGCCTGCAACAACTCACACTACATTACTGAGTATGCCAGATTTGAGCATATCTAACTTTATGGAACCAATTGGCCTACTAAAGGCAGCAAAATTTGAAGCGAAACGCTTCCCAGGATGGCAAGAAATCAACAAACTCAAACAATTAAGGCATAACTTCCGAGTATCTCAAACAGAAAAGGTCAACATCAAATAATATCACGCCAAGTTTGCCTGAAGATTTACACCAAATAACGCCAACCGCCACACGCAAATGGACCAACTCCACGAGCAATACCCAAATTTGTGCCGAGACAAAGAGACAAATTGACACTGCAGAATCACCCACCACGATATCCCCAAACAAAACACTACCCATGGATGTTCCAATCAGTGCTGCAAGACAGTTTCAAAATCGTCTACCAGCACAGTCTATAGACCGACCAATTACTCTTCCAATTGAATATCGGAACAATGAAAATTTGAAACCATCAAAACCAATACTAGGAATAACAGCAGATATCAAGGACATAATGGTAGCCAGCCCTGACATCATACAACATCCCATGGGACAGAATTCACAAGCCGAAACCCTTCTTTCGCTTTCCTTTCCCTGGCGGCATTATCCTAAAAGTAAAAAGGAAGATGGAAAGACTTTGCTTCATCAAACAAAACACAGTAAGTTGATAAAAAAAATTTTTATTACAAACTTCTACCCTTTTCTTGCTTCTACACATCTAAATTTTTTTTGTGGGAGTGGAGGATTTTTAGTCCACAAACATATTTGTAGATCCCTCGTTGAAATCTCGCCATCAAATTACATCCCTCGAAGAAATCACCTTTTCCTAAAAATATATAAAAAAAAGGAAACAAAAAGCATCATATTCCCAATCAATATAACACAATATACTTATCTAATTACACAAATACTCCACCGAAAATCCCTTCTCATAGCTATCCTATGCAATATTTTACATAGAAAAAAATAAAGAAAATTTTACATATAAATTAACCAAAAATAGCATAAACTTACCAAATCATATACCTCCAGCATATTTACATTTTTGACATTACGTCAAACAGCTGGTGTCGCCACAGTCAAAGGTGGACCAAAACAAACCAAGCGTTGGCAGGGCAACACATTATAGAGCTGGGTAAGCCATAGCAAAATAACCCATTCGGTTTTCAGAGTCTAATCTGAAATCATCCTCCACCAGAGTCTAATCTGTTTCCTATCCTTTGAACAAAAGTATAATCTTGTTTATTTCTTCATATAGAAGTTTAATTCTATTATTGTAGAAGTATAATTATAATTATATCCAGCATCCAATATTTGCCGCATATTATAATTTCGGAGTTTAATTTGAAAATATCCTCCGTCAGAGTCTAATTTGAATACCCGTCTTCTGAGAAAAAGTATAATTTTGTTCTATCATTCATATAGAGTTCTAATTCTATTAAAATCCACATCCCAAAATCTGACAATTGATCCCCAATCGTGTGACAGAAGTTTAATTCTGCTTACACGCACCAGGACGTTGCGATTGAAGTATAGTTCTACGCATACGTAATGACATTCGCTGTACCAGAAGTGTAGTTCTGCTAACATTCCTCAGCACGTTATAGCAGGAGTATAATTCTGCCTACGCGTTTCAATACTCGCTGTAACAGAAGTATAATTCTGCTTACACGCTTCAGCAAGTTGCAGCCGAAGTTTAAATCTGCTACATTGTTGCTCTCGCACTCAGAGAATTTAATTCTATATTTGATTTGCGGAAGTTTAATTCCAATAAATTGAAAATTATTCTCTTCTCGTTTATTTTTTATTTTGGGGAGAAAACTCAATCTGGATGATTATTGCTGGATTTTATTTTGAATTTTTATTTGAATTTTTAAATTGTTATTTTGTTGTTGTTGAATTCTAACTCAATTTTAATAGTATTAGTAGTTTTAAAAGATATTAAGTTATTGTTGAGTTGAATTTTGAATTAAATTGTGATAATTAGGCTAGTGAATTCAACGAAATTTATATTTGACATTAAAGCTGAGTTATCCATTTCTAAACCGACACCCTCCCTTACGTTGGAGAGTAGATCTCACACTTTGAATTTTAAAAAACGTTCTTGAAATATCCTTCACTTCCAAATGTCTCACCGAAAACATCGCCGTGAGATTGGTGTAGTGCTAAGTTTCAAGTTATCCTCAGATCGAACATCAGAATCTAAATCTAAATCTTCAGTTCATATTTCGGAAGACTAAGATTTAGACAGTTTTTTTCCAAAGCCCAAATTGCAAGCTTTGAAGTTTACAAGTTTGATGTTGCTACACTTATTACACATTGCATAACATAAGCGAACGTTACTGAAATAAAAATTAAAATGTTTAAATTTAGAAACATAGAAACATGGAAGATGTAAATAAGATTTAAAAATTGTTTCCCACTAAAATGATGTACAGCAGTCAATTTGGTAAAGTTATGTTTCTTCACGATAATTTTTGAAATTTATGAAAAGGACTTCAAGCAAATTATAGAACGAACTTTTGGCGTAATGTCAGTATTCGGTGGAAGAAAACTGGCGTCTTGCAATCCAGTGTAACGCAGAGAACTAATAACACGTTACTAGGTCACAGTATATATCATACAGTAGAATAGCTTAGAACTAACTACTGAAAAGTGAATTTTAGAATTTCAATTAAAAAAACATAACCTTAAAATTTCTCCCACAAGAGGGAACTATTAAGTATGATACGGACATAAATTGGAGAACAGTAGCTAGCTGCACGACCGTTGACGGAAGTATTAGTTTTATGTATGTACACATATCGGCAATCGGCGACAAATGTATTGTTCCATTACTAAACAGCTGTTTGACGGTAAAGTGGTGTCATTTTGCCTCTTTCCCTCTAGTAAAAGTTTAAGAATGCCATCAGTTCTCTTTCTTCCACTTTAGATTTACATAGGAATCCATGGATTAAAAATTGACTAGTGTGTTAGTTAAAACTGTTGAAAGAGAAAGTATAGTCTCTTTATAGAAGCATCCTACTCACTTGACAGTTTTGACAGAGCTGGGCTACTGTATGATATATACTGTGACTAGGTGTTGGTTAGTACTCGGTATACGGTTATCAAATTGTGGACTTAAAAAGGGTGCGGCGGCACCGAGTCTGCTTGAGGTAGGCTGGCGCTGACGCAAGACCAATGTGTGGAGAGATTACGGTTAACAAATTCTGGATCTACAAGAAGAGTTGTGGCACCGAGTCTGCTTGAGGGAGATTGGAGGCTAACTTAGAGTTAACCTGTCGAGCAAGCGACTGCTCAGACCCAGACTGTCCTTATGACGAAGGTACACTAATATCACGTCGACCGTATTGTAACGACAGGTTTAAAATCCTAAATTTTTTTTTTCTCCCTAACAAATACAAAAAAACGTTATTAAACAATTAAACTTAGCCTAACGCATTTGTACGTTTTCAGTGGTATTAAACATACTTAAAATTATTCCTATTATGACTTATGCACCTTGTAGACGTATTTATGTGTAGAGAGATGCATTACCACACAGTGTAAAAAAAAAAAACAAACCAAAAAAAAAGACAAAAAAAAACATACTTCAATATATTGATATTTCTGTCCTTCAAGAGGTATGCAGAATGTCACACAACTATCGTTGCTGCTATACCATAATGAAGTACATACCTACTCAAATTTGTTGTCGCTGGTCGATCTATGATCGAAATCGGTGATAACACTGGAAACGGATTGTACTTAGTCGAGCAGTTTAGTTTAGTCCAGCAAAAAAAAAACGGTAAGCAGTAACAATATACGAAACGAGTTAAAGTCACCTAACTAGCGGGAGATAAATCAGTGATTCACTAGCAATTTTGTCTGACTGAGGTCTGGATTGCAAGATTAGTTGCACTTGAATCGAAGCTTGGAATTACAGTGATGAAGTGTAAAGTGATTAGTCGAAGAGTTTTACATCACCTTCGGGAATATAAATAAAACTAGGAACCTAGTCAGGTATTAATCGCATCATTAAAACAAAGCAAAAATTCAAGACCAATTCATAACCAGCGTGGAAATTACTTTGGAAGAATCTGCGTACCTTTACGCGCAGCTGGAGTGAATATCTCATTAATTACGGCTTATTACGGCTTATCACGTGGATAGATTTTCACTAAATAGTGCAATCGACAAGACAAAAAAAAACATATTTCGATATATACATATTTCTGCAGCTAGATGACGTTATATATACACTTGATTGAGACCAGCGAAGCCTTTTTAGGTGAGTAGATCTGCCTTAGTGATTATAAGATTATGCCCTAATATTGTGATTTTAGTGAGGCCGTGAAGTGTTGGTGGAAAACAAATTAAACAGGCGTAAGCCGCGATCTCGTGCCTATCAAATCAATCATTGAAGGATCACGTTCAGCAATGATAACGAAACACTCGTCAGCATTAAAACTATCGGTAACGGCAGCCTTAAATCTTCCCAAGAAAAGGACGTAGATCCAAGATAAAAGCAAAAAAATGGCCCAGTATATTCACATTTACGTGGGCATCGCGAATGTAATTGAATTTAATTATCTGCTTATCCACTCTGCATTAATTTTTGTCTTCTGCTCGGATCACTATAAAGCTGTTAGTTATTCTGCGGGTTTTTATTTATCTCTCATAACAATTTCAATGTGGCTTAATAGTATTCAATCAACTAGTAAAGTTAAGAAGAAAAAAAATTTAGGTACGCGGAATTAGTTTGAATATCTAGATACCATACCTATTACACATATCTATGTATATACTTTGTCTTAGTAGGTCTACCTATTGTTTGCGTTAGATTTCTTTTTTTTTTCATATCAGAAATTAGTATATGTTATAGTAGTTTTATGACTAACGGATTATCCTTAGGAATTTGTGGATAGAAAAGCATTGTACCATCCTCTCCTCTTTACTAAAGGAGTGGCGAAATCAGGGCCAACGGTTTTGATTATTTTATCATTATACACACTTGAATTTCAGCCTCTGGTTCTGTCCTGAAGATCTTCGGCGACGAGGACAACGAGGGAATACGCGTGAGTACCGTAAATTAGTAAAATCATATAACTGCTGTTATTTTTTTAATTTTGTACGCTTACGTTGGTTGGCCCAACGATTTGAGATTGTTATTGTGTTCTATTCAGAGAGAGTACCCACCTAACTGCGTTAAAGAGGGGAAGACTACAAATTATTATACATAAATATTAAATTAAGTTCTAATTTCCAGTTTTGCTTCCCGGTTTTCCCGCTAGTAATTTATATCCGCGAAAGGAATTGATAAGATCGCAGTAGTGTATTTCCTTATAATAGTTTATTTTTTATTTTTTTATTTTAATTTTAAAATACTGAATTGTTTTCCTTGGTCTTTGCTCGAAGTACTTCGGCTAAGGGTAGTAATGATACTTACATGAATCTTAGGGCATAGAATAATTGAATTCCTTATGTGTTATTATTTAAGTTCCATGAAGAAATAAAAACTATGTATTCCTGGTAAATCTTGTTTAGGAAGGACGAGGGAGTTAAGATGATCCATAGGCCGGTATGTCCCTAGTTTCGTGAAATCGTTTGAGTTCTGGTCAGCCATATAGGTCCGATGCTCCTGAGTGCCAAGACAGAGTACCTTTTACTACCAAATTCATTTCCCTTGTTCCTCGTAATTCCCCCCTTTGCACAGCACCTAACCACAGCAGGAGAGCTACCCCCACCCCGTTACCATGAGCTTCATCCGGCGAAGACTGTGCAGCTCTCGAAAACTGCTGGCAGTACAGTTTGGAAATGTAGGACTAGATCTAGCTCTGATGAATTCCGTTACAGTATGTCGTCTGATTGTTACTACAGAATGAAGAACAACGCTGCCTGTAGGGTGCTTCTGTTAGTTCCGACTTAGTCGACCCTATGTTAATAGTGGTCCCAGCAACAGCAACGGTACTTCTGGAGGTGAGCTGTGGTCGGACCCCGCTGTCACCGCAAAAGATCCACTATCCGTTATGGGAGGTCTGAGAAAAGGTGGACTCTGAATGGAAGTTTATATTGTGGATCAATAAATAATCATCGGATCTTTTCTTATGAGATCCTTTTGGGGAATTTTCTTTATTCAGTGTTACTATAGTTCAGAAAGCTAATTATTTTTCTTTTTGTGCAAATTGTTTTGAAGTGTAACTGAATCGCCCGTTAAGATCAGACTAACCAATTTTGTTGTTTTAGCTTTTTCTGTTTACATTAAAGTCAAGGCCTGCCTAACTAAACTTTGCAATGTTCAGCAAAGTGTTACTAGACGTGAATTTCGAAATAGATATTACCAGGTTTAGGAAGTGGTTGGCCAAGAATTCGGAAATGTACGACCCGACGCGGACACGTCGTCAAAAACTTATCACAGGAAGCGACTGTTCGGCAATTTTTGACTTGCTTGCGCGTGCTCAGAAATAAATGTGGAGGGATGAAATGCCGAATCGATGAAGCGACTTTGGAGTAATCCATCGGAACGTGCTTGCAAGTAAATAAATTTTAGATGTGCTAACTTGTACCTACTGTCAGAAGTTGTGAAAAATTTTTCGTTTCTACTATAACACTCGGGAATAATTAAATTCGTAATCCCTGTCTTTTTACTTCATGGCTAAAGCAAACATTTGCATATTTACTGTTCATGTTCAAAATAAATACTTAATATACTCATTTTCACAAAGTTTGATTTAATCCAAAATCCATAATAGATTTACTCATTATAAATGAGCTTAAAGTCCTCCCAACCATCCTCAATACTGACTTACTGGCTGTTTAATATCTCCTTATATATACACTCAGTCAACGCTAGGACCAAAAAATATTTCAATTAAATTTCTTGAACTTGAAATTGAAAATTGTTATCAAAGAAAAACAAACTTGTCTATGCATGGTAGGCATATGGTAGCGAAATCGGTTTTAATTTCTTAAATGTTAGACCGTCCCGCACCTTTGCAAAACTACAATTTAAAAGCTTTGGCAAGTTCTCTACAGCTCTACACACATACGTAAATGTATATAGATAAATTTACATGACCAGAAGCACCGGCATGAAATTCCTATATAGAAATTACATCACTGATAGCTTATTCGGAAGTCTGCCTGGCTTCTGGTGTTGGAGGATTTAGCAGGAAGGCCGAGAAGGTCTAAGAAAACAGGTTAACTTACGTGATTTCATAAAGGCTAATTTTTGGTGTAGCAGCAGAGAATTATATTACATACTCAGTGGTAAAAATGGCAGACACTTTGGATGGTGGTAAAGTGGTGGCAGATGGCAACAAAGATGCGGCAAAATGTATATAATAACGTGATACCACGGCAACTCGAGAACGCTTTGACTTAAAGTGCTAAGATTTTGCACGCGGGATTTTTTAGATAACAGAAACTTGGTTTCGAGAATGGAACCATTCGGGCAAACCCTTGGTAAGGTTGCCTTACAAAAATTTCGTTTATAATTATGTAATTATTAGGGCACTACCTAAGAACTCGCGTAGATGTAGAGAGCTGAAATTTGGTACAAAGTGCTTTCATGGCAATAGTAAATACTGTAGTTAAAAATAGACTAAATCGGGCAACCCGCTTTTGGCGCTGCCATACAAACATTTCGTTTTTTACTCTATATTTTAACATTGCCTGAGAACGCGTCAACGCAGAGATTGAAATTTGGCACGTGGTATTTTCATAGTAATAGTAAAGACATGTTCAAAAACATACTAAATCAGACAACCCCATCTTGGTGCTGTCATCGAAAGTTTCGTCTTTCACTATACATTTGAACACTACTTGAGGATGCGACAATGCACATCGCTTAAATTTTGCACACAAAAATTCAAAAATTAAATAAATCCGGCAACGCCTTCTTGGTGTTGCCATATAAAACCAAGAAAGCATTGCCGTTTTGGTGGTCCACATTTGAATTAGTATTTGCATTTTTTATGAAAGCGCCTTATGCCAAATTTCATTGCTGTGCGCCGATGCGTTTTCAGGCAGTATTCAAATATATAGTGAACAACGAAATTTTTGTATAGCCAACCACCGAATAGTTTGCCCAACTGGTCCCATTTTCGAAACAAACATTTTTTTTTGTTTTTTAAAAAGGTCTATGTGCAGGTTTTCAGTAATTTAAGTGAAAATGTTTTCGTGTTATCGTGGCATTACGTTAGTTACTCACATCATTTTCCCGCGTCATTGTTGCCACCTGTCACTTCTTCATCGCAATCCAATTTGTCTGCAATTTTTACCATCGATCATGGAACATAATTCTCTGTTGCTACACCAAAAATCAGTTTTTATAAAACCACGTAAGTTAACCGGGTTTTTAAGACCTTTGCGGTCATCTTACGGAGCCCTCCACCACTGGAAGCCAAGCAGAATTCCGAATAAGTTATCAACAATTTTAAGAGAGTATGATAAGATGGAAGATTTTGTTTATGAAATGACGTAAGTATTTTGGTCGCCGGCTCTTAGTCTATTAAGGAAATCGAAACTTTTCCACTCCCACTTCAAGCAAATCTAAAACTCTCACATCAATAACTTGGCTAGTTTCAAGTCTCAAGGCAAGTGTGATGAAATGAAATCGTCGTTTTGTAAAATTTGTGTAATTATACATTCGAAATGTAACTATTAGAGGGCAATGATCAATAATGAGAGATGTAAACTTACCTATATACACGCACACACTGGAAGCCGTGTTGGTATGAATGAGGCGTGCTACACGCAGGAAAAGGTTGTGGATAACATGAGTCTAAAAGGTACTTATTAAACGAATTTCCTCCTCATAATATGTGGAGAACACTTTTTTAGAAAGATACTTTTCGAACACATGCGCAAATTGCTAGCAACTACTAGAATGCTAGCGTTTTGTACTTGAAAGGATGATATTGTTCCTCTTCTGCTTCATTTTAGAATAACTGTGTTTATAAGTGTTGGTATGAAGGTGCTATAGTTAAAACGCAGCAGCTAGTGCTTTTTTTTTGTTTGGTTTTGAAGATCTCCTCAGCTATTTATTTGTAGGAATTTTACTATTTCTTTTGCTTTTACTTAGTTAGAAATTGTGAATTATTTTCGCCTAGCATACACATCCGTGAAGGTCTTTTAAGGCCTCGCTGAATTTTTTCGAACAAATGTAAAGGTCATGAAGATGATCTATTGATTTTAGATGCATTAGATGTATATGTTTCAAAGTATGGATGGAATTGAAAGTGTTGAAAGCAAATTATTGATAAAAATTAAAAAGATATATAGAGAGAAAGTAGAGCTTTATGGCACACCAACGATAATTTCATAACGTTCCAATGTGAGTTCGTTTCATATAATCATATATAAGGCGACCTGATAAAATTGGATGGAGAGGCAAAGTGCTTTAAGTTTGGATGAAAGAACTGGATGACAGACTTAATCAACACTCCTAACACTTTGCTTCACCGAGACAACATTAGCTCTTGTGACCTATTTGTTTTATGTCGAAAAGACTTTTGGCTCAGTACAAAAAAATGGCATAGCCTTTAAAATTTCATAATCATGCTTTCCAACACATCTAATAAAAATTATCTACAGCTTACTATCCTCAAGAAAGTTCTCCGTGAAACTTGAAAGCCCTAACTCAGAATTTCTACCATTCGAAGCGTCAGCCCCTCAAGGTACAGCTCTTGGTCCATCTTATTCCACGTCATGTCAACCGCCAAATTATCACATCTCCACAACTTTGCTATATCCGTTAAATATGCACACACAGTCGCGCCAAAGCTCGCTCCACGAAAAGTTGAGCAGAATATTGTAAGACTGTATCCTACTATAAAATATGGGACACCAAAATAAGTATTGAAAACTTAGAAATTCATTGCATTCAGTTGGTGTAGGCCGACTACAACAGACCGGTCGAACCTAGCCTCCTTGGCTGATAATCCTAATATAAAAAAATCACGTGTCACTGTGTTCGACCATGCTAATCTCCGAAACCGCTCAACTGATTTCAATGAAATTTTCTGAATTTGTTTGCTTAGTTTCAGATTGAAAGATAGGATAGTTTTGGATACGATGAATGGCTCTGTTGTCAAGATCTAAGAAACTGTCTAAGAATGCATCGACGTGGAAAGGTTAAATTTTGAAACCGGTGTTTCCATAAAATTTCAAATACAAGATAAAAATAAACTAAATCGGATAACTCCTTCGTAGGGCTGCTATACAAATATTTCCATTTATAGTATACCATATTTGGACACTGCCTGACAACGAGTAGGTACACATAGAGAGCTCAAATTTGATACGTAGTATTTTCATTGCAGTGGTATATAAAATTTAAAAATTAAGTAAATCGGGCAGCCCGTTCTTATTGTTGCCATACAAAATTTAGCTTCTTCGCTGTATATTTGGAAACTTTCTGAGAACGCGTAGGCGTGAAGTGCACAAATAGTACACCACTTTTCCATGAAAATTGCAAATACATGTTTTAAAATGGTGTTGCCATACAAAACTTTAGTTTTTCACTATATAATTGGAAACTGCCTGAGAACGCGTCGATATGGAGAGCGCAAGTTTTGTGCACGGCGTTTTTAGCAAATACGTAAATTAAAGTTCAAAAATTCGACAAATCGGGCAACTCCTTTGTAGGATTTCCATACAAAGCTTTTTTTTTCACTATATGTTTGGACACTGCCTCACGCGTCGTCGTATAGAGCTTACATTTTGTATGTCCGTTAAGGGCAAATAATCAATACCCAAAACAGGCTTTCGTTTCCGACCAAATTCCAATTGTGCAAACAATTTATTCCACCAAGCTTTACTTACTGCTTCAAGTCTGACATTCACTTTCCCATCAGTGCTTTCCCTGTTGCTCCTCATCCTAACCTCTATCATGCAATAGACAACATAAATTTAAAAAACAAGAAAAGGCATGCAAATAAAAAATTTCGGACACTAAATACAAAAAAAAAAAGGGCTAATTTAATCAAAACTACAATAATAGAAATTAGTGTTTGTAATTTAACTCAATCTTTCTATCTTTTTGCAACGCAAAATGACTTATTATTTCAATATAATATTCTTCATTACTAAAGGGATTTTTCAATAATTTTTTTTTTCAATAGATATAAGTGCTAAACTACTTAAGCGATCATCCCCAGTGGAATTTCTTAAATAAATCTTACCTCTCTTAAGACTTGAAAAACTGCGCTCCGCAGACGCACTTGTGTCAGGAATTGTCAAAACTAATTGAATTAATTAAAAAAACTCTGGGAAGCATCTTTGTAATTTATTGTTTATAAAATAGTCTTGTAACTCCTTAAAATATTTATCTTTTAAGTCATCATCGGAAAGAAGAACTGAAAACTCCGTATGTAAGCAAATAAAATCAAATTTAGCTGGATAAACTTCTTTTAAATTTTTAAACTAATCCCTGGGTAAATATTTAGAAAAGGTTGAATACAACGATGTATTAAGAAGTTGCAGAGAATTTATCTGCTGGAGCGACGGGAAGCTAGAAGTGATTTACTGGAGTAAATTATCTATTATTCCGAAAAAAAGTTGCCTGAATTTAGCTTATATATCTATTTCACCGTCTACAGAAAGTCTAGCTCTTTTTCGCATACTTGATAATTCACAAGTTTCCTTTGTTCGATTAAAATATAATTGAAAGTGGCTTCGAATTTCTTCCAACTTTTTTTCAAAATCGTGAATTTTTTTAATGCAGTAAGTGATGTCATTTTGTTTTGTTTGGAAGATGTTGAACAGCTGATCACTAAATGAGAAAATTGAAGAAAATATATTCAACAGAAAATTAAATTGAAAATCTGTGAGGATTGGTAATAAGCCTTTTGCAGCATTGACAATGAGACCTTGTCCCATGAACCACTATTGGTAATACTGTAGAGTAATTCCTAAAAAAATCAGACTTATTTTCTAAAATTGTGAGTACAATCCTGCCGTTATAATTCCATCTAGTAGCGGAACTTCGTTTAGTGGAATGAAAATCCTGATATGGAGGAAAAGAATATACGACACTCATTAATTATGTCGGAAGATTTAGTTAAAATTATGTTAAGCCTATGTGCGAAGCAATGAACAAAAATCGCGCTGGCACAAGTATCTTTTACCCTTTTTTGTAAGCCTGTTATTCCACCGGACATGAAAGCTGCACCATCATAGCTCTGTGATACTAATTTCTCCTGACTGTTGAATTCATTTATAATATCAATTACATGGCCGTGCAAAAATGAAGCTGTCGTATCTTTCGAAATATCACGTAAACCCAAAAAACGTTAGTGCATAATTCCCTGCTTATCTACATATCGTAATATTGTAGATAGCTGCGATTTGACAGAGATATCTGTTGTTTCATCCAAAATGATTGAGACGAAAGAAGCATTCTCAATTTATTTTTTAATGAAATCTGAAATTGCATGAGCAATTGACGAAAGTATATCATTTTGAATATCTTTCGATAATCCTGAAAAATTCTTCGAATCTTCTAAATGGTTTTTTAAAATGGGGTTGTACTTTGCTAATAAAATAACCGTTTCAAAATAATTTCCTCTATTACCGGAATGCATACTTTCATTATGACCACGGAAGGCCAGTTCTTGACGTCCTAAGTGAGAACCAACATCGATAACACATTTAAGAATCTCTCAATTTTTTTTCCTTGCTCATTATGAGCTTGAATGTTACGAGAGTCTTGAGTGTCAAGCATTGCTTCGATCCTTGGCAAACTGCCAAACATTTTCAAAGCTAAGAAACACCGTAACTGGTCCTGTGAAGTTTTCGCATGCCGTTCGATGGCTTTGTAGAGATTGCTCAGATCGGAAAACTCTGAACTCCCCCCCCCCCCCCCCCATTGCTTTCAGATGTATGTAAAGGTAGAGGAATGGATGTCCTGATTACTGGACGATCACTAACAATGTTGTAGAACGTGACCCTCATTTTTGTCGGCTCATTGTCTAGGCTTGGTATTGTAGTGCAAAACTGACTCGCCCTATATTTTCCCATGAAACAACATGAATGATTTGGAAACTAAAATTTACATTTATTTCTTTTACTTGATTATTAAATTCCTATACAACGTCACTCGCTCTTAACCGGGGCCCATCTTACCTAAGCTACAAAAATTTCATAATTCGAACTGGTATTAATTTCCAATAACCTAACCTACAGTACTCAACCTCAAAATTGTACAAATAGATAATATTCCCTAACCTACATTACATATTCTCAGATTGTGTTTTAATCATATCAATTTATTTATATATACGTATATATTTTTTTTATATTTCAGTAAAGAATTTAGTTCTTATAACAGTTTTATTCATATACTTGCAGCATCATCATTACACACGGCTTTTCCGTTGTATCTGCTCCGCTGTTACTGTACTTCACTGGAACTTAATGAAATTTGCCGTTAGGCTTGCGGTAAAATCCCGGCTGGTGCACTCAGCTCAGAAAATTCGCATTGGGTGGACTCCTTCGTGATGTTATTTTCAAATTGTCGTGTACTGCAAAATCCTGATTTCTTTCTGCTGGCGCTTAAATCAGCCTTCCGTAAACACGCTCCTTTTTGAGATTTTTTCTCCGAGCTGTTATAAATAGGATCAACCAAAATTTTTTCATAATAAAATTGTTTGTTGAGTCGCCGAAATTTATATCTATTGATTTTGTTTTTTATTTTTATCTCAAAGTTCAACATCACGATGTCACTCCGCGTCCCCTCTTTTTCACCCGTTCCAAGTTTTCTTTTGTGTGCACTTGTCTTCATTCCGTGACGGTAGGGTCCGTTCATGCGACGTATAGTCACTGGTTCCGTTCTTGCATGCGCTATTGATGCTTCATACTACTGTGTTTTAAAGTTGTTATTTGGACGATGATTTATGAAGTACGTTTCCTTGTTTTCTGATATGTTATAATTTCTGTATAATTTACAATATATTTATAATATAGGATTTACAATGATTGTTAACTAAGCTTGAGTTTACAAAATAGAATATCTGGAATAAATTCTTAAGATAGTAAATCGTTTTCTAAGCCAAGTGGGTTTTGTAAATGTGTGTATATTTTTGGGATTGCATTACATATGTGTATATATTTCATGTGTTACAGCTAACATTCTAGCTTTACTTGATATTTAAATCTGTCCTTCTCTTTTGCAGCTTTGTTTCAGTTTCTTTTTCTTTTATGGGATGGAAGAACGATTGGACTTCCATTACACAGAGGAGAACAATAAACAAGGCCAACAATAGAGTTTATTAATGAACTTGCCACAGCTCAGCCATTCATTTTCATCGTACAATTTATTTGAAAAATGTCTGGTAAAAGTTTTTGTTGTTGACTGCTGACTTAAAGAAAGGAGTGGTTTTGGACCGCCATTATTTACAATTTCCTTTTTCTTTTCAAAAGGTCTTGACGCGAAAGATTGCCTTAGAAGATCCTCTATGATACATGCACAGTTATTTATGTTTGTCATAATGATACATGCACCATTATTTTCGTTTGTCATAGTTCAATTTGGGAAAAATAAATAATATAAAATAAAAAAAAGCGAAAAATAAACAGTAAATCTACTTACTGACGGAATTGTAGAAGCATTATAAGTATCCAAAACTGGCACAATGTAATTGCAAGCGTCCTACTACTTTTACTTTTTATATCAGTACTCAAATAGATGATCTTTCACATGCAAAATTCACTTTACGAGCGTCTTCCACTACTTCTACTATAAAAATGAAATTAAAAAGATATTTAATTTGGAAACATGCACATGCAATACGCACTTTACAAGCGTTTTGCGATTACTTTTACTTTTAAAAACAAAATTAAAAAAGATTAACATCTCATGCACAATGCGCACTTTACAAGCCTCTTTTATCTACTCTCACTTTTAAAAAACGAGATTCGAAAACATTTGCATTCATATGCACAATACACACTTTACAAGCCTCTTGTAACTACTGTTTTACTTCCAAAAGGAGCCCATTCAATGCACTACAATTCTGGCATAATTAAGTAAACACAAGAATTTCACTAAATATCTCCTTCCACAACGTAAGAAGTGTACGTAAAAAACCTAAACATCTAATTCATTCTTACTAATTACCATGCATATTCCATACATATTACATAGGTATACCCCACTCATTTGCCAGAAACCTAAAATAAAAACAAGAATTCTACAATCTCTCGCAATTAAACTGAAACGGACATAATATTATGAGACAGACATTATCTTATCCTTGCATCCTTGACATTATCTTATCCTTGCACAATAGGAAAAAAGCTACGAAATTATTAACTTCTGGCAACACTAAAATAAATCGAGAGCAAGCCCCATACCCCCGCCTGCAAATACTTCAGAATTTATCAATGAAAATTCTATGAGAGGGTGTAAATCAATTGTAAAACGCTACGCTGCGCTCAGCGTACTATAGCAATATACGTATCCAAATCCTTGAGTGCATATGCATACTCATATTGTTGTGAAGACGCTGTAGGGATTTCAGCGTCACTGCGATGTCAGTGGCTACGGTAAGTTTGATTCTAATGCCGTTCCATCCATACCACTCGAATAATATGTAGCTTGCTGGGCATGCCAAATCGGGTTAGATGTGCTGTTGGGTGCTATGACGGTGAGTGGGTCTAACGCTACAATTTGGTCAGCATTCCCTACAGTAATTTAGTGGCGATGAAATGACATTGGGTTGGGTGGTATCTGGTATGTTCTTAGTGTGTAGGAGAAAATTGGGCCTTACTTTTAAAATGTTTCAGTTTGTATCTAGTGATGCCAGAGTAGTAAACATGTTTGAATTTTATAATTTTTTTTTAAATATTCTGAAAATATTTTTTAATGCAAAATGGTTTCACTTTTATGTTAGGATTTATCCATTTTGTCAAGGGAAGCAGTGCTTGCTTTGCTTCCAATGAGAAGCCGCCCTTGATGTATACATAGCATATGATTCCTGAATAGAACCACCGTAGATAATAGTTCCTGGAACTATAAAAAAACAATCTGTATGGAAAGTTTATACCATGCGCTTGTATAATAAACTGATATAAATCCCTTGCTGTTTAACAATACTATAATTTCAGCACGTGTGTAAGGGAACAGTGCCTGTAGAAGCGTTCATGTTAGTGTAGCGGTATATTGTAATCAAAATGAGCATAAATAAATTTATATTTCGATTTAATAAAAAGATTCATATGCAGGTTAGCTTAAGCACAATAATTCACAGCAACGCATTTATTTACAGTAAATCTAGAAACTTCTTCAAATTTATTATCATAAATCTACTTAAATTACAATTTCAAGCAAACAAAGTAACTACTGTCGATCTATGTACCCACGGTTTATGGACGTGGCCTTGGGCAGGGTCTTTCAATAGAGCTTTTCTGTATTGTATTGTATTTCAAAATAACAATCCGTTTATTCCAAAACATTTTTGGTTTTTTAGTTTTACCTGTTCCGAGCGCTTTATTTCTTAAAATTTGGTATGAATTCCTTAGGATTTCAATCGAAATTCAGACGAGAAACTTAACAATTTTTTTTTAAGGAATATTTCTGAGAAATTGGTATGAATTCCTTAGGATATCAATCGGAATTCAGATGAGAAGGTTGACAATTTACTTTAGAAAATCTTGGAATTTCCTTTAGAACTCATAATGAATTCATAAGAAGTGTACAAACTCTATTCACGTAGAATTGAGGAGAAATATTCGGCACTTTCGGAGTTTTTTTAAAAATTTACATATGTATATTGGTCGCAAAGAATTCGTTCGGAAAAAGTTTAAGAATCCGAAATTTTCTCGGAATTTTTTTAATTTTTCTTTAAAAATTCTTAGAAAAATTGCGAATTTGGCACACTGGGATAGATAGTATTATAATTTGAACAGCTGTAACCATATCCCTACTGTAATGTATGCAACATACATACTCTCATATAGCGGATGGTCGGCTTACTACATAGAATTGAACGTGTACTCCTCTCATTCCTCGAGAGATAACGGGTCGCAGCATGCGTACTGTTTATTTTGATTTAGCACTAGTCGCTTACTCGTCATTTATTTTGAGACTAATGTTTGTTATTTTCCAAATATAATAATAAATTTAAAAAGTGGACTTTTTGTAGGTAAAATTTTAAAACATTGGTTATATTTTATTGTAATAATTAAATTATTTATTTGTACGCCTTTGTAAAATAAATCAATCTAAAAAAAGAAAAATTGATTTGGAATGCAGAAATTTCAATCAAGCATAGACGGTAAAATACCTTTTTACAAGCAATTTGTTTAGTTTGCCAGGAAACAGTTGCTGTTTTCAAGGAATGCAATTTAAACAGGCATTTTAAATCAAAACATCCAAAATATGCATCACTTTCTTTAAAAGAACTTCAAAGTGTAGCAGAAAACATGACAAAAACTTGAATAAGCAACAAAATATTTTTACCAAACAAAGTAGCATCGAGAGATCTACCACAAAAGCAAGCTATGCTGTTGCACACAAAATTGCTAAGTTCTGCAAACCTTTTACTGAAGCAGAATTTGTTAAACAACGAATGATACAAGTGTCGGACATATGTTGTCCTGAAAAGAAACATATTTTTGAAAATGTAAGCCTTTCGAGAAGAACAATAGTACGACGGATCGAAAATATTGAAGAAAATTTACTTGACCAGCTAAGAACAAAAATTGCTGATTTTACATATTGTTCTCTGGCTTTAGATTAATCCTGCGATATTACTGACACAAGTCAATTATTAATATTTATCCGAGGTATTAACAAGAAATGTGAAATTAGCGAGGAACTTCTTAGTGTACATCCAATGAAAGATACAACTACCGGTGAAGACTCCTTTATCGCTATTGAAGAGTGTTTAGTTAAAGTAAATTTAACTTGGAATAAAATAGTAAGCATCACTACGGATGGCTGTCCTGGTTTAACAGGGAAAAATTTGGGTTTACTAAAACGAATCAGCGACAAAGTAAAAGATTTGCAGCCAGAACAGGATATATTATTTTTACAATGCATTATTCATCAAGAAGTGTTATGAACTTGAATCACATCATTACTGTTTTTAAAAAGGTTGTGAATTTTATCCGGGGACGTGCTTTAAATCATCGACCGTTTGTTGAATTTTTGAAAGAAATTGAAAGTGACTTCCTTATTACACTGAAGTGCGATGGCTTAGCATCGGTAAAGTTTTGGACAGGTTTCAATATTTACTTGATGAAATAGTATCCTTCTTGTCGATAAAAGAAAAACTACAAGATTTTCCTAATTGCAAAATGAGGCATCGCTAAACGATTTCTCGTTTTCAGTAGATATTGTAAAATATTTGATTGAACTAAATATAAATCTACAAGGGAAAACCCAATTCGCTTTCAATATGCACTCAAACGTCAAAGCATTTATGATAAAACTCAATTTATTTTCCGAGAACTTTAATAACAAATTACTAAATCATTTCCCTTCATTACAAACATGACGAGAATCATTGAAAAATACAGATTTTCGTAAATATAGTACAATAACACAAGACCTGCATTCTGAATTCCAAAACAGATTTCACGATTTCAAAGCTATTGAAAAACCTTTATCATTAATTAGTCAACCTTTCAATTTTGACGTGCAAGAAGCTCCTGTTGAAATTCAACTACAACTAATTGACTTACAGTCAAATGATTTACTAAAAGAAAATTTTCACTCAAGCGAGTTGAGTGTTTTCTATGGTGCTTTGAATACAGAACATTTCAAACATTTTTTGGACTATATGTTCAAAAATACCTAGTTTTATTTGGTTCAACATATATTTGTGAAAGAACTTTTCGTTAATGATTTCCACGAAAAATAAATATCGATCACAAATTATTGACCAAAATCTACACTCGGTATTAAGGATTGCTACAAGTGATTTGGATCCAAATTTTGAAGAAATGATATCAAATTAACATTCGAGATTTCTCGTTTCGCATTAACTAAAACTATTCTATTTTAACGTTTGATGTTTGTCTTTTCTTTTCATAATTCTATTTACTATTATATTTAAAAAATGTAACATAAATATAAAAATGTAATAACTATGATCAAAATAAAACAATTGGTATCATTAAGATATAAATAGACATCAAAATAAAATCTTTCATTAACTGATTTATTTAATGACCAATCATTTAATATAATGGATCATATTTCTTTAAAAATTACGTGACATATTTAACGAGGCACAAATTGTTCGCATATACACCTAAGTAAGTCAATTTATTAATAGTATTATCTTTTATTAACTGTCAAATTTTTCTGTCCAAATGTTTTAAAATGATACTTATAGTGATTTTGTCAAAAAAATTTCTTGGACAGGGAAACTCCATCCAAAACATTCGCGTGTGCACAGCGTACGTGGTATAGTCCTCCGGCCCGGGAGACATTTTAAAATTTCATTTTGACCCGCGCTTAAAAGTATTTGCCCACAATCGGGTTCCTCATAAAAAAATACGCCGAATTCATGTGCCATATGTTGGCAATACATGAAATCTGACAGTTCCGCGATTTTTATAAGTTTCTCTGTCGCGAGTTTTCCGTGCGTTTTCCAGTGAAAGGTGTATTGCTAATATAAAGAGGTAAGTTGTTCAAATTGTGTTTTATGCATTAATTAGTGTTGTGTGTTTAATTTATAAGAAAATTTGTTTGTTTACCACATTTGTCATCTTAACCTGCCTTCAGATGAGATTTCCATTTGTTGTTTTTTCGCGTAAAAACATCGCGGGAAGTTGGTCTTTTTTTTAAATGGTATCAATACTTCAAAATCTTTAATTTTATTATATTGTGGAACCTTAATTATTGTGAAAACTGGATATTTGAGTGAAATACCTTCCCTTTCCACAACTGTCAAAAGTGAAAATTTACGTGTGATTTTCCTTAATGTAGTTCGCGCGAAAGTATTTTGACATAGATTGTGGGTTCTATGACTCTTTTTAATGATTGGTATAAATTTCAAGTGATGGACATTGAAATTTAGCCAATTATTAACAAATTTAAATTTCCCATGGTGTTCTTGTTGTTTTGCATATATGTATTTATGTTTACATTTTGTATGGGGAAGTTATGAAGAACTTATGCTTTTCTGTATAAATTTGTTGATATTTCTTAATATATAATTCGTTCATTGTTCACTTTATTTCAGATAACTTTCCTGGATGTATGTAGATACATGAGTACCTTGCTTCGTGGGATTAATGTATCCAGCTGACTTCCCTGGATCTGAATTCAAGTTAAGAGTGTCAAATTAGTTTGATTTTTATTGATTCCTTTTCTTTTCAGCTTCATTCATCGCTGAAGACACTCATTCAAATTGAATTTCTATTTTATAAAATGATGGAGCGATCATTTCCAAATTTTAATTTGGATAAGGAAAGAAGTCGCCTATTGATCAGTCAAAATTGTCGACATGATTAAATTCACTGCTATAATTCTGCGGTATAGCTGATGGGATTACCGATATATAAATGTGAGAAAAATTGGTCGCATGAAATGGGATGCTACAGATAGTTAGTCAAAATTTGATGATCATAAATCAGAGGCACAAAGTCTTGGACGATTATCTCAACTTGAGCTTTTTTACTGTGGTACGTTATAAGCTGCGCACTAGGATAGCTCCCTATCGAAAAATATTCAATTAACACCTCGTCTATTTCCCCTACTTTGATCCCCAATGTACTCATTAAAGGACTTTTTCAGTATTGCCTTTTTAGTGGTAAACCTAAGTAGTCCAGCAAGATATTTCTTTCACCAAAGTGTTGGTGTCTTGGCCTTCAAGTAGAGGAGATTCTTTGCCAGCATACACGATCTGAACATCGATTCTAACCGAGGTACATATTCTTATAATCTAAATAATCACTTATGTCTGGTTTCATCTAATGTTGTTGTTCAGTCCACATACATATTTTTAGATACCTCGTAGGATTCCTACATTCCTCGATGAAACCATTTGTCCTAAAAAATACAAAAAAAGAAACAACATAAAGAATCAATGTTCTATATATAAAACTTATCTGATTCCCCAATATCCTGAACAAATATCAAACCATCCCAATGCTGCCTACAGCCATCCTACATATTATTAGAGCTGAAATTAAATAAAAAATACATTAATTATATATGAATTAATTAAAATATCATAAACTTACCAAATCATATACATCTTCAGTATATTTCCAATTTCGTAATGTCATCGAGTGACAATACGTCAAGCAGGTGGTGTGGCCACAATTAAAATTGGACCAAATCGAACCAAGCGTTGCCAAGGCAACACATTATGGAGCTGGGATATAGCTGTTCACGGTGGCTATAAAAATGCGGCGAGCCGAAACCAGATCACCATTCATTTTTCAGAGTCTAATCTGAAAGCATCCTCCACCAGAGTATAATTTGTTTCCTATCCTTTGAACGAAAGTATAAAATTGTTTATTTCTTCATATAGAAGTTTAGTTCTATTATTGTAGGAGGATAATTCTACTTACATCCAGCATCCAATTTTTGCCGCATATTATAATTTAAGAGTTTAATCTGAAAATATCCTCCGTCAGAGTCTAATCAGAATACCTTAATATAGAAGTCTAAATCTATTAAAATCCACAGTCCCAAAATCTGACACTTGATCCCCAATCTTGTGACAAAAGTTTAATTCTGCTTACACGCTACAGGCCGTTGCGACTGAAGTATAGTTCTGCGCATACGTTTTGACATTCACTGTAACAGAATTGTAATTATGCTTACATGTCTCAGCAAGTTGTAGCAGGAGTATAACACTGCCCACCCGTTTCAATACTGGCTGTAATAGAAGTATAATTCTGCTTACACGCTTCAGCATGTTGCAGACGAAGTTTAATTTTTCTACATCGTTGCTCTCGCCCTCAGAGAATTTTACTCTATATTTGATTTGTGGAAGTTTAATTCCAATAAATTAATAATTATTCTCTTCTCGTTTATTTCAGGAATAAGGAGAACGTTTTGGGGAGAAAACTCATTCTGGATGATTATTGCTGGATTTTGTTTTTAATATTGAATTTTTAATTGAATTTTTAGTCATTTTTTTTTTGTTGTTGAAGTTTTACTGAATTTTAATAGTATTGGTATTTCTTAATAGATTTTAAGTTATTGTTGAATTTTAATTTTAATTGGAATAATTTAATTGTGACATTAAGGTTAAGTGACTTCAATAAAATTTATATTTTAAATTAAAGCTGAGTTATCCATTTTTAAACCGGCACCCTCCCTTACGTTCGAGACTAGATCTCACAGTATTACGAAATGCCCACTCCTCGCCTTCTATTTAATAAACTTCGCTGGACATTTTTTTATTGTAGTCAGTACGTTTAAAATCGTGAGTCTCAAATAAAATTCTGCGACTGCATATTAGAAGAAAAGAAAGAAGACCAGGAAATATACTGCTCATTAGTAGCATTTTCTAAGCTCTCTTTATTGTTGTCATTACGAATGACATGAGATTAATTAGCTGTCTCCTCCTGAAATATGAAGGATTATTTAATTACTCTCTATTCAGAGATATGTACACTGTTGCAAAAGAAAGATGATTTTTTGTTTGTTTGTAAGCCTTGTAGGAAGTGAGAACCCTGAAAAAGTCTTTTTTAAAACACAATATATAATTTCTAAGGGTGGTTAGGTACCGCTGGATTTCTATATCGATTTAATTTATTTGAAAAGCTCTCGCTACTTTCTGCATGTATCCCCCCCCCCCCAAATTGTAATCTTCTCTCCTGTATCCTTAATATAAATAGGCAAATTGCTGCAAACAAAATGGTTCTGAAATTAAAGCCATTTGGGAATTAGGATTTTGAATTTGGAATTAACTAGAAATCTAAGAAAAGTAAAAGAAATACTTGGAAGCCAGAGACAAGACGAACAAAAGGAAACCCCCTCCTAGAATTAAAGTGAATAGTTTTTCAATTCCAGCTGGAATAAAATAAAATCAATAACGTGAACCGTTGTTATCGTTATCCTTTTCCTGGAATATTAAAGCTAAGTCTTTTGAAAAATATGTCAGATGATGCAACGGAACAAATTATGAATAAGGGGTTTTGTGTTTGTTTACTGATAGTTTTTCCATACCTCAGTTCTACTAACTTAAAATCACTTAAATTACCAATTGTAATCCATATGCTCGCCGCGTCTTGAAATATTTCAGAGAAGCGTGTAGCAGAGAAAGGATTTCTGCCCTCACATCCCCAAACTTCTAAATATTTGAAAGGGTAGTTTTAAGGTATTTGCAAATTAATTTCCTTTTTCCTCATTTTCAAAGAATTTCTGATAAATATAGCCTGACGGAGCGTTTAAAGGAAGGAGGAAAATGTTTTCCCACTTTACCCTTCGAAGCAGAAAGTTAAAAAAATTCTCATCAACCGTTTCCGATTTTTCTAACTTCCAGTGAAAATTTTTGTAAATTTTGTACTTTTCTCATGTTTTTTTCTTTCTAGAAAGTCAGACAATTTCCATTCGAAAAATCCTTCCGGTTATTTTTACATCAATTACTTTTCATTTATGTTGCCTCCTTTAAAAGTTCCAATGTAGATGCAGGTAAGCAGTGCGTAAGAAGAAAAATGCTGAGTCCTTTTTGGCCACAATTATATCTTGGATTTAAGTAAAAATCTAAAAAAAAAAGACCAAATAAATATGGTTCATTCGAAATATGTTGTGTAAGACAATTTGCTGGATAGTGTTTTTACTTGTTCTGGAATATATCAGTTACTTGAAGAGAGGTGATGCGTCTAATTGTGACTGAAGGCTGGAGTGAAGCATATTAACGAAATCGAGAGAAATTTATACGGAGATTTGTTTCAGGCTACGTAATACAGTCGAGTAATCAGGGATTTTACAAATTTGAAGGGGGTTTGAATGAAAAAATTGTCATTTTCATTAAGAAAAAAAAATATATATATATAGCAAGCGACATAAGTATTTGTTAGAAATCTATTTTAATGGTAGTGTAAAATATTTTTTATCCAGGATTATGGTCAATGAGTACCTGAAGAATTTGGAATGATTACTCTGATCATGCACGTTACATGTAGTTTTTGCACAATTTACAAATGGACTAAGTAATTCCAAGTATTTTTTTTTCTTACGGCGAAGTCCTATACCTGACATTATTTTATAGTTTTAAAATTCCTCAAATATTTTCTATAAAAGTTTCTAAACTTTTTCCAGTTTTTTTCCCACGTGTTGAAGAAAATTTTAGTTGTTAAATGGATGCTTGCGACCATGTAAATTATACTCTTGAAAAAATTTACGCCTATCTTCACAAATCATGACTTTCGAGTGGGTTATTATCTGAGGGACCATTAAGCTGATTTTACGTTTATCTCTTCTAAATCACCGCAAGGTGCTAGTCTGCCCATGTTATCTTCAGTGAACAGCAAAAAGAGGTGACAAATACAGATGTGCCTGATCAACCGGATGGTGAATAGGTAGCATCCCCACGATGTTGATTTTAACCAAAAATTTACGGATTAGTAGCAGCATAATATAAAGTAGAACGTTATCGCGGTTCAAGCTTTTTTCCTAGAATTTATATCATTTTCTTCAGATTGCCTCTCACAATCCAGAAATAACTTGAAGATAATATATTTCTCATTAGATGCATCGCTTTGACGTTGTAAACAAGAAGAAGTAGAGATCCAGTTGATATTCGATCGAACGTGACATTCTTTTTCCCGGTTTTTGCTCTACAAGAAATTTCCATTGGTATGACTGGGTATGTGTCTCTCAACAATATTGCAATATACCAACGTTTCGTCACCTGTTATAACATCTTCGAGCAATTCTAAGCTGTAAGTGAATTCGCTGACAATATTTGCTCAGCGATGTTCTTCCAATGATAGTTTGGTTAAAAAATTTTGGAATTCTGGGACAAAATTTTTTACCACTTGTTTTTCAAAAACAAAACTTTAATAAAAATTTCTTTGCATATGACCCACATGAGACACAACTTCTTCGGCAACCTTTATATAATGATTCGGGAAATTCTAAGCAGAGTATCCTTTATAAATTTTCTTCTGTAATTATTGTGCTAGAACGGCCAAAATATTCATGCAAACTTCAAAATTTCTATAACCTCTTGAAAGCGTTTTTACCATTCAAAAACCATTGACATGGTATCTTCTGTTGATGCAACTATGGATGAATAAAACTAAACCTTGCGAACTGAATGCAATTTGATCTTTATTGACCTTAATTTACTGTACTGTAATTGCATTGATTGATTTTAAAAGTGGGATAAAATTTGTGAAATGAATTATGAAATTGTCATACGAACTGAGTGACTGATGATTAGTTAGTGAAGTGAAAACTGAACATTACAAAAGCAATTTTATCTAGAGATGTATCTAACATTTTATGTGTTACCAGAATAGAAAACGGAAATGAAATGCTACTGGACAGATCAAAGAAGTGCATTATAAGATTATATTAACAATTGAGCTATAATATTTAGAATGTTTTCTAATTCAATATTTAATATTATTAATTAATTAAGAATTATTAATATTTTTAACACGGAAATTGTAATAAAAATTATTTGTACTGTCATATTCAAAATAGAGAAATTCACCGATCATATCCTAAATGCTTCATCGTTACTTTCGATGTCAAATACCAACAATATTAAAATTAACATGCAATATATGACAGACCTACCTACGATTTGTTTGCTTTACCTGTCGATAGGATTACTGGCACTATTCGGCCCTCTGATGATATTCCCGACGTGTTTCGTAGACATGCGACTCTGGTGAGGACAGATTTGGGAGTATTTACCTCCCGGCTCACCAGCACTTTCCCCGCTTTAACGACAGTATTGGTTTTGCAAGTCGCTTCCAATGCAATAAATTTTCGAATAACTTTGGTAGATTCCTTAACATGGTGTTCTCTACGCATTGTAGTGGTACTACGGCTAGGAGATGTTTTACACCCTTGCTTCCGGCGTCAGTTCAACATCCATCGAATTATGTTTTCTTCTATTTGATCCTTTATATTTGAATGTCTCTTACTCTGATGCTTATTACTTCAATTTTGTAAATCCAACTGTTCTAAAATTGAAATTTGGCTATCGGGATATGACTGGAGCAATATACTCATTGAACGAGATATCAGTAATGTTATTAAGTTATTTTACGACGCTATATTTGTGTGCTTTTTCAGATATTACCAATTTCTAAGTAATAAGAATTTGAAAAGTAGAGTGTAGTAGAGATTTTTTTAACAAGTGATGAGGATTATCTGGTTTACTTATATCATCACGGATGGCTTGTAGCTACTCTTGATCTTATAGCATGTATATATCTAAATTTTAATCTGAAGCAGTTCTGGACCTTTGTTAATTCTAAACGTTAGCCGGGTGGATTCCCCTGATCCATATCCTTCGGTGATATTAAGAGTGCTAACACTACAATTATTTCTAATTTGTTGCTGATTTTCGTAGCTTCTTGTAATCAGCTTTTCGAACTCTGAAATGATTTTTTAGCGATTTTACACATTTGACAATGCTTTCTTTGACTTCGTTCGAAATGAAAGCTCTTGTGCTTTTGCCATAATATAAGCCCATTTTCTTTGTTGAAGATGTGGTGCATTCCACTTATTCTTATCTTAAATTTTCCTATAAATCTGGCGTCTTTCCAAAGTTATGGAAATACTCTGTAATTTTTCTACATCATAAAAAGGATAACAGAAATGACATAACTAATTACAAGCCAGTTGCGATTCTTTAAGTTATTCCTAGGATTTTTGGGGCTGTTGTTAGTGAGACATTATATTTCCACTCTAAGCCGTATATAGATAGTTTTAAGCATGGACGTCAAGTTTTTGCGGACGTTAACGTGCTCTTATTAATTCTGACCTGAGCACCTTCTACTCTTGGTGTTCTAATAATTTTCTTCCAAAGTGTTTTGATATGTCATATAATCATATATCTGACATGCGTATCTCAATTACTTTATCAATGGAAGGTTAGTGTCCAGACTGGACAACACCAAGGAATTTCAAACCCCCCTTTGAAAAACATGTATTTTTAATTGGTCGTTACTAGCTCGGGCTTTGTTAAAAGGTAGTTTCGGGTGTTTAATGATCTAATTATCACCAAGCCAATCTACTGCGCTTTTGTTCGACCGATCTTGGAGTCTTGCCGTCCATACGTCCAACTGTACGCACGAAAACTTGAGAAAGCGTATACCTAGAAAGCTGAAACATTGGGCACGGGCTTAAAAAAAAAAGTAAAGTTATGTTCGAAAATGAGACAAATCAGGCAACTCCTTCGTAGAGTTGCCATAGAAAAATTTCTTCTCTCACAATACGTTTGGACACTTTCTGAGAACGCGTTCATGTAGAGTGCTGATATTTTTTGCACAACGTTTTCATAAAAATTGTAAATGTAATATCAAAAAGGGACTAAATCGGGCAACCCTTTCTTGGTGTTGTCATATAATAATTTAGGAGTTTTTCGTATACCCTGAAAACGATTATTCCTAGACGTTTCAATTGCACTGAAAAGTTCTACAGAATATGAAATTATATGGGACGAACCGTTTTAAAAATATATGAGAAAAAGCACTTCGAAAACCAAACTTGCGCAGATGGGTGACCATAAGAAATGACATATGGACAGTCATCCAGGTTAACATAAGGAATCAACTTAGACCAATTCTGCCTTTTTTACTTGTTTTAATTTAAATAGGGTCATAATATTTTTGATTTACTTAGTAATAAGTTTGACGTAAAAGCTTTATAAATAAAAAGAGAGTGGTACCGACATAATAAAAAAACTAAAGTCAATCGAAAATAAATTGTGTGAGAAATCAAAAATTCTCATTATTTTTGTTCTCATTTTAAACGTACAGCTACCTTGAAAATGTACACAAAGCAGCAAAATAAATAGTGGGAAGAAAGAATCTTTTGTGTGTCCATTAAAAGATCAATCAACACAAAAAAATACATATATTTCAACAAAATTGTACAACAGCATAACCCAATCTCCATGAATATTGTTGTGAACGGGGTTCTTAATAAAAGTCTTTCTCACAACAAGGACTGGGAGTGCTTTAAAGAGAAGTTCACCAGCCCTTCGGTATTATTTTTTATAATTGAGACTCCGTGTCTGAGTTAACCGCAATATTTATTTGTTAATACTTTTACAAAATAGTTTTTAGCTCTAAGACACTTCATATCCAACTTTTTATTTAGCTTCAAGACACTTTATTTACAACTTTTTATTTAGCTTCAAGACACTTTATATACAACTTTTTATTTAGCTTCAAGATACTTTAGGATCTAGAGACCTTACCGTGGGTCGGGGGTCTCTTGATCGTTACCAAAAAAATAACTCCCTGTTCTTAGCGACGCACCGGCTTTTATTCAAAAGAATTGATCGATTTTGCTCGATAATTGCTAATCGGGCAGAATTTGGTAGAGGGGCGAAAAATTAGGAACTTAATGTTAATAATTTAACAATCAAAATTGGGCACGCCTCCATACATATATTGATTTTATATATTGGGAATAATCAATATCGCTATGTAAGCGATATTAAACATTTTCCCCTGTGCAGGCTATTGACGTGCATTATGTACATGTTATTATTACAAATTTTCCCCTGTGCTTAATGAAATTAAACGCAGGCTATTGGCTTATGTTATATGTATATGGCAAGAATTACAAACAACATGCAGTGAAAAATGTATGGGTCGGGTACCAAACAAATTGCACAAAGCGAGCATAGTGCATTGACAGTAAAATATATGTATATACATAAGAAACAAGGAGAAACATGCGGTGCTCAATATATATATATATGGTATATGGTATATATATATATGGTATTAAGCGCTTTGCGCATAGTATTTCATGTATGTGCATAATTCATGTAAGCCGCCTGCACTGGCTGTAAGGTCAGGCACGGCCTATGTGAATCGGTCTCGTGCTGCAAGTTTGGTTCTATGGGCAATGCGCGTACTACATAAAAAGTTGAGTCGGCAATAAATTTGAAGAATTTATTGACTTCTGATTGAAAGCTTGTGGGAGTAATTATTGAAAATGTTATATGCCTATGCCGAAAGCTTTTTTATTGTTTATGGGATGCGTAATGAGCACCACTCATTACAGTATGTAACTCACCCTTTTCGAAGGATTCAATTTTTTTTGCTGTAAAAGAAAAGCAATTTTTTTTATGGATCAACAAAATGGGTACTTTGGTTCCTGCTGGGCGGAAATCTTAAACCAACAAGGTTGAAATAAAATCCTAAGATGCCATTCTAATGAAATTAGATCCGTCATTTACTTTATCACAATTCCGCTTTGGTGGAGTCATTTGTTGCCCAAAGGAAAGAATTCCCAAGGTGATTTACCTCATATTCCTTTCATGTACCCAGATTCATTTCATAGTCTAAATGGGGCTATATATTGGGGGAGAATGCTATGATATGTATGTATGAATACCCAAGAAATTACCTACTACTTATGTTAACATCGTGGGAGTACATTATGATGCCTTCAGGCTGGTTGGATGGCGAGGTAATCTTTAAGATAGAGGCAACCATGCACAATCGTTACTAAGTTTTTTTTTACCGCTTAATGTATGTATGTAGGTATGTTGGTATGAACAACCTGTTTGCCAAATATCTGAGATAAAAGATGCGCCTTGCTGTAATAAGAATAGGGTGATAGGAGATACAACTATAAATATTTGTCTACATACATATATGAAGGAAGAGACCAGGTGGAACCTGAACTCTGGAAGGTGTTTAATACATGATTGCCTACTGATTATGCAGTATGGTAAGATAAGATCAGATTTTGTGGTGCCATGGTAGGTGTTATTTACCTTCCATTATATTTACGTAAAATTTTTGTCAAAAACACCGAACTCATCATATCATGCAAAGTTTATGTATACAAGCTTATTTTGTACCAATGTGTGGTATGTACGCAGGTACATATATATAGGGCCTGTCCGGATCCAAGTCTTCGTCTTCGTCTTGTTATTACAGCTAGTGACGTAACATCGAGACAAGCTCTATCCGAATCCATGTCTATGCCACCGAGCTTTGCTACTTTGTATAACAGTTTTGACATTTGGTTAGCTTGATCATCGAGTCAAGGTTCGAGTTGACTATTTTAAATAGACAACATATTTTGAGGTTATGTTTCTTCGCCGGCTGTCGAGATCAAGCTAAGCAAACAAATTCGGACAGGTTAGCTTCGTCTTGAGCTTTGAAATATTATGGACCCCGAAAAACTGAAGTGTAAGTATTGCGCATGCTTTTTACTGTTGTTGTAATAATATAATCATTTTGTATTTTAGGGACAAGAGAAATTGTGCTGAAATTAATAAAAGCACGGGGGGAAGATTGTAAGCACCTTTTTAAAGGCAAATCGTTTAATAACCAGGCTGCATGGAAGTATTAATGCTAAATAACATAAGTATTGTTAAATTTAATTATCTTATTTTGTAGGAGTGTTAAGGAGTGCTTGGGAACGGACCACGACGTTAAGGCAATATCAAAAAAGTGGTCAAACTTGACCCAAAAATATAAGGTATGCATGTCATTGACTTATATTTTGTTTTTATATCTGAATAATGATAATATTTTCAAATAAAAACACTAACCTTACTAATAAATTCTTGCAGACATTGAAGGATCCCCCAAGTGGAGTTTCCACAGAAAATGGGGAGGAAACCGCTAGTTCGTGGCCTTTTTATGCCGCAATGGACGAAGTGCTACGGATGCAGCACACAATTTCTCCCCCCACATTAGTTTCATCATCGGCGAACATACTCGGCTCCCCTGCCAGTACACCAACACTAACACCCCCACCAAAGTCTGGACCAAGTGGCAGTCGCAGGAAACGCAGTCTGTGTCAGCAGAACATTAAGATACAAAAAATTGCCCTCGAGCAAAATAATAAAATGCTGCGACTATTAAATGACTTTGTCATTTCTACAGGTGGAGAGGGTTTGGGGAGCGAAGTCGAGGTGCCTATAAATATAAGCTCAGACGACTCAGGTAAAAATTAATATTATGAAAATTTGTATAAAAATATTTCTATTTTAGACTGAAGCCACGTTACCTTCCATTTTTTTCAAGACTAAAATATTATTTAATGAAGTGTTATTTTTTTTAAGACTAAATGTTTTTAATGAAGTTTTTTTTTTTTTAAGACTGTTAATATATAGAATGAAGTGTTTTTTTTTAAAACTGTACATATTTTTAATGAAGAAATGCAGTTTTCTTTTTAAGTTTTTATTAACTGTTATTTATTTTTTTAAAATGAACTGATTTTCAAAATAAGGCAAAAAAACAAGGCTTTTATTATCTCAATTCCCTTAATAATGCCGCACACAGCTCGTCTCTAAACTGCACAGCTGATGGTTGTTCAGGACTGTCATCATTTTCAATATGATCTGTTCCTGATGAATGCGCTCAGAGCTCATCTAAGACATCTCCGTTTGTTATACAAATATTGTGCAATGCACAGCAAACTGCAATGACTTTAACTGCTTTCTCTATTTTCAATTCAATCGGTCTGTCCCCAAATAAATATCGCCACCTGTTTTTTATAGCACCAATAGATCTTTCCACAACACTCCTAGCTAGGCTGTGGTGTGTATTAAATATTTTTTTATCTCTGTGGAGATTTTGCCCTTTGTAGGGGACAACAATCGGCACAGGTGTCGTTTCAGCTTTATAACCCGAATCTCCTAATATGAAATATCCTGGAGGAGGATATTCCGCATTTAAATATAAAGGGCTGTTTCTAAACACGCGTTGATCGTGAACAGAGCCAGGATAGCCAGTGAAAATATTTAATAACTTTCCACTGGAATCGCACAATACCTGCAGCTGGATAGCATAGCGCAATTTTCTATTAATATATTCATCGTGCAGATAGGGTGGACATAGCACACTTGCGTATGTCCCATCTATAGCGCCTGCTGCTCGATGAAATATAGCTGCTTTTCCTTTACGCACAAATCCTGTTGATATTGCATTTTGTTCATCAGCGTCACTCGGGTATTTTATGACTTTAGGTATAATTTCCAGCGATTTTAGCAATACTTTAGAAATAATATCAAATGTTGTACTTCTGGGTACATTTATTGCTAAGGAAACTACCCTGTAGGAACAGCCAGCTGCTAACCAAAACAGAAATAGAATTGCCTCTATGTCACGATTCCAACCGTGTCTTTTAACTTCCAAAAAGTCAACAAAGCAGCGGAAGGACTTTAAATTGATTCGCAGGTGCTTTTTGCATGTATTTTCATCTCCCGCGAGGATTTGAATTATTTGCGATGATGTTGGGGATGGACAATACGTCCTCGGAGTCTGCAGAAATAAATAACTTTTAAATTGAACTATTATTAGAATTAATTTCTTTTACACAAAAATGTTCATATTCTTCTTCATCGGCATCTTCTATAATAGCATTATTGTTTGTCCAAAACCGGGTAGCAAGCTGCATTATAGCCATGTCAATTCTAACGTCTCGTGCTCGTCTCATATTCATTGTTTTCTTCCAATAATTCTCTGCAAGCAGTTAGATATGTATTAGAGATAATTGTAACAAATTTTTATAAGAACTTTCATAATTAATAATAACATTACAAATAATTACATTTATTAATTATTACAAAACACAAACGGTAGATACCTACTGTTTTTAAACGTCAAACGTCAAGTACACGAATTCGGACAGGTTAGCTTCGTCTTCGTCTAACTATTATAATAGCTGAGCTTGTTGTGTTACGTCACTAGCTGTAATAACAAGACGAAGACGAAGACGAAGACTTGGATCCGGACAGGCCCATAGTAAGCAAACATTTTTGAAGGCTGCCTTGAGAGGGGTTATAAATCATTATTTTATCATATCGCAGGTTTTATGCGTAGACATTTCATTTCCTTTTTATGGATTTTAATTTTATTTGCTTTTAATAAAATGGGCCGCTTTCTTTAGGGAAATTGAATTTTGAAAATGACTTTTCTTATGAAATAATGTTGATGGTATCAGGTTTGCCGTTACATGGGCGTAATATACAAATCCTCCTATGTATGTAAGATGAACAATTTTCATAACCTAGGTTAATTTAATTTAACGTTAAAAATTTATAAAAGTAATTTAATATCGTAGAGAAATCAAATGGAAAATATATTTCTCGAGATTGACTACCAGATCCAGCTTAACACAAGCTCACTTTAGTGACACGTTTAACAATCAATAATACACGCTTTTCATCATTTAGTCGGTGTTAGTATTAGTATGTTAAAATAAACATAAACCGAACACCGGATAAAATTACAAGCAATATAGAGCAAGAAAATTTAAAAAAGTTAAATAGGATAAAAATACTAAATATTATATAGACGTCTTTTTAAAACATGCTTAGGAACGTCAACAAGCAAATGCTCAGCCACATTACTAACACCAATGCACATGCGATTCATAGGTTCGTACGTGCTGAAGTTAGACCTTGATGAGTTAACATACAATAAAGATAGTCTTCTCAAATTGTGCTTACTATCACGAAAAAAGATTTTGTTAAGCAACATCGAAGAATCAATAGTCACGTTTAAGAGCTGATGCACAAAACTTACATCGGCAACCATGCGACGTCTCTCAAACGTGTACATATTTAAAAGCGATCCTCAAAGGTTGTGTTACATGCCTAAAAGTTACATGCCTAAGATACATAAAATACCTGAAAAAAGGTACTTACAATAATCATTCAAAAACATGAATTTTCATAGAAGCTACTCATGCTTAAAAACATGAAAAGACAAATCGTACCTTCAGTACGATTTGTCGTGAAAATTGTAATATGTATGTACGAATATACATACATAAAAAAAAAAGCTTTCACGCTCAGAAATGCGCGTCGCGAGAATACATTATATGTATACGCGCGCTGCAATTCTAATCGTCGTGACGGTGGCTGATGTTTATAAAAGCATCAAATTTCAAGCTTCCGTCCAACGAAAAATATTCTGGACTTTTTTAATCAAGTCCAGAATAAATGAAAATTTTCTCAGGGTAAAAATGCAATTATGCGTTTTCTACCCTGAACGGAGGCTCTTGATCGCGACGAAAGTGATCAAGAGCCGAGTTGTGATTTAAATTTTATACACGGCGGTGCGACAGTAGAATTTTGTAGAAAAAAGAGTTGAATTTTTGCCCTTGGTTCGGCGCGGTCCCGGTTGGGGTGAAAAGAAAAAAGTTTGAGCATATAAAATATTAGAAAGTAATAAGCGATTAGACGTAAAAGGTGAAAAAAGTTTGAGTATCAAAAATATTATAAAGTAAAAAGCGATTAGACGTAAAAAGTAAAAGGAAAAAGTGTTAGTATCCGAACATTGTATGTAAAACTACCAGAATTGTGGTAAAAAGTGAAAAGAAAAAAGTTTAAGAGAAGCAGTTTTAAACAAAAAATCACAAAAAAAGAAAAAAAAGAAATAGTTGTGTTGTGTACCTACCTTTTGTATAACGAGTCCCCAATTGGATTAGCAGTGCAACGAAGAAAAAAAGGTGAGCGTTCGACTAAATATATATAACAATTGGCGCAGCCGGTAGGATAAAGGAAGCTCGAAAACCCTCTATCCTACGAATCAAAAAGGAGTTTAGGACGAGATCGAATACTGGGCAAGACATCCTACCCTCCACCTGAAGTTGAGTCTGGCTTCAGGAGTATTTCGATCTTGTCGGCTCCCAGCGCTCGGGGTCGGACAGCTTTAACTGCCTCTGTTTGAAAAACATGCAACCACCCGCTCATCAAAGCACAAAGTGCCAACGTGGGACAATAGCGGGCTTCATCCCAGCCCAGGATAAAGAACTCCACATCCCAAAATTTTAAAGCTTACACTTGAAGGAAGGAATTCTGGAACGTTGGAATTCTGGCAACGCGCCCCTTTTCAGCTTTTATCCAGGGGAATTTAAGAAGGCCACGGGCCCCCCGGCAGCAAAAGAACTTCAAGCAACAAAACCAGCGATCCTGAATTGAGAGGGACCTCGAAGAAGGCAATAAGCCCCCCTCTCAATTTGATCGAAGGGAATTAAGGCGGCAGAAGCCCCCCTAGCTGCAAATCTTACAAACGGTGGTCCATGAGCGAGGAAAGCTCCCACCAGGAGACGCCGCAGGAAATCACACCAATTCCACCAACTCCACAATAATCTTCCTCACCGGACCACGAACAGGACGATCCGTCCCGGTACGAAGGAGGCAACGCGGGAGCAACATCCGCAACAGAGGGTGCTAATCAAACACCCGCAACAAGTTCACCAACAAGTGGAGTCACGTTAAGGAGCGGGACAGTCCTAACAGGTCCCCACCAAGTAAGACCTTCCAATTTATATCTAGAAAAATAATTAAAGTATTTAGAAGGGAAAGTGCGAGACTCCTCCGAACTTTCGGTTATACAGTGCGATTCTATTGACAAACAAATTGCCAAGTCTCGGGAACGAAGGCTTGAGCAAATCGCAAAATTTAAAGAAAGCACTGAAAAGTTCAAAGAGAGCCTGAAAGAGTTTGGAGAACTCTCGCACTCGCTCGAAGTCAAAAATAAAAATAATAGTGTAGATTTAAGTGAAAGTGCCAACGAAATCCTTTTGAACTGGCTGGGTGACTCCCTTTTGGAAACCAGCATAGAAGAAACTAGTAACCCAAAAGTGTCAAACTCTAGTTTCAGAATCCCCAATGTAAACATGGCAGATTACGCTAAAATCGTCAAGCTAACCGCCCAGCTCATTCCCCTATTCTCGGGAGAACAGAACCCAAAATTGAGCCTTTAGCTCCAAACTTTCCTAGGATGCTGCAGGCAGGTAATCCAGTGCATTTCGGTGGAGGAACTATCAGCATTTTAACAAATCTTCCCCACCAGACTTCGAGGCGAAGCTTACAAGCTTTTTGCCTCAAATATGCCTACTACTTTCAAAGAAATAGAAGAACGGCTCAACCGCACATACCTGCCTAGAGAAACTTACCACGAACTGGTAAATAAATTAATTACTATAAGGCAGTATGCTTTGGAAAACCTCACAGCCTTCACGGCAAGAGTAAAACAAATGCTGGCGCTCTGCAAAGAAGCAGCAGAATCCAAATACGGAGCCACAGCAACACCAGCTGTTAAAACGCATCTGGAAGATTTCGCAAAGAACGCACTAAAAACAGGAGTCAATAACCCGTATATGTGCCAATACCTTCTGACCATGACATACGGTACAGTGGATGACATCTTTCAAACAGCACTCGACATGGAACGTCTCCAGCAAACGGCTCTATTCCTGAAACCCTCAGGGCAATTTCAACAAAATGTGATACAAAAAACGCTACCCCATTCAATAACTGCAATAACCCCCAATAACGCACAATTTAGTGGAATTAACTCACCAGCACACCACAGCGTATTTAATCCAGGCATAACGCAATTCGCTCAAGTTCCCCACAGCAACCCTACAAATACAAACAGTCATATACAGCCGGCACAGTTCACACAAGCACACGCACCTTCGCCGAATATAAAACAGGAACCAGGATCTCCAAATAGAAATTTTAATGTACAAAATAAAAATAATTATTTAAATAAAATAAATTGTAGTTTTTGTAATTTAAGAGGCCATACATACGCCGATTGTCTAAAACGTAAAAATACGCCGTATTGTGTGAACTGTAAAATGTATTAACATGACGTGCGTGACTGCAGAAGAAACAACAATAGTTTCCAGAGACCTCACAAAAATAGTGGACTAACAAATCAACAACCAAGAGGCGCACAAGGTCCCAACAACTCAAGAGTCTATAACGTGCGTAAAAAGTGCGAATTTTGTGGAAGTTCTGGACATGCAGTAAATAACTGCCAACAAAAACGTAAATGGGAAGCTCGGAGTCAGGAAAACGACGTACAGTCGACCCATAACTCCCCGGCTCGATTATAAAAGTCCCACCTAACCAAATAAGGTCTCCTCAGCAGCCCGATTCTAGTGTCGCTACAGTAAAACTTCCTTTAGACATAGGCCTGAACGACCAACTAAACTAGTAGTCGACACAGGCGCTGAGGTAAGTATAATAAAGAAAAGGTAATTAAAAGATCTCAAAGAAATTAACCACAATGAGGCATGTACACTTCAGACTCCATTTGGTACCGGAAAGATGCTGGGAAATTGCCAGGGAAACTTCGTTTTCAAAAACAAAATTCCCTGCAAGTTTCAAGTCGTAAAGAACTCGCCTGGCCTTTCCGATGATGGACTTCTAGGAAATGATTTCCTAGCAAAAAATTGTAACCTTGAGGGTCCTAATAAGGCACTAAGGTTTCCTCGCACTGAGACTAATCCCGATGAATTTGCTTTGCCATTGATGTTTGAAACGGACAAGCTACATTGTGAAAAAGCAGTCGAAGAAAGAACACATGCAGAAGAGGTAGAGTCTAAACAGGCTGAACTGTCCACCTGCAGTGTCTTCAAGGCTACTCAAACGAGATAAGCTGGCTGCCAAGCTCCAAAAGAGCTCAATGAATGTGAAAAAAGTTGTCTGGGCGAACAAGAGACCGACGAAATCAGGCAGCAATTGGTTACCTTTAAGGAACCAATTTGCATAACTACGCGCTCGCAAATTGTTGTCCCAGTCCCAAACTCAAGAAGAAATGCTCAGTTTATCCCAAGAGATAAGCGATGGAGTCTTCTTGGCAAACATTTTACTGTCATCTGGAGAAGCATTAGTGCTGGTTAGTACTCTCAACGCTAACAGTCATCAAGTTGTCATACAAAGCTTAAAGTTACAGCTATATCCAATAAACGACTACACCATAGTCCCATTAATGAACACAAAAGACCACAAAAGAACACAAATTCCACTACCAAATATAGAGGCAATATCAGACAACACAAGAGACGAAACTGAGTGCCTAAAGCCTGCCAAAAGGTGCATATAGCTCTTCCGTCCAAAAACCCGAGGCATAAATCACTATTAAACAAACAAAGGCCATATAAGAAAAGTAGCGAGTCTCTAAAGCCTATACTAAAGGTGCATATTACCATAGATGACACAAGAGCTAGATGTCGTATGCATACCAAAAAAGTATACAAATTTTATATGGCTCGGTGGTCTATTCCGGAATGGACCATAACATTTGAAATGATGTATACGACGAGCGATTCATATTTTTTCGTATCTGAAGTGTTGGGGAAGTCGATCAAATGTATACAAAACTACTATTATAAAATCATTTGCATTCGTCACAATCGGAAACATATTATGGTCCATTTCAGAATGCACTACACATGTAACAATTTGTATACTCTGCTTTAGTATGGCATGCGACATCTAGTTCTTGTGCCATATATGATATTACTCACCGTCACACAGAACAAAAAATTCTACATGGTCAAAAAGCAATAGAATTGACGCGCATGAGTATATCATACAACCTAAGGCAAAGACCACACAGGTGTACCAAACTCAGACGTCAACAAATCAGGAAGCAAATACCCTGCAACGTGCTAAAAATAACGAAATAAAGCCTCAAAAGGAATTACAACAGCCTCATCTACTGGTAAAAAATTTAAATGGATAAATAAGTTAACCGAAGGTTCAGCGGAAAGAACAGCAACCCTACAACATGTACGATTTTTATACCCGGATTATGAGATTACGGACGACCCAAAGCAATACCCGGGTACTTCTAGGCTAGAGCACGAACTCAGCCTACATCCTAATTTGACCGCGGAAGAAAAAATTTCGACATCAGAACTCTGCGAAGAGTATAACGATATCTTCTTCCTCAAAGGTGACAAACTCACCTATACAAATGCGATAACGCATTATATTCCACTGGTGCAAGATCAGGCACCAATCAACCAAAAAATGTACCGCTTACCTGAAACCCAGCGGAAAGTAATTAATGAGCAGCTAAAAGAAATACTAGACAGCGGGATAGTCCAGTCTAGTAAAAGCCCTTGGAATTCACCTCTTCTAGTTGTCCTCAAAAAAGCAGGACCTGACGGTGAAAAACGGTGCCGCGTCGTTGTCGATTTTCGTAAATTAAATGAAAAGACAATTGGAGACGCATTCCCGCTACCCCGAATCGAGGATATTCTCGACCAACTAGGTCACGCAAGGTATTTCACCACACTCGATTTGGCCAACGGCTATCATCAAGTTCTTGTCGACAAAAAAGATCGACATAAAACTGCTTTCAGCACAAGTTATGGGCACTACGAATTCAAGAGTATGCCATTCGGGCTCAAAGGAGCCCCCGCCACATTTCAACGCCTAATGAATTTCGTCTTAACAGGCGTACGAGGCCTCGAATGTGTTGTCTACCTAGAGGACATAGCCATCAATGGAAAAAAATTAAATGACCACAACGAGAAGTTGAGGAAAGTCTTCAATAAGTTGAGGGAGAACAACTTAAAACTGCAGCCAGAGAAGCGCCAGTTTCTACGAAAAGAAGTTGTTTACCTAGGACATAAATGTTCTAGCGAAGGAGCCTTACCAGACCCAAGTTAGACGGCCTGTGTCCAAACATTTCCTGTTCCAAGAACAGTAAGGCAATTTCAGTCATTTTTAGAACTTGCCAATTACTACAGGAAATTCATTCCAGACTTCTCCAAAATTGTACGTCCAATCACGAATTTACTCCGAAAGGATGTAAAATTCACTTGGACAGAGAAATGCAAAGAAGCCTTCCAAAGCATAAAAAATGCTTTAATTTCTCCACCACTTTTGATTTACCCCGATTTCACTAAATCTTTTAATCTTAATACGGATGCAAGTAACGAGGCTCTAGGAGCTGTTCTTTCTCAATACTCAATAAATACTCAATAAATACTCAATACTGACCATAAACCTCTCAAAGGTGTCTTCAATGTGAAAGACCCTACTTCCCGGTTGGTGAGATTTCACCACAAGTTATCTGAATTCGATTACAACATCGAATATAAACCAGGCAAGTACAACATTAATGCGGATGCACTAAGTCGCAACCCTCAAGCATCAAAAGAAGACGGTTTAGGCAATACCTTAATGGTAAAAGCCCTAGTCCACCACACGATGGACTCATATGTGGAGGAAGACAATTCCACAAATAACAAGAAAAAGAAGAAATCCGCTCATTGCTTCGTCGTGACTCGAGCTCAGAAGCAAAAGGCTCAAGAAGCATTAAATAACTCCAGTGTGGAGACAGAAAAGCACACGAATACGGACCAAAACGAAATTCAACTCACGGAGGCAGATGTTCATCCCCCAGCATCGCTTGAGCAAAAAGTTAGTACTGGCAAGACACCCGAAGTTATTAAGAGCCCCACGGAGATCCAAACAATCTTAAAAGATTATCACGATTCTCCATTTGGTGGCCATCAAGGTGTCATAAAAACTTACAAACGAATAAGACGCAAGTATTTGTGGAGACACATGTTTAGCGATATCAATAAATATATTAAAAAATGCCCAAAGTGCCAGACGATGGTTATCACGGACATCGCAGAACAACCGTTCGACAAAGTTTACCACATCAGGTAACAAATATATCTTGACCTTCCAAGATAATTTAACAAAATTTGTCGACTGGTATGCAATACCTAATGCAGAAGCAGTCACAGTAGCGCAGGTTTTCTTTGATGAAATCGTTACGCGCTAACGTATACCCGCAAGAATACTTACCGATCAGGGAACAAATTTCCTGAGTGAATTATTCAAAAGAGTATGTAAGCTTCTAAAGGTAAGGAAGTTACAGGCTTCAGCATATCTATCTGGACTTCGGTAAGTAGTTCACCAATCTGCAAGTATATAATTTCTTGCATAGCGGGGTTACGGGGGAAGAAGTAGCGCTGTTTTATCGGCCGGTCATTTTGCATTTGGATATCGTGCTATGTTATTGGAGTAGGTCCGGAGAATTTGTCAAATCTTTGTATTTTAGTGGACAGGAATTCGGTAGTTTGGGTTTCCTGTATATTTAATATCTCGTCGGGTATTACCACTGTACATGTTGCTGGTTCGGATATTTGCTCTTCGATATTCATGATTCCTGGTGAAATTTCCTGGGACCATATTTTTACTAATATGTCAGCTTTCCTGAGAATGTCTGCACACGGTATGATGATTTCGGCTATATTTGACATGTAGTAGAATAAATGTGTAATTTTATGATTATTCCACTTTGTGTCCACCATATATGCCTGGTGGATTTTAAATTTACTACTGTTTACCATTCCAGTTATTAAAGAACATGATATCAGAGGATATTATGTAATTCCAGAAGATTTTTGACTTCATTACCAATAAATGATTTTGCAGCTCCTGTATCTATGAGTGCTATACACGGTGTTTTAATTATTGACATTGTAATGGATTATCGGTCGTCATTATAGCGTACGTCTATCATGGTTGTATCGGGTAGCCTGGTTTTTAAGGCTACTGGTTCTGGTTTTGGGATATTCGGCTGCCTTGTCTCTCCGGTATCCCTTGGTTCTTCCCGGTCTGTTCATGTTTTGGCCATGACAGTCTCTAGTAAATACACCTAGTTTCCCACACTGTGAATAAAATATTTTTGGCGGATTTGATATTCGTGTCTACGATGTCCCAGTTGTCCACATCTCCAACAGCGCTCTCGCCTTATATGTCAAACATTTATTGGCAAGTTTGGAGTGTTTTGTGGTGGTCTACTCATCAGACGGATAGGCTGTGTTTCGGTGTTGCATGATTTTTGTTGAACTTGGATATATTCATACTCTTCTACGAGTTGAATAAGTTCAGACAATTTATGGAAATCTTTCTTTCGGATGTATAAGCGATACTCTGGCAACATGTTTTCATAAATTCGTTCTAGTTTTTCTTCGGTTGACACGTTTGTTTGCCAGCGCATGAGTGACTGGATGGGTAGTATATAATGTGGTGGCAAGAAATTAGTTTGAAGTCACTTATGAATTCATTCCATGTTGTTCATTGTTCTCGGTTGTTACGATACCATGCTAGTGCTGTATTTGTCAGCAGCTCGGGTAATGGATTTAACAATCGGTCGGTTGGTATACTGTAACATTGTGCCATTTCCTCAATTCTATCGAGGAAATTTAACGGATCCTGTTCTTGGTCAAATCGCACATTCCATTTTCTGACTTAATCCATAATATCAGCGTCTGAAAGTGGTCGGTCTCGGATTTCTATCGGGTACGGTATATTTTGAACATTCGGTGTATTGTTACAAGGTATTTCCTTGTCGGTAACACTCAGGTGGTTGGATTGTACTGTAATCTTTGTTCAGCAGTTTGTGTTTCTGTTGTGTTTGAAATCGGAGGTACCAATTTATCGGTCTGTTTTTCGGATGTATTTGTAATCGGAGGTGTCATTTTATCCGTCTTGGTTTCGGTTGACACTATTTTGAACTGGTTTTGTTCCTCCTTTTGTAGAGCTTGTTCACGTTTTACACTGGCTGTAAGAAGTTTTCGCAGTTCATCTACGGTTGCACTTATTTTTAAACCCCTATGGTCTAATTCAGTGTCTAGGTCATATTTTTAAGCTTGTAGACGGCACTGACGGTTATTTCATTTTGTCGGTCATGTTGCAGCTTATTACTTTAATACACAGATATTAATTTTGTTTAAGAGAATTGTTTATTTATTCACTGGTATTTTTTTTATTCACTGGTATTATCTTCATCTCGGTCTGGTCTATGGATATAGATACGGTGGATAGTCTACTTCATTTACTGACGTTTCCTCAGTGGCAGAAATAAGTGTCCCTGCTCGGGCGCCATTTTGTAATAGTTTATTTTTAAGTTGAATGGTGCTGGTAAGCTCTGGAGTTATGCAAGGGTCAGGGCATTCAACGACGGGGAAGAACAAGAAGAAAATACTAGGTTTGATGTTTTAAAGGAGAACACTTATTTTTTTTTGTGCTGAACTGAAGATTTTATTTCACAAAATGGGATTGCTTTGTCAATGATAATAAATTTCCTTAACTAATAAACAAACTGGTTTTATTTCTGTGCCCTTAAACTTAATATCATACACAATTTGGTTTTTAGTGGTCTGTGACAATGAACTTCTTAACCAATATACTTATTATTAACCATTTTATTATTCATTATTAACCTTTTGTCCATAAGGTTTTACAAACTTAACTTAACACACACTTATTATTAACCTTTTGTCCATAAGGTTTTACAAACACTTTTCCACTTTTTAACTAACTCACAAACTTAACCAAATACACAATGCTCCCTCTCTATTGTCTGTGATAATGAATTTCTTATATTTTTAGGCAAGTGCACATTTAGATTCCTTTTCATTTATTTAATATACACGGGAAAACGGGTAGATCTCAAGTTTTGATAACCTCAAACTCGGCGGGAGCGGAATATTACTAAAATACAGTGGAAGACGGGTAAGTCCCAAGTTTTGATAACATCAAACTCGGCGGGAGCGGAATTTTACTAAAATACAGCGGAAGACGGGTAAGTCTCAAGTTTGGATAACCTCAAACTCGGCGGGAACGGAATATTAGTAAAATATAGCGGAAGACATATAAGTCTCACGTTTGGATAATCTCAAACTCGGTGGGAGTAGAATGTTACTAAAATACAGCGGAAGACAGGTAAGTCTCAAGTTTGGATAACCTCAAACTCGGTGGGAGTGGAATATTACTAAAATACAGCGGAAAATGTGTCAGTCTCAAGTTTGGATAACCTCAAACCCGGCGGGAGCGGAATATTACTTAAATACAGCGGAAGACGGGTAAGTCTAAAGTTTGTATAACCTCAAACTCGGCGGGAGCTGAGTCAGTTAACTTCTTCGTAGCTAAGTCCAGTGAAGTTCTTAGCCGTCGAAGCTTGTTGATCCACTGATTTGTTCTGCAAATCCAAATCAAAATCCAGAACTTGCGCGATTAACGAAACTAATTTCAACTATGATGATTTTAACAGAACCGATATCCCGGGATATTTGTTTAATATTTTCCTACAGGCTTTAATTTTGACCTAGAATTCACTTATGACTTTATTTTACATTAACACTATAACTGTCCGAAAAAGAAATAAAAATTATTAGTTACGCGATCGCTTAATTTTACAGCTTGTTACGTGACGTCAAGCTGTGACTGATTTGTTCTCGGTGCCAGCTCTCCTTTTATATACATGAAAGTGTTGCCGTCTTGATGATTCCATCCGATAATTGACATCTCAGGCAACCTGAGTTACCATCATCTATGGAACGTCAGGAGGGTTTGTTCATACTTGAGCATTTAAGTTTTACTTCAGTGTAAACAAATCAGTCTGTTAATCGGATTAAGCACTACTTGTAATTAGATTAAGTTTGTAACTTCGTTACAATTGAGGTCTGACCTATGTATTGCGCGCACATTTACTTCGGAACAATAAACGACAAGTGACTAAAACGCTAAAGGAAATTGAAAAATATCTAAAACAAAGCCATAGAAAACTGCGTGTCGGCATAGTCAAGTTACTAAATGTTACACACACCTCACTTATAAATATTTATTTGTAAAACACTTAATACAGACCCACAAAAATAGTTGAATTAAGTACGGAAAAAATTGAGTTGCACTAGCGTAAGTCATTAATAAGGCATATTTAATCTGATTAATGGGTTCTCTTTGGACGACGAAATAGGTATGCTTGCATTCTTTAAATTATAATTAATTTATAGTTCCGTGAAGATAAGACTAGGTGGTTGTTATGATAAATAGAAAATATAGAGAATATTGACATGACGTTTTAATCTTTTCATATGTAGGGAAACACCATGCGCTGGTGTGTTTCATCAGTGATACAAAATTTGGGTTCGTTTCGATATTACTGACTACTGTTTGGTGTAATAATTATAATTGGAATCATTGGTACATTGGAATAGGCTAATCATGCTTAAAACGTGGTTAGCTTATCTCCTTCCAAGACGAAGAAATTGCCATCAGCAATTTTTTCCAATTCTTTAGCAAAAAATAAAACAAATATTTTCCCACAAAACGACTTGGGAAAAATAAAACTTTTAAGTTTCAAGCCAAGTCGTTTCAATAGAAAAATGCCCCAGAACAAATCTTACCTTCAGTAGGATTTGTCAAAAACACGACATGTATGTACGAATGCACATTGTAAACACATACATATCGGGCACATAAATTTTAAATCGGTGAAGACCGAAACGATTAAGTTCTTCACCGAAAAAATTCTTATCAGCAAATTGTCGCGGGCTGCATATATTGTGGGTGCAACAATTTATGCACCAACGGCAAGACGATGGCTTGATAATACAAATTACACTTCAATCCAACGTCTGTCGCGTGTTCAAACACGTCCAGCGAAAATAATTTTCTCAGAAATGTGTTAATTATGTAGTTTTTCTACCCTGAACGAGGAGACTTAAGATTTCAAAATCTATGTCTCGGAGAGTTGATTTTTGAAAGCGATTGCGATCACCTCGGGCGTTTTCTAATACTAAAAGATCGGTTTTAAAAAGGTTGAAAAAAGATAGGGAGTTTTTTGGTTCTTCGTAAAGCTGTCTAGTAGGAATAAAAATGATGGACACTCGCAAACTATAAAAGCACAAAATAAATACAGAATAATAGTTAATAGTCTAATTAAGAGTATAGCTAGGGTATAAGAAAAAAGGGAATTCGGAATCTGTGAGAGTTTAAAGTCAAGTTCATAGAAACAAAGCTGTGAAAGTGTAAAGTGAAGTTCATAGAAATAAAGCATTATAAAGTAATTACAAAGAAAGAAGTGTTATTTTGTTGTTAGAGTGTTGAATCCACGGGTTAGTAACCTTAATGGAATAATGTGAAACACAATTTATTTGCACCGGAAGGAGGTGAGTTACTGTGGTTGATAACCGTTGTTTATAAAAAATGTAACAACAGTATCAAGTGTTTTTTCTTGGGTGATACAATGGGCTAGTTCTACTCCGGTAAGTTCACCGCAGGTTCGGCTGCCGTAGTTTGCATCTATTACGGATCTACTAATGCCTGGTGGTATGTATGTATTGTTTTCAATTTATAGGGTCTACCGGTAACCTTCATTAAGATGTATTGATCTTTTCCATGATGGGAAGATATCCATAAATAATAACTTTTTCGTTATGTTACACGGTGATTGGCATTCATTTGTAGTTGATTCATCGATGAATGTAATTTGTTGAAATTACATTACAATTAAATTACATCGTCATATTTATTTTGTGTTCTGACTTGAACAGTACACTCTTTTTTTATTTACCACTAACTGCATCAAATTTTGAACTGACTTTCTCATATCTCTAGATACTTGATGCGGGACAACGTAATGAACCAAGAAGTCAGATGTTCAGAAAAAGGATGCTCTAGGCTTGATCCTTGTAAGATATCAGTTTTCATAAAATGTTACATAAACGACAGATGTGGAATATTGTACATTTCATACTATTGTCAACATTTGATGTGCATTATTTATCTAGAAACGTACATACATATAGAAATGAAAGAGAGTTTGAAAGGTCCCACGTTCCGTCACTCTGTGTTGCATGATAAACATTTGTTTGTTCCGCAATTTAATCCTTGGATATAATATCCTCCCCCCTCCCACTTGTACCTCTTCGGACGAATAAAACTAAGTAATTCAATTTCTTTAAATCTTTTTTTTTTTTTTTTTTTTGTGAAATTGTTTTTTAAATCACGATGAATGATGCCTATACATCGGGAACATTTTAGGTTAGGTTGATATAGAAGTACCTATATAACTAACCTACATACTACCAAAAAAATTTGAATAAGAACTGGAATTGTGTACTTGCCTATGACGTTCAGTCGAAGCGCCGTTGCATTGCCGTCTTTATGTTCCAGGCCGTGACATCGAAATCTTTGAATGTATTAGAGTGGTACGATTTCGTACTTCTTTTAGCATTTGTTCTTATGGAAAAATGCATTACTTTCAACTTCAACCTTCTGCACAATGTAAATAAGCCTCCGTACTAAGAGTTTTATTCAGGAATTTTGTTATTTAATTCCTTGTGCATTTACCAGTATATAAATCTAAGTACTTTCTTTAAGAAAATTCTTTATATTTTATTACTCAAACATAACACTACACATAAAAATGAGAAAATGCGTTGAATTCTGTTGCCGTCATACCAGCTTTCATTTCTCTGTGTGTTTTCTCATACAGAAATGAAATCTCACTTCAAAGTGGGAGCAAATACTTCTTAAATCAGTTCTACTTTTGTTTGAAACTGATTTTCTTTTTAAAATGTATAAAAACCTAAAGTATAAATTATACTACCATAAAGGCAACAAATATGCCTATAAAATAGGCTAATATTTGAATTACCTTTGACTTATAATTTCAAAGTTATGAAGAGTTAAACACAAAAAACCGTTGCCGTCCGTTCGATTCACAGCGCAGTGAGCAAGCGCAGCTTGTGAAAATATCAGGCGAATGTGTACCTCTGCCGATTCATTGCTTAAAAAATACTTTGAGTCATGTTTGAAATGAAAAAACTGAATTATTTGATATGGAATGTTGGAAATATTTTTAAATTGATAGAAGCATTATGGAATAATATAAAAAAAATGGTTAACACTGTCCTTTTGTCTTTATTATATTTAAGAAGTTACTGTGTGTTAAACATTGAAAGACTTATTTTTTTCATATAACTCAATAGGCAAGCTCAAAGCTCTGATTGCTTTCCAGTGTGATTTGTGGTATGAAGGCAACAGAATTGAACGCATTATCTAATTTTAATGTGTAGTGTTATGTTTGAGTAATAAAATATAAAGAATTTTCTTAAAGAAAGTACTTAGATTTATATACTGGTAAATGCACAAGAAATTAAATAACAAAATTCCTGAATAAAACTTTTAGTACGGAGGCTTATTTACATTGTGCAGGAGGTTGAAGTTGAAAGTAATGCATTTTTCCATAAGAACAAATGCTAAGAGAAATACGAAATCGTACCACTCTAATACTTTTACAAGTAGCAAAATCGTTTTGTGTCATGGCCTGGAACATAAAGACGGCAATGGCCGTTGCCATCTTTGGCTGTGTATTAACTTGGCACTCGTAAATGCCACTAACTCTAGGCCGTGAATATTTCACATGGAGGGTTCAATCGGTAGAGCCTTGTACCTGTATAGCCTATGTGTGTGTGTGAGAGTTTTTCCAAATACAAGACAAAAAAATAAATATTTCATGAGATTTTTGTACGTCTCCAGACTATAGGTATGTTTGTATGTTTGAATGTAGGTACATAAATATATGCTAAAATCCTTACAGTATAATACCTGAAAACGTTCATCTGATGTGTAAGTAAGATTACAGCTATTAGAAAGTGTAGATCTCGTGTTCTTATCCAGGAAAACTGAAAATTCAAAATTAAGAAACACATTCAATCTCAGGGAAGATTACATTTTTAGAAGTAGGCAAGAAAGGAATATAAAACTCATGGAAATAGTTATACAATAGAAGCGAATGGACGACTTTGAATCACCATATAAAAGTTATTTAAATACATTATTACATTGTATATAGGCATATAGCCTATACTTTTCACCTTATAAATAAAAAAACATAGAAAGAAACATGAGAAAAGAGGAAAGGGCGAACAGGTGTTAAGATGAGGTACCCACCTGTAGTCAACTAAACCAGTCCGCAAAATTTTTAAGAATTATGTAAAACCAAATTGCTGCCAGTTTTCAGAGCACCCATGTTACTCCACAACGTTTCTAGGAAATCAGTCACGTTTTATTTATTTTGACGACAGGAAAGCACTTAAGCAATAATGCTGATTTCTGGATGACATAATCAAAACACATGTCTGTACATTTTTTATCTTTATTTTCTACATAGGTGCAATATCTTTCCAAATCTTCCCTGTAGAAAGCAGGATCCTTTTTCTTCAATCATGTCATTTAAATATAAATATAAAATACCCTCGAATATTCCTCGAACTTATCTCTTTAAAGTGAACTGCTATGACCTTGCTGCTATCGATCTTTCACTGAGCTCTATGAGATCCTTTCTTGGTAACCACCCTTTAGACTGAATGTTGCCGTTACATACAGGTATACTCGAAACAAATGCGTTTTAAATACATGCTGTAATGGGTGTAATGAAAAGTGTAAAAATAAAGGGGAATAAATTTAAAAGAACATTAACTATTTTTATTTATATAAATACTTATTTCTGTATATCTAAATACCATATGAATTCCCATTCAAATATATAATACTTCTATCCTTCCCTGAGATGAGGCTACATGGCTACGGTTACATCAAACTTGAAGTAAAATTATACTTCTATTATGAAGGTAATCAATTTTGCATAGTTGGTTTAAATTAATAAATTTTATGTAAAATGTTATGTAGTAAATATTCGGGACGTAAAACTGTACCGTAATTATAGAAATTCTCATATTATTAGTTTTTAAATATTTTTAAAATACCAAGACGAATACTATACTTCAAAACTTCAAAATTAAGATTTAAACACACGCATGTTTAATAAATTGAGGGTAAACTTACATCTCTTAAAACTGTGATTTTACCCACACTTTTCATTGTATTTGCTGAAGAAGGAATTTATTTGAATTCTCCGGTATATAGCAAAAGCTAAAAAATGTTTTTAATTTGTTATTTCATCACACAACCCAATTTCGCTATTTGGGACCTGTTGATGAGTCAAAACCAAGACTTGAAACTTGTCACCAAAAATATAATGGGTTGTGTGAAGAAATAACAAATTAAAAACATTTTTTGGCTTTTGCTATATACCGGAAAATCCAAATAAATTCTTTCTTGAACAAATATAAGTTTACCCCGGTAAAAAATCCTAAAGACTAATCTCTACTTTTCTTAGTGTAAATACTAAATATCATCTTAATCTTTTTTTTATATTATTAAGCCAAGCGATGGGATAGGTACCCTGTGTTCCAAAGCACAACATGACAGGAAATGGATGGGGAAGGGATTATAGGACATGAGGAAAGTGGCGGAGATGCTGACGATTGTGACATTTGAGCCTTCACAGATTGTAAGCCCAACGAAAAACAGTAGATTGCAAACTGTTTCACATTCGCAGGGTTCGGGATAAGAAAGCATTACACGATTTTAGTGTACGGTCGAAAGTATTTTGAAGGGTGGAAGGATGAGCGCAGCTTACATAATATATACTTAGACAACTTACATCTAGATGTGATAACTCAATATAAACCCGGATCACTTTTTGAAAGCTCTTTAGCTTTTTATTCAACCAAAGAATGATACCATTGGGACGAACTTATGTGGCATAGCCAGACAGAGACAGATGTGTAGAGCTTCCTATTAGAGGGCCATTAGCTCGTTTCATTTGGACCGCGTTTTTGTGAGGTTTTGCATATCTAGATGTAAGTTCGCTCAACTATATATGAGCAAGGAAGCAGAGTAAGATTTTTGCATTAAATGGTTATAATGATTGAGGAGATCTAGTCTCGTACGTGGGAGGGAGTGCCGGTTTTTAAAAGACAACTCAGTTTTTTTTTAAATTCCAATATAAAAATTTTATTCAAAAATTCAAAAAAAAATTCAATTTATCTTGCTTAACCTAGTATTACAATTCAGTTTAATATAAAATATAAAATTAACTTACAAACTAGTACAATAAAATTCAATAAATTTTTACAAATTAAAAATTCAAATTTAAAATGATACGCCTTCTTGCTTGCTTTAATTCTGGAAAGAAAGAAAAAAGAAGAAGAAGAAGTAAGCAACTGTCACCAAAATATATTTCAAATATTGGTATTAATTGACAAAAATGCCTCTGTTGGTGCGTGAAGGCACAAGGAAGTAATCAGAAAATCAGATTATCTCTGGTCTTAATTATCCTCTGTAATGGTACGTGAGGGCACCAGGATAGTAAAATGATTTGTTAGAAAAATCAGACACTCAGGTTATCCCTGAACAGAATTATTTTCTGTGCAAAAGGATAGCAAGCTCACGTTATCCCTGATCAGAATTATCTTCTGTATGATGGATACTCAGGTGTTCTTTAGCTCTTGGCTTAAATTTGAGACTATCGTTTGCCTTAGATTTGGTCTGCAACCTTTTTAGATCAGATGTGGATGGCATCGACTCGATAGGCCTGCGTAATCTCTTCACTGGCACGATCTCATTAGGTGGTGGCCGAACAATAGCCGATCGAACCTTTCGTGCCTTTTTCGGAGTTGGTGGCGGTGGGCTGACAGGCCGGATTGCCTTGAAGGGGGCCAGTAATTCTGTGATTTTTCTTATCACGAGCATGTTGCTTGCTATTTTATAATTGTTGTGTAGAGAATGAATTGTGACTGTGGCTTGCTGAACGGCTGTACTGGTGGGAGTTGTGCCAAGTCCAAATAATTCTTGGGTAGTTTGAGATCCTTTAAGCTGTAATAGTTTAAAGGCCCTTTCGGTCATAACAGACACTGGAGATCCAGAGTCTATTATTGCTCGTAATGTCATTGTGCTTCCAGATGGTGAGGTGATGTTTATTAGAGCTGAAGAGAGGACAGCTCTTTTCATATTGGCAGTAAGAAAATTTTGAACTTGTTGTTCGTCATTTCTACAAGCTAAGGGTGTGCTTGGTTCAATTTCCATGTTGAAATTTTGGGTGCATTCATTTGTTGAATTTGTCACTGAATTGTTTCGCTCAAAATGGAGTGCCGGTATTTAAAGGACAACTATTTTTTTAAATTCATATATAAAATGTTTATTCAAAAATTCAAAAAAAAAATTCAATGTGTCTTGCTTAACCTAGTATCACAATTCAGTTTAATATAAAATTAACCTACAAACTAGTACAATAAAATTCAACAAATTAAAAATTCAAATTAAAAATGATACGCCTTCTTGCTTGCTTTAATTCTGGAAAGAAAAAAAAGAAGAAAAAGAATTAAGCAACTGTCACCAAAATATATTTCAAATATTGGTATTAATTGACAAAAAATGTAATGGTACGTGAGGGCACCAGGGTAGTAAAACGATTTATTAGAAAAATCAGAAACTTTCCCCGATCAGAATTATCTTCTGTGATGATGCGTGAGGGCACCAGGGTAGTAAAATGATTTGTTAGAAAAATGAGACGCTCAGGTTATCCCTGATGAGAATTATCTTCTGTGTAAAAGGATAGGAAGCTCAGGTTATCCCTGATCAGAATTATCTTCTGTATGATACGATGCTCAAGTTATCCCTGATCGGAATTATCTTCTGTTTGATAGGATAGGAAATTCAGGTTATCCATGACCAGAATTATCTTCTGTGGAAAATGTAGGAAACACCATTCTTTATTACTCAGATTACTGAAATGCATGGGCTTTATATAGCCGCTGTAACTAGTTATGTCTTCTGGCCTCTTTGTGTTGCCCTAGCAACGATTGATGCGATGTCGGAATGTACCACATACAGCTGCTTGACGTAATGTCATTTTCTGACATTGCCAATTGTAAATATAGTTGGGAAATGATAAGTTTTGTTATATTTTGCGTTATTCTCTGGCTAATGAACTTGTTGATTTGTTTTTAGATGATTGAGCTGTATTTAATTATAGATCTGTATATTGTAAACTTGTATTGCTCATGAAAATTAATTTAGCTTTAAACTAAAAGGAGCTGCTAGTGTTGTTGAAGAATTGACATAAATAAAATAAAAACAAAACAAGTACTACTACCATACCAATCATTAATGTAACAACTCTCAAATTTTGCATTGTATAATCAGCTTGAAAGTATTGCATTTATTTATATGTACGCTAGTTTAAAAATCATTTAACTGTTAACAACTTTGTTCTTGTCAAATAACTTTTTTGCATATGAAATCAATACATGTAAAGAAGGATTCAGTTAGTCTAAATTCCTTCTAGTATAGTTCAGACAAATCGTCAGTCATCACTTGCATTTAGTCGAGGAACCTTGAATTTAAAGAGGCAAATAAATATCTTATTGAGTTCAATTGAATTGTGCATTTTTTTTTCTTTGTTGTTTTTGCAAGATCTGAGTTGAACCAGTGCAGTGTCCATAAAAATCGTGAACATAATTTTTTGGTGCCGAAACCCGGGAATAACCCGGAAAATCCGCATAGGAATACCCGCAAAATCCGCATAGGATTAACTCACAAACTTCGCACAAGTTTAATTCGCAAAATCCGCAAAATCTTTGTTTATAAATGTGACTGATTGACTGTGGACAAATTATTAGTGATTTGTGCAACGCATTTTTTTATGCAAAATACTGCACGTGCATATAAATGGTTCTCATTGTATTTATGTGGTTTAACAGGACGATTTGGGGAAAAGATTACAAATCGTATCGCGCATAATTTGCTTCAAGTTGGATATACCAGACCAAGCTAAGTATTCATTATTTTTTCTTTTTCTTGTAAATTGATTGCTCAGATAACTGCACATAACAGCATCACATATATGTATACGAAAATTAGCGAATGATAAAATTCTGTAATTTAAAAAAAAAAAAAATTACTGAACTCTAACTGGACTTGCTATTGAAAAGTGAAAAAATTTTAAAATTTCATGAACTGTTCGATTGTTGAATTTTATTGTTGCTTACGGAGAAACAGATATACATAATCGCGTACATTTACTACACTTTTCATGAACTTTCGTATACTATCTTGATACATAGTAAATAATCAAGCGATACGTAATTAGTGAGTGAATATTCTTTCAATTAAAACAGTATTTTCTTTATGAGTGAGACTTTTACATATTATGTTGTGGTACAATAAACTGAGTGACGGTAAACTCTAGAAAATTACTTTTACTATCTTAATCACATAACGGACTATAGTTGGTGTTAAGTTACATATCACGGTTATTATTTTGCAACGGTAACTCATTTGAACTCGAACATTTTATTACAATCAATTTGGTTGCCCTTTAATTGAGATATAGTTAAATAATAGTACGCATAATGACTGACATTGCCACCTTAAAATTACAAAGAGGTCGGATCAAGGGCTCGTTAACTAAGGCCCAGCAATTCGCTAACACCATCAATTCCAATACAACCGTTGAAGAAATCACCGTCCGCTTAGATAAGTTAGAAGAATTTTACCACTCATTTACCAAGGTAGATGATGCATTATTATTGAAGGATGTTGATTCAGACTTTGATGATTTTGAGGACAAATACTTTACGGTTAGGGGTCAATTAAGTCAAGCTTTAAATCAAAGAATACAAGCAAATGAGACATCTATTCCAAGCACCTCTTCGAACGATCAGTTAAATTCAGCAATGCTTAGACTTTTCGACCAGAAGAAAACCATTTTAACCAGTTTTTCCCAACACTCTTCGACTGGATCTAGCGTACTCGAAGTAAAACTTCCAAAAATTAATATCCCTTCCTTTGGCGGTGACTACAAGGATTGGCCGTCCTTCAAGGACCTTTTTATTTCGTCAGTTGATCAAAAACCTTCCTTGTCAAATATTCATAAGTTTCAGTACCTAAAGAGCGCGCTGACCGGTGACGCAGCTTCGTTAATTAAGCACATCACCATTACAGACAGCAACTACGCTGAAGCATGGACGAAGTTAGTCTCAAGATATGATAAGAAGAAACAGATTCTCACTTCTTGCATCAAAACATTCATCAATCAGGCTAATGTAACTCAAACGTCTTCTTTCACACTGCGTAAACTGACCGATACATCTGATGAGCTCATTCGTGGAATTAGGTCGTTAGGAACAGAAGCTTCTAATCGAGATCCGTGGCTAGTGTACATACTTCTTAACAAATGTGACACTGAAACACGTCAGGCCTGGGCAGAAGAAAGTCATGACATAGATCTGCCTACCTTTGATGAATTTCTCACTTTTTTGAATAAGCGGTGTGATACGCTTGAGTCTATTGACTCCACTTATCGAAGGTCTGTGCAAAGATCAATTCCCAACCTCCACGCTAAGACTTCTGTCCAATGTCCAAAATGTAGTCAGTCGCATCAATTATTCCATTGTCCCAGATTTAAAGATATGGACACCGCATCAAAACGCACATTTGTAGCACAAAATCGAGTTTGTTTCAACTGTCTCAGCCTGGGCCATCCAGTTCAAAATTGCAAATCAAAAACTCGATGTCATTTCTGTAATAGAATGCATCATTCCACGCTACATCTTACTGATACATTCAATACAAATCAGGTGAAATCGCATCATTCCGCATCAGCACTTTCGTCGCAACCAGAAAATAATTCGCAGCAAGGCACAAGTCAACTCAACCCAGATTCACCCGCATTCACACAATCTACTGAGAATCCATCGCAACTATCAGCATATACGTCAATGAACCAAACAGCCCTCAGACTGTCAGTACTTCCAACCGCACTTGTTCCCGTAACTGATTCTAGAGGTTCACTACAACCATGTCGCATTTTGATCGATTCAGGTTCTCAAGCCTCGTTTATTACTGCAGATTGTGCTCAACGATTAGGACATAAAAGAGATAAGGCTAAGATCAGGGTGACTGGGTTAGGCTCATCAAAATCTGGTATTACTAAAGGTAGTGTTTTTCTCACTTTACATTCTCGCTTCAAGAATAGTCAGAAACTTTCAATCAATGCGCTCATCCTCCCAAAATTAACATCAAAGCTTCCATCAACCACATTAAACATAAAGGATTGGAGTTTCCTCCAAAATTTCGAACTAGCAGATCCGCACTTCAATATTCCCAACAAGATTGATATTTTGTTAGGCGCAGAATACTGTTTCCACATTCTAAGAGACGGACGGAAAATAATTTCATCGGAAATGCCAGTCATTCAAAACACGATGTTTGGGTATGTACTTTCGGGAAATGTTAATCTATCTTCAACAAAACCTACGGTCACTTGCCTTCACACAGATATAAAATACATTGATAAGATGCTACAAATGTTTTGGGAAGTTGAAGAAGTGACAAAACCAGAACCGATGTATTCTGAAGAAGAACAACGTTGTGAAACTCTGTTCGCCACCACTCATACAATTGATCAAAATACAGGCAGATACATAGTACATCTTCCCTTTAAGGGAAACGCACCGCATATGGGGGAAACTGCAAATATCGCAATGTCACGCTTGATGTCATTAGAATGCAAATTCAAATCCAATCCCAACCTTTATGAAAATTATCGCACTTTTATGAGTGAGTATCAAGCTTTAGGACATATGGAAGCTGAGCCATCGTCAGTCCTAGAAGCTGCTTCAGGACACGCATATCTTCCTCATCACGCGGTACTTAAACCATCCAGCACAACCACAAAATTGCGTGTAGTTTTTGACGGATCCGCAACTTCATCCTCAGGTGTCACTCTCAACCAGATTTTATGTGTAGGACCAAAAATTCAAAGGGATCTCTATCATATTTTGTTATCTTTTCGAACTTATAAGGTGGCCATCACTGCTGATATCGAAAAGATGTACAGGCAAGTCTTAATAGCTCCTTCAGATAGAAATTATCAGAGAATAGTATGGAGGGATAATCCTGCGAAACCTGTACAACACTTTAGGTTGAATACAGTAACTTACGGCACGTCTCCTGCGCCATTTTTGGCCACCAGAGCACTGAAGCAATTAGGTATAGAGTCCAAAGGAAAATATCCTCTTGCAGATCACGCTATTGAAAACTCATTTTATGTTGATGATTTATTGAGTGGAACAGATGACGTTGTTACTACCCTGAAATTACACGAAGAGCTTACAGCACTCCTGCAATCTCGAGGCTTCGTGCTCCACAAGTGGGCATTAAACTGTGAATCTTTTCTACGATCAATTGCCGAAAACAAAGCCTCAGTATCACAAAGGATTGATGAGCACGCAGATACATTAAAGGTGCTAGGACTTGCTTGGATACCACTTGAAGATTCTTTCATTTTCCACGTTAATCAACCTAGTGACAGAATTGCAACAAAAAGAATTATTTTATCAGAATCGAGCCGAATCTTCGACCCCATTGGATTTTTATCACCAGTAATCATCACAGTTAAAATCTTGTTGCAACAGCTGTGGTTAAAGAATTACGATTGGGACGAACCAATTCATGATGAGATCGCTAAAAAGTGGACAAGCTTAGCTAGCAATTTATGTCGTCTTGAAAAGCTTCGCATTCCACGTTGGTTGCAAATAAGAAGAAACACGTATGAACTGCACGGATTCGCAGACGCTTCGGAAGCTGCGTATGCTGCCGTTATTTATTGTAGATCCCACTCACCAGATGGAAAACCAACAACGGTTCTTGTGACATCAAAAACGAAAGTCGCGCCCATAAAACAGCTATCCATTCCAAGGTTGGAATTATGTGGTGCACTACTCCTTGCAAAATTAATGTCAACGGTCAAGACTGCGCTTCAAGAGCCTGATATCACCTGCATTGCCTGGACAGATTCCAAGGTCGTCTTAGCATGGTTGTCAGCACATCCTAGCAAGTGGAAGTGCTATATAGGAAATAGAACGTCAGAGATTTTGGTCACATTACCGAGAGAAGCATGGCATCATGTTCGTTCGAAGGACAATCCTGGGGACCTGCCATCACGTGGAATTTCTATAGAAGAATTATTATCATCAACATTATGGTGGAAAGGACCCTCGTGGCTTCAGTCCAATTGGAGAAACCATCTTTATGACGACTCAAATATGGATCAACAACTCGCAATAAAGGAAGAAATGAGACCACGATACTTGCAATCATACGCAACTACAATTGAGAACGATACACTGGATGATCTCTTCAGACGGATATCCACATTTACTAAAATCCTCCGCATCATCGCAAGATGTTTTCGATTTTCATCCTTATGTATAAAATCAGACACGATCTTCAAAACTGATTGGTTGACCACGGTAGAACTAGAGAAAGCTCGCATCATATGCATCCAGTGGACTCAATCTCGCATATTTGATAAGGATGCACATTCCTTGAGAAAGAAGGGTGCAGTTTCACCGACAAGCTCACTGCGTACTCTTAGCCCATTCCTAGATTCCAACAACATCATCCGAGTGGGAGGAAGATTAAGTAATTCTTATTGTACCTACGATACGAAACATCCCATCATTCTTCCCAAGGATCACATTTTCACGAAACTCTTAATAGAACATCTGCATCAGAAACACTTTCATGCCGGAACTACGCTTTTGCTCAACATAATTCGCCAAATGTATTGGATAATCTCAGCTAGAACTGCTGTCAAAAGAGCCGTAAATAAATGTATAATCTGCATTCGACACAGAGCTTCTGTTTCACAGCAACTCATGGCAAATCTTCCTCACCAACGTGTCTTATTCACCAGAGCCTTCGAAAACGTTGGTGTCGACTATGCTGGACCAATAATGCTGTTATTACATCGTGGCAGGGGCGCGAGAAGCACGAAGGGCTACATATGTCTGTTCACTTGCTAAGAGCTCTACGTTTAGAAGTAGTGAGTGAGTTAACTTCAGATGCCTTTCTTGCCTGTCTAAAGCGATTCATATCTAGAAGAGGTTTACCGGTCGCTATATACAGTGACAATGGGACTAATTTTGTCGGAGCAAATGGTCAAATGACTGATACACATAAGGAACTACTTTCTGTAACCAATAACAGTCTCATTGCAGACTTCTTGAGTGCTAATAAGGTTACCTGGCATTTCACACCTCCATCAGCTCCTCACTTTGGTGGCAGTTGGGAATCCGGAGTAAAACTTGTCAAAAGTCATTTACGACGAACAATCGGTGAAGCAAAATTGACTTACGAAGAATTATCAACTTTTCTTGCCCAAGTAGAAGCCTTGCTGAATTCGGGACCGCTTACACAGATGTCCAACGATGAATCTAACCTTGACGTCCTAACGCCAGCTCATTTTTTAATTGGCCAGCCTATGATTGCACTTCCTGAACCATCAATGGATTCCGCGCCATTCTCATCCATCACACGATGGCGTCTGCTACAAAAAATGCATCAGGACTTCTGGAGACGCTGGCATGTTGAGTATTTGACGACGTTACATCAACGTCCAAAATGGACCAACATAGAAGAAAACCTAACAGTTGGGAGTTTAGTCATTGTCAAGGAGAATAACTTGCCTCCTACCGCTTGGGTCTTTGGTCGAGTAATTGCTGTTCATCCCGGACGAGACAACTTAATTAGAGTCGTTACGCTCAAGACGGCCAGAGGGGAGATTAAGAGACCTACCACAAAACTTTGTAGATTGCCAGTCTGTTAAGAAGCCTCTTAACGGGGGGAGAATGTTGAAGAATCGACATAAATAAAATTAAAAAAAAACAAGTACTACTACCATACCAATCATTAATGTAACAACTCTCAAATTTTGCATTGTATAATCAGCTTGAAAGTATTGCATTTATTTATATGTACGCTAGTTTAAAAATCATTTAACTGTTAACAACTTTGTTCTTGTCAAATAACTTTTTTGCATATGAAATCAATACATGTAAAGAAGGATTCAGTTAGTCTAAATTCCTTCTAGTATAGTTCAGACAAATCGTCAGTCATCACTTGCATTTAGTCGAGGAACCTTGAATTTAAAGAGGCAAATAAATATCTTATTGTGTTCAATTGAATTGTGCATTTTTTTTTTTTTTACTTTGTTGTTTTTACAAGATCTGAGTTGAACCAGTGCAGTGTCCATAAAAATCGTGAACAAGTGGTAATGCTGTTGGGAACAAATGCAAGATGCGGTTTTGGTTCAGATAAGTATTCTGTATTTTTGTACTTGTACCGTCATACTTTGTGTTTCTTTTATTTTATATTTTAGGAAATATGTATGCTCATCAACAAAGAAAAGCATCGGGAAAATTGACACGTTTATAGAATATTCATCGTGGGATGACAACATATCTATAATGTATGTGTGAGGGCTGAGCAGATTTTTACCAGTTTAATGCTGTAACCATAGTGAGAACAGTTCACAAAAAGAAACGTTAGTATAAAGGTAACTGAATAATTAATGCTACGTTATGTTGATCTGCCACAGAAAGAGGGGAAAAATATTAGGATTGCAGCGTGAAAACATTTTTGGTTATATATCAATTATGACCAAAGATGATTTCTCGTCGATACCATAATTGTTAATTCTGTTCCATTTTTTTTCATTCTCTACAAATTGCTAGGTGAATAGAGTCAATATATTCGCATTACAGTGATTAGAAACTCTACTAAAACTATTACCACTATTCAGTTTCCCATATTTGTAAGGTCATCCAAATTTGGCATTAAACATATAAATGGGAAATCTGTATGCACACCTCCGCTAAATTAAAAACTTTTCAAATATAATGAGTCTTCATTGAAGAGTTTTGAATTCAAGTTATTGTGATCAGCAGATATGTAACCTTTCAAATTTTTCGGTACACTTAGCACCATTTCGAAGTTCTACATTTTGATTCAGTATTGATTTAGTCTTAACTTTTGGAAGTAGCTTTCTATTCGTTTGGAAGAAGTTCATATACCAAATAGCTTCTAGAAGTGCATATTTATACGGAGCAGGACTGAAAATATCCCAATAGTTTGCTATCTGGGGAGTTATTCCAGCAGAAAATTCGCAGATTCTGATATTAGAAAATCGCTAGTCAATTTTCAGATCTAAGATGGAGTTTAAACAACTATGTAGAAAAAACAAGGCTCACTGATTCTGTATCTTAAAAAATATTTCTGAAAATGTATTCGTGAATTATTTACATGTCCACATGTATTGTAATCTCTTATACAGAAAACATATATCAACTGAGTTTGCGCAAACTCTACCAACATGTATTTTTTTTTTTTGACTAGTAGAACTAAATAAAGTAGAATTAAGTATACCAGAACTTGTTGATTTGTATTTGATAAAAATTCTTAATATTTATACAGTAGTCGAGAAAACAAACATTTAAATGGAGCCAGGTAAAACGTATTTTATTCTTTCTACACTTTACACTTCAATTAAAGTTATTCTCCAAATAATATTCTGAAAATCTTTTCAAATCTCAATCGGATATAGGTATACAACTCAAAACTGTTCGAATTGTAGATTGATAGGTTTAAACAGCATAAATACTTCCTCCATAGTACGTGTAAACATAAAAAGTATGTATGCTTACATATGCTTATTATGTAAATAAATATGTAGCCAGCTTATGTGTGTGTGATTATGCATATTATGTGCATTAGATATGACGCAAAGGACATCTAACTTAATATAAACATGTAAACATACTTATATCCCCTCATTCCATCAACAATCAGAATTGCTTACGTGGATATCTCAAATAGAAAAGAGAATTTTCCTCTGCTTAAATGGAGAATTCTTGGCATGAGAGTCATGCGCGCATGCACACACAATGCTGCAAATGAAGCATAATTTTTTGCCAGCATAGAAAGTTGTTATCTCAAAAACATGATATTGGAAAGAAAAAAGAAAAGAAAAAAAGGGAAAGCAAGCAAGAAATCAGAGGACACTTAATTTTTTAAATAAAAGGATTACTCTTTTGGACTTTTTACAGGGTTAAACTTAATTTTGTTCAAGAAAGAATTTTTTTTTTTTTTGGATTCTCCGGTATATAGCAAAATCAAAAAAATGTTCTAATTTGTTATTTCATCACACAACCCATTAATTTTTGGTGACAAGTTTCAAGTCTTGGTTTGACTCATCAACAGGCCCCAAATAGCGAAATTGGGTGATTTGAAAATCAAATGAAAAAAATGAAAAAAAGAAGAAAGAAATGAAAAGTTTGAGAAAAATAGAAAAAAACATTTTTTTTTATTTATTAAATAGTAATCTTTTTATATATTTTTCCTCCTGGGCTTGTATAGGAGTGTTTTTTCCTCATATAATTCACACCCAGAATTTATTCTGCGTTTACATGAGAAGAGATCAGTTTGATCTATTTTCAAGCGTCTGCAGCAGGCAGAAAACCAAGCTGCACCGATGAGTGTAAGGTTTTCTGCTGACACGAAACGCTTCGTCTTCTTCCTTTTTTTCTTTATTTTTCAGCCCACTGCGTGGCGTATACAGGTTCGATTCGCTTCGAATGAATCTGTTTCTTTAAAAAAAAATTTAAAATTTTTTCAATAAAAAAAAAATTGTTTTTTGCTATTTTTCTCAAACTTTTCATTTCTTTCTACTTTTTTCATTTTTTTCATTTGTTTTTCAAATCACCCAATTTCGCTATTTCGGACCTGTTGATGAGTCAAACCAAGACTTGAAACTTGTCACCAAAAATTAATGGGTTGTTTGATGAAATAACAAATTAGAGCATTTTTTAGCTTTTGCTATATACCGGAGAATCCCAAAAAATTCTTTCTTGAACAAAATTAATCTTTTAAGTCCATCTCCCACGAGGTGTTTAAGGTTGTTAAAAAGAAGTAAAAAAGCTGGAATTAGTCTACGACCAATTCTTATGATACCCTAAATGAATGCCCGTGTTTAATTTCATATAGTCACCCATCTATGAAATTTTAATTATTGAAGAGCTTTTTCGCATATATTTTTAAAACGGTTTGTCGGACAATAAAAATTATTAACACCAATTTCATAGGATTTCATATTGTGAAGAACTTTTCAGTAAAATAAAAACATCTAGGACTGATCGTTTTTACAGTAAACGTAAAAAATAACGTTCTCTAATTTTTAAATTTGTCCCCCAATTTTGATTGAAAATGATTTAAAAATGAAAATTCAATGATTCTTTTTTTTAATTTCTCTCGTTTGCGGAGCGGGGCTGCCACAAATTTGAACTAAATAAAATAAATAAACTTTTTGATGTAAATAAGCAGAAAATTACGTTTTCCGTTTTTTAAAATTCCATGTATTTTAGATCCAATAGATTGCTTTCTTAATGGGTAAAATGCAGGTAAAGAAATCTATTCCGTCAAATTGTCGTAGATATAAGTAGAATTTTAAAAATCGGAGAACGTTATTTTCTGCTTATTAACTTCAAAAAGCTTATGTTAAAAATGTATTTTATTTACTTTAAATTTGTGCCAGCCCCGCTCCGCAAACCAGAGAAATTAAAAAAAATCATTGAATTTTCATTTTTAAATCATTTTCTATAAAAATTGGGGGACCAATTTAAAAATTAGGGAACGTTATTTTGTTGCCTTATGTACATATATAAATATTTCATTAATCAATTTGCGATTTATTCAAAAATCTTAATGCCACGCCCCATCTTGCGAAATGTGCACCGAGCTGTCCAATTTAGGATAACGACCCAGCCTTAACATCGTCTGTCTTCCAAACGTTTATTAAAAAAAAAAAAATCAATGAAACCTCCCCGATTTGAAATCTCAATGAAAAGAATAAAGAAGACAAAAAGAACGCAAACCGCGGAAAAATAGAGGATTCAATTCAAAGGAGTCAAAGCGTTAAAATTGAAAGACTTTTGAAGCCAAAGAATTGGGATTCTGAATTGCTGGGTGGGTTGGTGTTTGGATTAATAAATTCGAAATAAGTAGATGACAATTTCCATTGAATGCAGAGGAATTTCCTCAAAATACTCTTCCAAAAAAATGCGGCATTAAAGACGGAGAAATTTCAAGTACTCACCTTTGAGCGAAGATATTTCTGTTATTGATATAGCTAAGAATTCTGGATATCGATGAGCTACTCACCAAGAACATTGAATTTTTTGGAAACAATTAAGACGAATTTAGTTTGAGAAAGAAAAGTACAGACGTTTCTAGAGTTTTAGTTATTATAGATAAAGGCTGAATTCGTCCCTATGTCCTATCTAAATGGTCTTTCTTTCTTTAGGGCAAGTATAAGTTGTAAAATATTTTTACTAATCCGAAATTTTCACAGGGTGTGTGGCTTTCCGCACTTAGACACAAATCTCAGTGAAAGGTGATATAGATCATGGTATATGGAGTAATAAGGTATGTTCCATCTGAGCACAACGTCACTAGAAGCTAAATTTCCAAGGAATGTATTGGAAATTTTTTTTTTAATTTTTTGCAACCTTTTACATTTAAATAATTTCCCTTGCTTAACTTCTATTAGATATGCACTTACGAACTCAACTAGATTTATTCTCTTACGATTTCTTCACAGCCATCAAAATTTTGGTAACTGATGACGCAATGAAAAAAGAAAAACTGTTTCTGTCATACAGAGATGTAACACACCTTCTTACTTTTTATACCATGAAATAGATCTAGTTAGGACATGGTGTGAAGTTTCAATGAATCAAAATTTTAGAAATTACCCGTTTTACCTGCTGCTACTAAATAAGCCATATAAATTATGACTTTCAGTTATGAGATCTATCACTCTTAAGGCACGGTGTCGTATTACGCATGCGATGATAGGTATTCTACTGGACTAATTAAATCAAAGTGCTGCACTGTTGTGTAAGTGGTATAAGGCAATGCGTAAAATTGCAAAATTCGCTTTATTGGAAAATTCTTTCAACTTCACTATAAAATTCATGCGCAATTCACCCCAGTTATATGTGTAAAAAGGCACCGTGTAGACGCACCTTTAGAGAGATTTGTATATAATTTCGGGACATCTCGTATAAAAATTTAATAAAAATTCAGTTATGCTAAGATAGAGATTTATATAATCTCGATCTAGATGCTTCTTCTTCAAACGTGATTGATGCTTTGATAAAAATTAATTCGTAGGTCAATATGAAAAATTTAATTAATTTTAGATTATGTCTACGAAAATTATATCTTCAATAATTTTTTTAAAAGCCAAAGTAAAAGAAAGGTAAATTTTTATTTGAGAGCGCCCTACTTCCGGATAGAAGAGGAGTACGGCCCTGTTCGACCAGTTATTGGGAAGGCCATGACGTTGTACATCTAATAAAATGACCGTACATCCTGTACTTTTTAAGACACAGGGTTTTTCGTGAAATCTCGCAAAACTTCTAAATCAGCCTGTAATTCCGAATGTGTTGAGATGACCACCGCAATGAACATTTCTGCAGCTACTTAGTTGCAGGAATTGGATTTTTATCTTGTAAGGGTTGTATAACAGCTACGAAAAAACTAAAATGTTTTATAGAGGTACCGTTTGTTCCTATTGAGCTCCGATGCTAAATTGTTTTATAAGGTAGGACTGAGTACTCATTCTGAACCTCTTATAAAATAGTTTTGCTCCAGGAACTAATTTAGTCTATAAGTACTTTATAATAGTTCGAAACAAATCTTTTAAAAGCTTCTTTTTGAAACAATTTAGCCTCTAGAGCAATTTAGTTGTCGAAGAGTTTTGTAAGTATATTAAAACTTAAATTAGAACACTTATAAAACCGTTTAGTTGCAACTTAAATTAAGCAAGGGATTTCTGCTATATAAAACTCAAAAGTTGTATTTTAGCCTTTATGACAACTTGATAAAAAATGTAAGCTCCATGAAAATAATAAGAACTAATCTTCAAAAATACCAATTAACCTGTGTAAGACTAAATATTATATGTATTTTCTTTGACACTTCGCTGAAGATTTCACACGTATCTAAAATATTTCGTAAGAGCTGTAACGTGAGGTGAAAACATTCGGCCATTTTATTATAAGAAAAGTGAATATATTGCAGGAAACAACATTATAACATTTAATTTTAAAGTTTTTAAATAATAATGATATTTTACAGTTACTTCAGATGTGAAACTTAGTAACGATTTTTGAAATTACCTCTGTTAAGTCTGCTCGACAATCGCGATCTCATATTTTAACAGATCTATAGAGCTACATTTTTTTATATTGCAATAAATGGCATTTAGGTTAGGTTAGGTTAACAGGTTAGCAGTAGGAGCGACCAAAGCCACTAAGCTCCTGCAGACACCGCGACCAGAATTGGCCTATTATATCCTCCCCTCTAGAGTGGCTAGGCTAAATCTAGCCTTCTTACGAACACCTTTAGTGATATGATGTAAGTTTGATTCGCCGTAAAGATTTCTACTCTCGGCTACGCTGGACTGGTGTATGTAGCTTTGTTCATTATGAGCTAGCATACTTATGAATACTAGCAGGCCACCAGTACCCTACCCTCAGCTGCGTGGTTCTGTGACGTCAGAGCCACATACATGGCAGCAAAGTTTCCTCCCTTTTTCAATTGGTAGGCGCAAATAACGTTGTGAATCCTTTTTGTTTTTTTAGGAAGATGTCCGTGGAAGATTATTGTAAGGGAACAAAAAAAAACCTGTCAAATTTTGGAGTTTTTATCACTAAATTAAGAACTTAAAGTTTTTAAAGTAACATGAATATCTCGATAATGTAAAGAAAAGAAAAGATAACAACATTTTCGACACTGTACGCAAGAAAACTGAGTACTATCGCAACGCCTGTTGACTCCTACGACGTTGGAATCTAATGAAATATGGGTGAGCGAAAAGGAAACACAATGTTCATTACAATTCACTCATTAATACTTTATTACAAAAACACAAACAGTTCACGTTCAAAGATAATATAAGGGCAATTCCTTTTTTTAATAATATTAACTTAATTAGCACGATTTTACGCCACTTAGCGAGTACCTCACATCTAATCACATCTGCGTCTAACCACTGACTGAGTAATTCTGAAAATCCCTACCACATTCAAGTTAAGTTCTAGCACAGTGGCGTAACAAGCCTTATTTGTAAATTGTATTTGTAAATTGTATTATTAGAAGTTTGTTATATTATTTAAAGCGAAACGCGCCCGCTACAGTACTTTCTATGAATTTTTGAAACGAAAGGGGCTGGCGGGCGTGTCATGGTTCAGCTAGCAGTGTGTGCCCATATCGCTGTATCCGCCAAGCAGCTTTCGTGTAATCGTGGACGTGCATGTCCTGTGCAGCAATCCGAGACATATCACCAACGTGAGATTAGGAATTTTTCAAATCTGATGCTACTCTGTGAAATCCACTCTGGTGGGACGCGCGAACAGCTTACATTATAGTGCAAGCTTGAGACAAGGAGGCAAAATACAATCTGGTGACTCCACTCTACTCTGCCATTGTAAACGCTCCTTACATTTAGAGAGTTGAAATTTTGTACACGGACTTAAAAAAAAAAGTAAAACTAAGTTCGAAAATGAGACAAATCGGGCAACTCCTTCGTCGGGTTGCCATACAAAACTTTCGTTTTCCACTATATATTTGGACACTGCCTGAGAACGCATCGATATTGAGAGCTGAAATTTGGTACATGTTGTTTTCATTGTACTAGCAAATAAAATTTCAAAAATGGACTAATTCGGGCAACTCCTTCTTGGTGTTGCCATATAAAAATTTAGGTTTTTTACATGTACCGTGAAAACAATCAGTCCAAGATTTTTTTTTTTTTTAGAATACGAAATCCTATAAAATTGTTTATATTCATTTTTTCTGTCCGACAAACCGTTCTAAAAATATATGCGAAAAACCATTTCAAAATTCAAACTTGCACAGAAGGGTGACAATAAGAAATTTCATACGGGCATTCATCTAGGGTATCACAAGAATTGGTCTTAGACCAATTATAGCTTTTTTTCTTATTTTTTTTGTTTTTATTTTCAACATAAATTTCTTGCATTCTGTTCTTTTATTTCGCATTTCTTTTTAATTTCATGCCATTTTTTTTTAGTTTTCCTTGAAATTTCGCATATTTAGTTATCAATTACAATTTTTTGGTTTGTTTTTATTTAGTATTATTAAGCCATATTCAGGGGATTACGGTAGAGCTTGGAGAATACTTACACTTTTGGTTGAAAACAAATACAAATATTTAGGGCATAAAACAGTTAAGGGATACAACACTTGATAAGTATTAGAAATTAATGTATCGTAATAGGACGCTAATTTGTTTATTAAGTAGTATAGAAATTACTGTTCATGATGTTGGGGCGTTAAGAAGAACAGTTGAGTGATATGTGGTAAAGATGTCAAAATTATAAAGCAATTTCAGAAATTTTTTTTAAACCAAAATCCAATATATAAGAATTTTGGTCACATTCCCCAAGTACCATTTTAAATAAGAAAGACATACAACACACGTATAGTAAATGGAACTAGGTGTATAATGTAAGTACCGCTTGCGAAATACTTACTAAAATGATCCGTTTACTTACTTGATGCGTAAAGGGCCTTCTTCTTTAAATTTCGGAGAGTCGTTTTCTCTTTATAAAATTATAGAAATTATCGAAAATTATGTTCATATTTTTTTTCCTTCTTCACTCCTCTTAGCAGCATAGACTTTCCATATAGGCTCTCCACCAGACTCTACTATGCGAAACTCTCCTTCAGCTTCACTGTTCCCGGTAATTAGGTTACCATCTATCGTTTTTCATGGAAAGTTCACTATTTTCAGGGGTGGCTTTACTTGTTATACCCTAGATGAAATCATAGGGGTATACTAAGTTTGTCATTCCATTTGTAACAACTCGAAATAATCAGGGTTGTAAATGAGCGGACTCATTTTTCATATTAACTCATCGCTCAACTCAGGACTTGAGTCCGCTCAACAATTGAGCGATGGTTTATCGCTCGAAACTTGAGCGGACTCACTGTTTCAGCGGACTCAATCTTGAGCGGACTCATTTCTTGAGCGGACTCTCTGCTTGATCAGCTTGAGCGGACTCAATGCTTGAGCTGACTCACTGCCTGAGCGGACTCATCATTTGAGTTGAGCGGACTCAAATCATGTTTTAAATAACATAAGGAAAATCTGATTTAATTTAAATTGAAACTGAAACTGAAATTTTAATAAAATAAGAAAAGCACACAAAAAAGTCATTCATATTATATTAATTTAGCTTTTGCTAATTTCCTTAGCCAGCATATCTTCTTCTTCTCAATATAATGTATAACTGTACTTATTCAATAATGTGTAAGGACTGTGTGGTATTTTCCAATACTTGGAAATAATATGATTCAATTTATGGCGATTCTACTTACAATTATGTGAAATATAAAGAGAAAGAAATATGCACTTGAGGAAACTCAGTCTTATGAATTGCATTTAAGTTTTACAGCCGAAAATAAGTCATAACTTCAGATTTGAAAAGTTCTGTTATGACCATTATAATTGTCTTTGTCTGATTTTTAGATCCTTGATAAAATCTATATATATTCAAAATGTCTTTCGTTAGAAAGAATTTTCCCGAAAAAGGTGACATGGTTGAGAAATTTATTATTTCCAGAATTAATGAGAGCCTGGAATGTTTCGACAAGAATACGCAATCCCAAAATAACAATCAATCTACGCCATTTTGGAATTCAGATTGTGAAGATGAACAAAATTCAATGGAGGGTCAGAAATTGTTCTTGGAGTATAATTTTTCTACAGACAAAACCTCGAGCGTATTTGAAAACAAACGTTTTTCGGTGATAAAAAGTCTTTTTATCAAATACAACACAGCACTGCCTAGTAGTGCTTCGGTAGAAAGATTATTTAGCATAGGAAAATTAACGTTAACTCCCAATAGATGTCGTCTGAATGACGAGAATTTTGAAATGCAAGTGATGCTACATATCAATGGAAAAAATATAAAGTAAGACGCTGATTTTAAGGAAAAATGTAAGTACAATTTCCTTGAATTCAATTATAGCATTTTCAAGTATGGTATTTTCCTTACGGGTTTTACAATTTGTTGAATTTGTACATTATATTGACATGTTGGCTAAGAAAAATAGCAAAACCTAAATTAATATAATATAATAAATGACTTTTTTGTGAGCTTTTTTTATTTGATTAAAATTTCAGTTTCAGTTTCAATTTTAATTAAATTGGATTTTCCTTATGTTATTTCAACAAGAAAGATTTGAGTCAGCTCAACTCAAATGATGAGTCCGCTCAAGGCTTGAGTCCGCTCAAATCGGCCAAGCAGTGAGTCCGCTCAAGATTGAGTCCGCTCAACCAGTGAGTCCGCTCAAGACTTAAATCCGCTCAAGTCCATTCAAGAAGTGAGTCCGCTCAAGACTGAGTGCGCTCAGCCAGTGAGTCCGCTCAAATTTCGAGCGATGAACCACCGTTCAACTGTTGAGTGGACTCAATGATTGAGCGGACACACTGCTTGAGTTGAGCGATGAGTTGAATCAAAATTTGAGTCCTTTACATCCATGGAAATAATGATGGTAGAGCAAAATGGATTGGACACCCATTCATAATATCAAAAGTTATTTTGATTTTTGCATGTCCGTCCGTCCGTCCGTCCGTCCGTTTGCACGATAACTCGAGAATGCGTATACTTAGAGAGCTAAAATTTTGTGCACGGACTTTAAAAAAAAAGTGAAATTAAGTTCGAAAATGAGACAAATCGGGAAACTCCTTCGTGGCGTTGCCATATAAAAATTTCGTTTTCCGCTATATATTTGGACACTGCTTGAGAACGCATAGACGTAGAGAGCTGAAATTTCGTACGTGATGTTTTTACTACATTAGCAAATAAAATGACAAAAATGAACTAAATCGGCCAACTCCTTCTTGGTGTTCCCATATAAAAATTTAGGTTTTTTACGTATACTTTGAAAACCATGAGTCCAAAACATTTTTATTGTAACAAAAACTTCCGCAGAATACGAAATTCTATAAAATTGGTTATGATAATTTTTTCTGTGCGACAAACCGTTCTAGAAATATATGCGAAAAACCACTGCAAAATCAAACTTGAATAGATCGGTGACCATACGAAATTTAATACGGGCATTCATATACTAGGGTATCATAAGAATTGGTCTTAGACCAATTCTAGATTTTTTACTTGTTTTTACAGATGTTGATACCCCACCCCATATTTACGATAAAACCCCTGTGTAAAAGTCCACCAATTTTTATTCGCTTTCATGTAGTACGGGATACTGCGATGCTGCTGCTAAAGAGGATAAGGTAATTTTTATATAGCTAGTGTAATAAAGTACGTAATATGGTAGAGGAGAAGTTATAAAAATCTAAAGGAAATTATCTAGAAGGAAAACAATGGGTGGTGATTGGGAGCACGCAACAAGTGCAAGTTAAAAGTTAAAACTGTTTTTATTGACTATTATGAGTCCCGTGAGCATTATAATTTAAGGCATTGCATTGTGTGTGGGGCGGGGGGGGGGGGGGTGCGTGTGCGTGTGTGTGTGCGTGTGCGTGTGTGTGTGTGTTATTCTTCTACCTACTGTAAGACAGCAAGGGTAGCAAGTTGACTAATGAAATTATGAATAACATTTTGAGGTACCTCAAGGCGCGTCTTAATCTAACCCTTCTAAATAGGATCATAGACTACAAATATTCATAAATGCAAACTTTCGTTTATTACGTACTATAAAGTTTCATAGAAAAGTACTTTTAATTACCAAATCCGAATAAAAATGAACATCGTAAAAACTCAACCCATTAAGTCCGGACTGCACCCTAACCACCTATCATGTACCCTCAATTAATGTGTAGGATACCAAACCACTCAATTACGAGTTAGACTGGGTATTAAAGATGATTTTTGAGTTTTTCAAGTGCGCTGTCAAAACCCGCAGACTAATCCAAGATTCTGTTAACATGTTTTGGCATAAATCTTCGAGAATTATATTCTTACAGGGTTTCCTTTGCTTTTAACCTGGCCGAGCGGTCGTCACATGGTATGTGAATTGGAACAGTATTGTGTGGGAAAGGGACTTTTGTTAGCAGTATACATTTTTCCATCTAGGATGTGTGAAAATAGTTTATTCTCTTGTTTCAATGATTTTTCAATACTTGTTGGTTATCAATAATAATTTTACTATTTCGGAAGAATTAAAATAACTCCTTTTTACTTTACTTCAATTATTTTCAATACCTGTCAAATTTCAGGTTAGCAATATTCATTTTTTCTATTAAGGACGTATCAAAATTGTTATTTGCACAATTACTGCCATTCTGTTATTTATTTCTTCACCGGGTGAGTAGCATTTTTTTCCTACTTGAGACAGGTCTGAGTGGTTCATTTGAAAAATCATTGTTATTCTATGTCTGGCCACAAGTCCAGCAAAATGCGTCCGCTGGAGTGGTTCACTTGAACTGGAGTGAATTGAATTGGGTTGGAGTGAGTCATCGATTTGATTACTTAGTTTGAGAGTTCCCCGCTTCTGGATGTCTAACTTCTGACAGGGAAATACGGTCTTCGAAGAAATTCATTGCCGCTTGTGTCAAGGGTATTTTCTTCCTCCTATGTTGTCTGTGGATATTGGTGTGAGAACTATAAATACTGCAAATGCTCTTTTTTTTGTAGGCATTAATAAACCGTACCAATGAAATGTGGCCATGCTTGGCTTTTTATCCATCCAATTCTCGAGAATGGGTGGCATGATTACCAACAAGTTATCCAAGCACCAACAATTTTTAGAAAGATAGGGGTAGACGAATTCAGAAATGATTCTAGCTCAGTTGAAAGTGTTCCGTGAAGAGCACCACGAAGAAGAACCTGCAAAGAACACACAAAGAAAATTGGTTTTAAAAACAACAAAGTCAACACTTATCTGAGCACTGAAATTTAGTTCCTCATTCATCCTTCACATGGAGTTGTTTTAGCTTCTATATAGTAGGTTTAAATTGCTAAAAAAAAAAGAAAAAAAAAATTAGATAAAATTTATTAATTACTTTAATTCCAATCAACTATTAAAAGATTAAAGATACCTTAACCAATCTAGCACATATTCATAACACATAACACGTAAAATAAACAAGACGATTGCACACAAAACGAAATACAATGAGAACCAAATCAAACCATATCAATCAAAGATAAATAATAGAAATAAATTCTAAATTACATACCTCGCTTTCAAAAATCCATTATCCGTCGCTGTCAACAACGTCAGTGGCAATTGACTTGTCATGTCGAGTGGCTATCACAGGTGCGATGTTATTCTATTATTATAGTATGCGATCTCCGAAAAAAGAATCAACCAAAATATCGAATTGTGTGATAGTTTCGTTAACAATGATCATTGAACGAACACGAATAATTCATGATAGAGATAGCATGTTGCAAAGGGGAAATGATGTTTAATGTATGGTAATTGACTTTAATACTTATATGATTTGTTAATAACCAATGAAACTCATCTTTTCAAAATGATTGGTTTTACCGTACCTACTTTATGAAAAAGCCGTTTGACCTTACATTTTGAAAGCGAGGATTACTCACAAAATTTTTGAACTCTAGTCACGTCGGTCGGAATCTTTATATTAAAAACGAAAACTTTATAGAAATCTCGAGAACGGTTGCTTTTGTGTTTTAAATCGTCTTGTGCATTTTTTCTTTCTTGAATTATAGTACATTGAACTCAAACAGTATTTTTCGAAACATTGTAAACAATAATTACTAGGTTTAGAATAAATTGCTTGTGAAATTAAGTTTAAAAGAAAAGTGCGTTTTTATCCATTTTTAAAGAACCTATTACCAAAGTGTGATTTGGTGCAGTGGAAAAAAGGGCGAATAGACCTATGTCATGAGAGTTCGATCCCAGAGCGGATAAATTTCTTTTTTGTTCATTGGGGAAATTTTTCATTTTAGAGATTACAATTATCCTCGTATTCTGGAACTTTATTTATTGGTCCTTCAGAGACGGATAAGAGGATTGTAGAAATCCTAAAACAAAACAAAAGTGAATTAGTGCTCCTGTACAACTGTTCTCATAATTGGACTCGCAATAAAGATCAAAGAAGACTGTAACAAGGAACTCTTTGTTTTATAAGATAGTCGGTTTCGGTACGGTTCGCGTGTGAACTCGATTGTTCCAGAACATCGCTTTAGTCCTCTGGGCCCCTACAGCAGAATCAACGGTAAGTCCAATTTTTCTTTATTCAATTACATTGCTTAAATTGCTTAAATAAAATGGCGGCATTAATCTACATGCAATTAGCACAAAAGGAAATCATGGAGAGATTTGTCGAAAATTATAAGAAAGATGGAAAAGACAGAAGAACTCAAAGTTATTATGAAAAAAGAATCAAAGACTTCCAGGAGCATTGGAATGATTTTAACCTCCGTCATAAGCAGATTCTAGCACTTAAATATTCAGATGATACGCTTGCTAAAAAGAAGTTAGCCTATTTCGAACAAGATATATATCTTAGTATGGAAGAATTTTTTTTCTCCAATTATTCGCTTATAGAAGACAGATTCAAAAAGGAATTCCCTCCTACGGAACCAGTAAGTGCAGAGACGGATTTAACACAAACAAGTATATTGCAAGAGTCTCATGGTTCTTCAATTAAATTACCGAAAATTTCCCTTGTTAAATTTTGTGGGGATTATACGACCTGGCCGACATTCCATGACCTTTTCAATACGTTAGTTCATACGAACTTCGCTTTGTCTCCCGGTCAAAAGTTGCAATATTTGAAATTACATTTAAGTGGAGAACCAGAACACTTACTTCGTCATATTCAAATCACAACAACTGAATGTCTTCAGGCGTTAACTAATTTAGAAGTAAATACATTAGGTTGGGATCCAATGATCGTGTATCTAACCGTGCAAAGGCTACCCCAAGAAACACGACAATTACGGGAGCAGGATGTTAGTAAAAGCAGAGATTTAATAAAGTGGAGTCAATTAAAAGAATTTTTAGAATCTAGATTTCGAACGTTAGAGGCTATCTCTCCAAAGCAAATGTCAATTTATAGGGATCATAAAAATAATTTTAAAAGATGGAAACCATCAACGCAATCCTTTCATATTGCTAGTAATTCTGCCTGCCCTGTCTGTCTCGGTGGTCACAGCATTAGACAATGTCACAAATTTTCTTCGTTGAATCCGTTGAAAAGAATGGAAGTTGTTAAGATGAAAGGCCTTTGTATAAACTGTTTAGGGTCTGGTAATGTTCTAGCTAACTGTCCGAGCCAACATAAATGTTACCATTGCAAGCAACGTCATCATTCGCTCCTGCATAGAAAACATATTGAGACAGACAATCAAAAAAATCCAAATGGATGTTTTAATTCTAGTAATCATAAAAATTCTAGTAATCATAACAATATTCATATTGATAGCAATTCAGCGCAAGTAGAAACAGCTCAAGTAATATCTGCCACAGCTCCTCCCTTTGTTCCTGGAAGCAAACCGTCCACTTCAGCAAATTTGAGCTCCTTTCTGGTAAGCAAGGTTCACAAAGACCAAGTTCTTTTAGCCACTGCGTTGGTAAAGATGGTCGCTCCGTCAGGTCAAGAGCAAATAGTTCGAGCACTGATTGATCAGGGCTCACAAGCCTCATTTCTCACCGAATGTGTAGTACAAAGTCTAAAATTGAAAAGAGAAGCTGTAAATGCAAATATTCATGATGTAGGAAAAAGCTATGTAAGTCATGTAAACTATAGAGTAAATTTTAAAATAAAACCCTTAAAGGGCGATGCAGAAATATCAGTCTCGAGTCTAGTCTTACGAAAACTTACGAATCTTCTCCCATCAAGAATAATTTTCGAACGAAATTGGAGTCATATTGAAGGGCTAGACTTAGCAGATCCAGAATTCTATAATCCTCGCAGAATAGATTTACTTTTAGGAGCTGATGTCTACAGTGAACTCATAATGGATGGTCTTATTAAGGGTTCAGTTGGTAGTCCGATAGCCCAGCAAACTGCTCTGGGGTGGATTTTGTCAGGAGAAATAGTCGACTCACCTGAAAACTCAGTCAGTGTGAGCACCTTTCACTTATGTGCAGGGCTAGATAATCAAATAAAGCGATTTTGGGAGCTCGAGGAGATTCAAGGTGAGAAAAGATTCACAGAAGAAGAAGAACTGTGTGAACAACTATTCACAAAGACTCATAGACGCCTACCAGATGGTCGCTATGAAGTCGAGTTACCATTTAAGGAAGACACAAAATACAATCATCTTGGAAAATCTAAAAACATCGCCCTGTCCCGTTTGCATCAAATGGAGGCCCGCTTTTCTAAAAATCCGAAACTGAGAGAGGAATACGTAAAATGCTTGGGAGAATACGTAACACTCGGCCACATGGAGAAAGTCTACACTAATGAGGATGATCATAAAACTGAATTAGATGGAATTCCGACATATTCATGCAGTTATCTCCCCTACCATGGAGTTATCAAGGAAAGCAGTACCACCACAAAATGTCGTGTCGTGTTTGATGCATCAAGGGCTACAGCTAGTGGGATCTCCTTGAATGACAAACTCTTAAAGGGACCCGTAATACAGGATGATTTGGCATCAATTCTAATAAGATGGAGAAAACATCAGGTAGCTTTCACAGCGGACATCGAGAAGATGTATCGGCAAGTTCGAGTAAAAAACAAGCACACGGAGTATCAAAGAATAGTGTGGCGGGAATCTGCAGATTCTCCAATACAAGATTATAAGCTGCTCACAGTCACATTTGGTATAAAGAGCGCACCCTATTTAGCAACTCGAATCTTGAAACAATTGGCTTTCGACGAACAGGAGAGGTATCCCATCGGCTCCAAGATAACCTTCACGGACTTCTATGTGGATGATCTGCTTTCCGGTGCAGACACTGTCAAGTCGGCTTCAGAATCACAAGAACAACTTTCGAAACTTATGATAGCTGGAGGTTTTTCCCTTAGAAAATGGATGTCGAATAATAATGAGTTATTAGAAACCATACCCGAAGATCATCGTGAAGGAAATTTGTCATTAAACATAAATGGTGAAGAGAGCATTCGAACTCTAGGTTTATATTGGAATCCTCAAGCTGATTTATTCCTGTATTCCATCCAGTTGGAAGAGGAACCACCGATTTGGACAAAAAGGATAATCTTATCGGAAATCGCCAGACTATTCGATCCGTTAGGCTGGTTAGCACCTTCGCTAATACTGGAGAAAATCTTAATACAAAAGTTATGGTTATCGGGATTGGAATGGGATGAAGAGACTCCTTCAGATCTAGAACGAGAGTGGATCAAATATAGAGAAAAAATAATACATATCAGCACGATTCACATAAACAGATGGACTCATTTTTCTGAAACGGACACAAGTATAGAATTACATGGATTTTCGGACGCGTCTGTAAAGGCGTATGCAGTAGTCGTATACATCTGTACCACAAACTCAAAGGGAGATAGAAACGTGACACTAGTAACAGCAAAAGGCAAAGTTGCTCCAATAAAGGCAGTGTCTCTTCCTCGGTTGGAACTGTGCGGAGCAGTATTAGTAGCAAAACTTTTACGATTTGTCATAAAGGCGTTAAACATAACAAAACAAATCTCAATTTATGCATGGACAGACTCGGAAATTGTGCTTGCATGGCTAAGATCACATCCAACAAGATGGGCCACATTCGTTGCTAATCGTGTATCTCACATACACGAGCTACTGGGCCAATGTGTGTGGGCTCACGTCGCATCAAAGGAGAATCCGGCAGATTGTGCGTCGAGAGGTATTTACCCAGAAGAGCTGCGAGAACATAAATTATGGTGGAATGGACCGGATTGGTTATGGCAATCAAGATTGCAATGGCCAAACAATAAAAAGGCATTCAGTACTAATTTAGAACATAGGAAAGTTTCCGTCCATCATGTGAGCATTGCAGTTGAAAATCTTGAAACCCGATTCTCATCATTATCAAGGTTGTTACGCATAACAGCTTATTGCAAACGCTTTATCAATAATTCAAGGCAATCACCAGAGAAACGAGAGAAAGCTAAATATCTCAAGGCAAAGGAAATCCAGGAAGCATTAAAAATATGGTTGAAAACAATCCAACACCAGCATTTTATTGAAGAAATCCATCAACTTAAAGGAAATCAATCAGTTGATCGTAGGAGCCGTCTATTAAAATTGAACCCTTTTCTTGATCCCAATGAAATACTTAGAGTCGGCGGTCGACTGCGATATTCGGACTTACCGTACAATGAGAGGCACCCGATCATTTTACCAGACAAATGCAATTTTACTAAGCTTCTGATAGAAAAAACCCATAAAGATACGCTTCATGGCGGTCCACAATTGATGATGAATGTACTGACAAGGAATTATTGGTTGATAAACGCACGAAACACAATTAGACACCATATACATAAATGCATTCCATGCTATAGGCAGAAAGCATCTGTGCAAATTCAACTCATGGGAGATCTTACTACACCGAGAGTTCGCATTTCTCGGCCATTTACATCCACCGGTGTCGATTATTGTGGTCCTTTCGACCTCAAGACCCATAAGGGACGGAATCCAAAGAAGTACAAGGCATATATAGCCTTATTTGTATGTATGGCCACCAAGGCTCTGCATTTGGAATTAGTTACAGATTTAAGCGCGGATGGATTCATTGCAGCCTTTAGAAGATTTTGCTCACGACGTGGCTTATGTAGAGACATCTACTGCGATTGTGGAACCAATTTTGTGGGCGCACATAGGCTTCTCACAAAACAACAAAAACAAATGTTCGATCAATTAAATGTCGAAATGGCGACAATATTAGAAAACGAAGGAATAAACTTTCACTTCATCCCTCCTGCGTCCCCTCATTTTGGGGGTTTATGGGAATCGGGAGTACGATCAACAAAATACCACCTGAAACGAGTTCTGGGGAACATTGTACTGACTTATGAAGAGTTCACAACCATATTAACTCAAATCGAGGCTTCTTTGAACTCTAGACCTCTTTGCGAGTTGAGCAGCGATCCACGGGACCTAAATCCTCTGACACCTGCACATTTTCTTATTGGAGATTTGATGCTAACACCACCAGAACCGTCTCTATTGGAACTCAATATTAACAGACTAGATAGATGGCAGCTTCTACAAAGAATTCATCAACATTTTTGGAAAAGGTGGAATGCGGAATACCTTTGTAGGTTACAGCAAAGGCCAAAATGGACAAACAAAACTGAAAATGTTAAAATCGGAGACTTACTCATACTAAAGGATGAAAATTTACCACCATGCCGTTGGATACTAGGTCGAATAATGGAGACGCATCCAGGCCCAGATGGACTCGTTCGTGTCGTTACGTTAAAAACAAAGAATACAATTCTAAAAAGGCCAATCACAAAAATTTGTCTATTGCCTATTTCCGCGCGCGTTGACGAATCAAACACTAATTGAACAATTACATAATGTAGAGTCTATCTGAATAATTGTAAACAAAACACATATCACGAAACCATAATAACAAAAGACTAATTCGCACCTCACTACAGAGAAATATCCTATCTATACAGTCTGTCCTTCCTTCAGTGTGTCCTTCCTCTCCTTATAATCCAGAAAGCGAGTACGGGCGCTATAACCCTATTCCGTCTTGGCCATTTGTCCTTCTTTTTTTCTTCTAGATCCAGCAATGGTACGTACTTAATTCACATCACATCATGTCCAAAAATCATGCTTGTCATCTTCTATAATCATCGATGCCAAGGCGGGGAGTATGTTCCGTGAAGAGCACCACGAAGAAGAACCTGCAAAGAACACACAAAGAAAATTGGTTTTAAAAACAACAAAGTCAACACTTATCTGAGCATTGAAATGTAGTTCCTCATTCATCCTTCACATGGAGTTGTTTTAGCTTCTATATAGTAGGTTTAAATTGCTAAAAAAAAAAGAAAAAAAAATTAGATAAAATTTATTAATTACTTTAATTCCAATCAACTATTAAAAGATTAAAGATACCTTAACCAATCTAGCACATATTCATAACACATAACACGTAAAATAAACAAGACGATTGCACACAAAACGAAATACAATGAGAACCAAATCAAACCATATCAATCAAAGATAAATAATAGAAATAAATTCTAAATTACATACCTCGCTTTCAAAAATCCATTATTCGTCGCTGTCAACAACGTCAGTGGCAATTGACTTGTCATGTCGAGTGGCTATCATAGGTGCGATGTTATTCTATTATCATAGTATGCGATCTCCGAAAAAAGAATCAACCAAAATATCGAATTGTGTGATAGTTTCGTTAACAATGAACATTGAACGAACACGAATAATTCATGATAGAGATAGCATGTTGCAAAGGGGAAATGATGTTTAATGTATGGTAATTGACTTTAATACTTATATGATTTGTTAATAACCAATGAAACTCATCTTTTCAAAATGATTGGTTTTACCGTACCTACTTTATGAAAAAGCCGTTTGACCTTACATTTTGAAAGCGAGGATTACTCACAAAATTTTTGAACTCTAGTCACGTCGGTCGGAATCTTTATATTAAAAACGAAAACTTTATAGAAATCTCGAGAACGGTTGCTTTTGTGTTTTAAATCGTCTTGTGCATTTTTTCTTTCTTGAATTATAGTACATTGAACTCAAACAGTATTTTTCGAAACATTGTAAACAATAATTACTAGGTTTAGAATAAATTGCTTGTGAAATTAAGTTTAAAAGAAAAGTGCGTTTTTATCCATTTTTAAAGAACCTATTACCAAAGTGTGATTTGGTGCAGTGGAAAAAAGGGCGAATAGACCTATGTCATGAGAGTTCGATCCCAGAGCGGATAAATTTCTTTTTTATTCATTGGGGAAATTTTTCATTTTAGAGATTACAATTATCCTCGTATTCTGGAACTTTATTTAGAAAGTAATAAAACGGAGTCCCCAGTATTTCGAAATTTTCCACCAGAAATGCCTTTCCGCCTATTAATAATACCGAAAACTAACATGCATGAACTGTAAGATGAAAATAAAAGAAATCCTTGCCATTGAATGGAATGTAGGAATTCGTAAATTAAGTGGAGACGTCATGCAATGCAGTAATAGAAGTGATTCATAATGAAATTAAATTGCTAAGTAATCTCAATACTTGTAATATTATGGTTTAGTATTACGAAGCCAATTAGCCATTCCTTTAAGGTTTACTAAAGCATAGAGTCTCGTGATGTTTTGGCTCTCCACTGGTCTATATTCTGTCGAAGGGTAGATATTTCGGAAATAATCAAGCAATCTACATACACGAATGTTACAAAACCATGCATATATAAAATACAAAATTTTCAAAAGTGAAGATAATAAACGATACACATATAAAATATAAAGCTTAAACGCAAATGAAATAAAACCGTACACGTATAAAGTCTATTCCAAACTCTGTATATATAAAATATGAACTGGATACAAATCAGAGTGCAAGCCATGCGAATGTGCGTTTAATAAAACAATATATATAGAGGGTGTCCCGTACGTCGACATCAAGTCGGAATTGGGTGATAGACCAAATCATAATAGTTACTAGAGAAATATAAAAATAATCTAACTCATGTGTTTTTTTAATTATACTTTTGTTTTCGAGAAAATGTACATCCGTGATGGATTTTTAGCTCCAGCTGCTGCAAATCTTTACTTTTTTTCAATTTTATTTTTCTTGTGTAATCCCGAATATTGCTTATGTAGCCTGTTGCTTTAAATTATAAGCCAACTGCTCCAGCTTGGAAGATAATGTCACATTTTGCCAAACTAAGAATAGAAAATTAATACTGCGCCCAACTTTACTGACTGTACTGAAGAAAAAAATGTACTACGCCAGTTTGACAAGTGACTTGAAATGTTGGATTCCAAAATGGGATAACACTTGCTACATTAATACTTAGATTACGGAAAAAAAATTTTTTTCTTCGAGAAACCCAGTTTTGAAAACTATCTTTTTACCTACTAAAAATGATTCTAGAGTACCCAAAGCTTGCCATAAGACCGTAACTTTAAGAATTTAGTTTGAGTGAGACGGAAAGTCATTATACGAAGTGTAGGTGAGACAGAACGTTCACTCACACTTCATGCAATGGGATATTCTCCAGCAATGTTTGGTATTGAAGTTGCTTCACTTTATTCACCAACTGGTTGATGATATTTTTCTTTTAATTCTGGAAATAAAATTGTGAAATTGGTTTGGTCGGCTTGTCATAGTTCTTTTCCCTTTTTTTAATGCCATTCATATACACCTAGCGTCAAAAAACCTCGCACCTTATATTTTATGAAAAATCGTAAAATTTCCCTTTTAATTGGAACTGAATTCCTGAACTAGTCTAAGATATAGTTTCATTCAACCATATTAAAGTACCAGTCCTCATATCTTAAATGATTATTGAAGTATTGATAAAATAGTGTGAAAAGCGAAAAAAATTATGAAAAAATATGAGCAGTTATGTATTGAAGAAAAGTCACGTGCTGCTACTTTGGCTGAAGATGGGTACAAAATACGCAAAAACCCACGTCGTCTAGGGTGCAGTGAGTAGACTGTAAACTAAATTTTAATAAATATGAAGAAACTGGTATTTTGAGGAGAAAAACTGAGAACGGGAGACCACCGATAACTACAACTTTTTCAAGCACCTTTTGGAGCTGAGTTCCTTGAGAAATGGATTTCGTCCTGCTACAATGCATTAAAATGAACTAGCAGATATTTATATGAAAGATAATAGAAGAACATGTAGTGGTAGAACAGTGCAGGTAGGGCTAAAAGATATGGGTCTACCTCTAAGGCCAGCATAAATGCCTTTACTTACAAAACAAATGAACAAGCGAAGGATTCAATGAATTGGAAGAAAGTGTAGGGGAGAGAGGGGCAGAACGGACCATCTAAGAAATTAGTCCAATTAAATCTAGCTTTATGCACGAAATGGCCGCCAAAGGTATTTAGAAATTTGCACTCATGCTTTGTCTATAACATAAACCTTTTAAATGCATATTGACGTTTTTTTTACATTAGTTTTCTTCAAGAAAGAATTTTTTGGGATATCTCCGGTATATAGCAAAAGCTAAAAAATGTTCTAATTTGTTATTTCATCACACAACCCATTAATTTTTGGTGACAAGTTTCAAGTCTTGGTTTGACTCATCAACAGGTCCCAAATAGCGAAATTGGGTGATTAGAAAAACAAATGAAAAAATGAAAAAAGAAGAAAGAAATGAAAAGTTTACGAAAAATAGAAAAAAACAATTTTTTTTATTTATTAAAAAAAATTTAAAAAATTTAAAAAAAACAGATTCATTCGAAGCGAATCGAACCCGTATACGCCACGCAGTGGGCTGAAAAATGAAAAAGAAAAAGGAAGAAGAAGAAGCTTTTCATGTCAGCAGAAAACCTTCCACTCATCGGTGCAGCTTGGTTTTCTGCCTGCTGCAGACGCTTGAAAATAGATCAAACCGATCTCTTCTCATATAAACTCAGAATAAATTCTGGGTGTGAATTATATGAGGAAAAAACACTCCTATACAAGCCCAGGAGGAATAATAAATAAAAAGGGATTACTCTTTTGGACTTTTTACCGGGTTAAACTTAATTTTCTTCAAGAAAAAAATTCTTTCTTGAAGAAAATTAAGTTTAACCCGGTAAAAAGTCCAAAAGAGTAATCTCTTTTTATTTACATTAGTATGAAGTTATTTTGCAGAGGACTGCAAAAAAACCGCTTTGCCCCATTAGTGGGGCAAAAAGGAATTTTTCAAGGGGTAAAATGGACTCTAAAATAAAAGTAAAAAGTTATTAACAATTTAAAGCGCATGTATTTTACAGATATTTTTAATTTATGGAATTAAATAAAGTGAATACTTGGAATTCATAAAAAAGTTGAAAAAACATGAAATAAACTCAAAAAGAAACATAACAAAAACAAATCTTATAGTTCATTCTTAAAGCCAATATAGTAAAAGAATGTATACTTAGAATTTGCATTTGCTGCAAAAAAAGAATTCGTCTTCTTCCTCGCAACCAGCACAATTTTCATGTGCTAATTTCTTGCATGTACAGCACTGTATCCAGCCATCACCTTTTTTGGAATTGCTGTATTGCCCGTGACAATATAGGCAAGGACAGTCGTTGTCGTCTGTATCAGTTTCGCTTTTGGGTTTAGACATCTTTTCTCGTTTCGGTTTTGTTTTCTTATTACTTTTATATTTAGTAGTTTTTGGTGTATTTATCAAATAATATAGCTGCTTTACCTTTTGCTCTTCTATTTTTTCTTAAGCTTGCAGTAGCAGAGACTTTTGGAAGTGGTTGTATTACTCTTGGAGATACTACACCAAATGTACTCGGTGTTGAAATTAAAGGAGGAATCCGAGGTATGGCTGCAGAGGTATTTGTCGGTATATCGGGTACTATATGCATGTGCTTGGAAGTTACATTATTAGTGGGCGAATCACCTACTACGTGTTCGGGTGAAAGAGTTATATCCGTAACCTCAGCAGCGATAAAGTCTTCATCGCCAAAGACATTGGGGTCTACTGGATATAATCCTGTCTTTCTGAAACCACTGATAATGTTGATTGGTGTGGCCGCTTTTAGATATGCTTCACCGAACAGTCCCCCAATTTGGAATTGGGTCACTACTCTACCAGGATTATTTCTCAAAATTTTCTCACAAGATTGAGAGAAATAATTGTTCAGTGGCCCCATGAATGATACATCTAACGGCTGTAGTCTGTGGGTGCAGTGGGGCGGAAGACAGAGCACGGTTACGTTATTTACAACAGCCATTTCCAAAAATTTTACATTTTTAGCATGTGTCACATGACCATCTAAAATAAGCAAACATGGATCATCCGGTGTTGGTTTCGTAAATCGAATAAAGTGGCGAAACCAATTTGTAAATATTTCAGTTTGCATCCACCCTGATTCGTGACAAGCAAAAGTAGCTCCTGGTGGTGTTCCGTCCATTAATTCAGGTTTCATTCTCTTTCTTGGAAATATAATCATCGGAGGCACATAATAACCAGAAGCTGACGCGCAGATAACTGCGGTTGAAAGTACACCCCTTTCCGCAGACGTTAAGGTACCAACTTGTTTGCGACCTTTGAGAGCAAATATCTTGGAAGACTTAGTTTGTACCTAAAATAATGAAAATATATATTCAGAATTAAGAAAAAAATTAGCAGCAAATTAGGGCACAACCGTTGTAATCCCGGTTTCGTCCACATTGAATATTCTTGGTGAATGAAATTTTTTCTCGTCGTACATTTCCTTATACATAATAAAAACTGCCGTGATTATAGGTCGGTTGAAAGCCTGAGCCCGTGCCTTCGATGTTTGCTCGGGATTTCTCAAAGAAATATCTGGATGTCTCTTCTGAAAATTGAACAGCCAGTCCCTTCCTGCGAGGCCAGTTTTTTTGTCAAACTTGTGTTCTAAGTTATTGGCTTCTGCAAGTTGAAATGCCACCGACCGTACATCTCTGGTTGTTAATCCAAAAAAACGCTTTTCGAAATCAATAATGTGGCCCAATAACTCCTTTTCTTGATCCTCACTAAAAACTTGCTTAAAACGTCCAAGTCTCTTCGAGGAATTTTGTGTCTTTACTTTTCTAATGAGAGTTGTCTTAGGCACTTGGAAAAACTTGCTGGCTTTTTGATGCCCCATTATCTTATTATTAATAGCATCTATAGCCTTCTGCATGGAAGTCTCTGTCCACGTTTCATTTCGACTGGTTTTTCTTTTATAGGTGCGAACCATCCTACAATATAACAAAAATGCATCCAAAGATAAATTTCAGTGGTACGTAAGAGGGCAAGACGGACCACTAGTCCTTCTTGCCCCCATGGAAACTGGTCCGTTTTGCCCCAAAGGAGGACTCGAACTTATAAGTAACTAATAGCTTTCTGTATTTTAAATTAAAAAAACTACCTTGTTAATACTGCTTCTGATAAATAGAGCCTAAATAGTTCTTCTAAAGCAATAACCCTCTGAAACCACCACTTTTTGTTATAAAAAACACAAAGCTTCATATAAGCTGAAATAACATCGACCAACCACTTTTTACATTTTTTCGAATGACAGCTGAATCAGTGTGAAGACAGGAACGATTTTTACACGGAGCGTTCAGAAATCTTCTTAGCGTTGATTTATGCTAGGTGGTAGTTCTTCTTACCCCAATAGTCCGTCTTGCCCCCCTCTCCCCTACTTCTCCGATGAATCGTAGTTCAATTTGATTAGATCGGATGACACCTTGAAGAGCTAACGGAGGAAGTTTCAGAGCCAATATTTCAGGACGACTATTCACCCTGTTATCGGGCTCGCTCTGTAAATATTATTACTCTACGAGCTCATAATTAAGGTTTTACTGATTAACAGAAACCACTTCCTTTGTGTGGATTCAAAATAATAAGGTGGAGCTTGGAATGATATCCCTTTCATGGCAGGGGAGTAGTCCAATTTCGAATTATTAAATAAGTAATATTTATCAATGGGAACTAGAGTGAAGGCAAAGATACGGGCCAAAGGAGGTCCAGCAAGATATTAAAAATGTAGGATTATTCATTTGAAAGAAAATTAAGTAAAAGAAAGTGAAAAAATATTAACTTGTCTAATGATTATTTGCTTTTTTTTTTTAAATCAACAATAAAACCTGTACGTTTTGAAAGTTGATAGACATTAGTCAAATACTTCTACAAGATTGTTTGTTTGCAGTTGATGCGCTTTTTGTAGTTTCTACGTGTTTTTATTGTATCTGATAGTGTGCCCTTGACAAAAATGATTAAATTAGCTATGAAATCGTTATCGTGTTAAGAATAAATGAAATTATTTAAGTAATTTCAAATATTGAACAATGTATGTTCGAAAAATACAATAAATGAATGAATGAAATTTTTTGTCCCTGGGTGTAGGTACTTTTGGCAAATTGGTTTCGTGATTTATCCGCCGACTGGAGAAAAATCACGTGGCGTCCAGCGCCTACATAAGTAGTCCTGAATTCGTTTCCTCAGCGAACCATCCCGTCTCCTGTGAGCCCACACGTACCGTCGGGTGCTAAAGGGGTACGTAATAAGGGGAACATATGTCGGGTTGTTTTGACCCCACGTATTACGAAATCATTTATATAGATGAAATTTCGTACCATCCAATCAACTGTGACAGATCTTACTTGTTACAAAAAAAAAATAACATAAAAACTTCTTTGCCGACGGGTTTTACGTGCTTTAATCGCCACGCCACATTCTTATGATCACCTACTTAAATGTCTGATAATCGAAAGGGCATAGCTGTCTCTGGAATCATATCATAGAAATCAAATTTAAAGACGACATTTCATATATCATTAGCGTTGATTTTGGTGGTAAATCAGATTAATCGCAAGATTGGGATGCTGCAGGTCAAGGACGATCGGTTACTCGATCACGTTAAATCAGATTGTTGTTTGTCCTTCCAATAACGCATTTAATCATTTTCATCATCTCAGCTGGAAACTTTACCTGAGCAATGCCAAAATGTAATCTGACTACATACTCGCGATATTCGCAATGAGGAAAATGTGACACAACTGATAAGCCATACGCTAAACATAGTCAAATAGCCACAGGGCAATCTGGAACTTATTTGGCCTCTCTCACAAAAATGTTGGCCAAAATTAAAGAAGCTGAAGGTACTATTTTTGGGGCGGCATCAATAACGGAAGCGCTGCTTATACATCATAACTTAAAACCGCCCATGAAGTAAACCTATACATATTCGCACATAAGTACATAAGCTTGTGTAGAAAATTTGGCTAATATTCTATAATTATAAACTGCAAAAGTTTATAGAAATAAATGCCATGCCACACGCTATGTACCAATTATATAATTTTAATAAACCATCTCTAGAGGTCATACATCTAAGTTTTACTCTTCATTTAAAATACACGCAGACCCCGATCGACATAATATTATGGAAACATACATAAATATAAACTATAAACTCGCTGTATTCACCAAAACCCACAAATACAAATCTAGACAAATTCAATAAGAACATAGGTGTCACAAGAACTAGATTTCGCATGGACTACTAAGAAAGGATACAAAATGGGTGGGTTGTCCATTCAGGAATGGAGCACAACATTTGAAATGATGCATACGTCGAGTTATTTATATTTTTTTGTATTTAAAGTATTGAGGAAGTCGATCAAATGTATACAAAACGGTTATTATAAAAACATTTGCTTTCGGCACACTATAAAATGTGATATGGTTCATTCCAGTATGCACTACCCATTTCACAATCTCTATAGTCTGCTCTGATATGCCATGCGACATCTAGTTCTTGTGCCATCTATGCTCATATGCATCTGAAAGCGCCGCAGAGCTTTCATTCTTTGTCAGTTGAACTCTGTGAACTAAACTAATAGAAATTTTAGTAGTCAAGTGAAATGTGTGGTTATGCAAATATCTTAATAATATAAAAATATTGCTTTATTTTTGTTTAGCAAAAACATGCATAGATTTAATATTAAACGGAGTGAATTCAGAATAAAACATTTTTTTTAAATAAAGGTTTTATTTTGATTCCCTCTGTATTCCTTATAAGCGATCCAAGATTGCTACCCTACAAGCACTCCATGAGTGCAACCCTATAAGCGCTCCGAGAGCGCTTCCCAAGAATATACAACTGAGCGCTTCCCTCTGCAGACATTCTCACGTTTAAACGATAAGAACAACGGAGCGGGAAGTGCTGCGAGCTTCCAAGAAGTGGTCTTGCATTCGTCTTTGAGTGCTTCTATTTCCCGCTGGAAAAGTACTTGATTATGAAATAAATTTTTAGTGAAAGAAATTCCCGATAAGCGCTATAAAAATCAACTGAGCATACAATTAGATAAAAACTAGAACCCAAAAATTATACATATTTTAAAAAAATCTGCGGAGCTGATTGGCAGTACATCTACTGTTTAGCCATGCAAGAAGTAAACAACTAGGAACGCTGTTTTATTACACTAAAATAGACGAACTTTAATATTATGCGGATGAAATGCATTTTAATCGAGTTTATGAAATTGTTATCATTAAAATTGTGGGAAATCGCACGGGTTCGTATTCAGTGAAACCTTTCTTTAATTTCTGAATGTTTGGTGCAATTTATTTTTTGTCAACTCAAAATCATTCACAGATGAGCTCAAATTAAAGCTAACTAATAGCCTAAGGCAGGATTTAAAGTAAAAACAAAATAAGTAAAAATAAGTAAATATCACTATCATGGGAATATTTTGTATATAAGTTAAGATACATTTCATTTATGTTCCCACAACAAATCATGGAATCATATTTCCAATACGGCAACATACCGGTAGCACGTTGCAAGGCCACATCATTTCATTCCCAGACAATTTATGATGACCAGCTGTCTTTCCATTCCCATATTTACGTACTTACTTACTTACTTAACTCCCATTTTACTTTTATCCCTACTCTTTCTTACTCTTTCTTCATGTAGTTCTGAACAGCTGGGTTTAAATAATTTCACGTTTCCCTCAAATAATGCTCAGCTTTCTTTTTCCTTCAGATGTGCCGATGCCAGGGAGATTGTCGTGGCAATTGGTGCTGTCAAATCTGATGCAAAGGGGCCAGACTGTATCCCACGTAGGTTTATCTAGCTTCTTCTGCATCTGATAATACAGCCGATTCTCCATATTATTAATACTTGTATTACCATGTTGATATTTCCTTCTAATTGGAAGGTTGCTACAGTTGTACCTGAGGCAGCCGGTGATTTTCGACCGATTAGCTTTTTAGGATTGCTTTCCAGGCCAGTTTTCGGGGATCTCGTAGTTGTGAGACAGCCTTTCTGATTGTCACGCGTGATATTCGCAGCTCACTTCATAAGAACCATCTGTGTGTTCTTGCCCTACTTGATTTCTATAAAGAATTCGACATGGTCAATCATTCCCATTTGCTTAGAAAGTTGGCCTCAGAGTTCCAATTTCACTCTTCTGCTGTGTCCTTAATCCGCAGCTTTCTCTCTGATAGATTCCAGCGGGCTAAGGTACAGGATTGTGTTTCCGGTGATTTGCCTCTAAATTGCGGTGTCCCTTGCTCTTCAGCCTGTATATTAATGACCTTCATATTGTTATTGAAAACTGCAAACCGCCGATGATGTGCAGGTGTATATCAGTCGGCCGATAGGACTTGTGGAGGATTGTATCAACATGCTCAATTCCGACTTGCACGTTGGGCTGATAATAAACTTTTATTGCTTAATTCCGGGAAATCGCAGTGCACAGTTTTCTATCGCAGAGCAGTTAAGGTAGTTGCAGAAGATCGTTTATTTTGCTGTACTAGTGGTGATGGTGTCTGATGTAGAATCCCAGCGCAAGCTATTTCTTTCAGTTTTTGTGCTCTTTTGTTGTTTTTTATTGGTACCAGACATTACAAAGCAATAATGGCAATGATTCTTAAGAGCAACATTACAAATAAATCTTAGTAACAACCCAGCGGGAAATATGTCAAGTATCAAGGGAAGCGCTTTCGCACCATAGCCAAAAATTATCTTTTCTGAAGCGCTCTCTTACCATAGCTAAAGGAAACTTTGGGGAAGCAGATCTCTTCTCTAATTTTCGGCTTATTCGTTTCTTGTTGCGATAAGATACCTCCTATGCATATTAAAGCACAACGGAAGTTTCAATCTTTTCCGAAACGCTCTCTTACTATAGCCAAAGGAATGTTTGCGGAAGCAGATCTCTTTTCTGAGTTTAGGCTTATTTGATTTTTGTTGCGAAAAGATGACTCATATCATAGATGACAGAAGAACTAGATGCCGCATGCAGTACCAAAAAAGTGTACAAAATTTATATAGCTGGATGGTCCATTCCGGAATGGGCCACCACATTTGAATTGATGCATACGTCGAGTGATTCATACCTTTTCTTATCTGGAGTGTTCAGGAAGTCGATTAAATATATACAAAACTCTTATTATAAAAACATTTGCTTCGGCACGCCCTAAAACATGTTATGGTCCATTAAAGAATGCACTACCCATTTCACAATCTGTATACTCTGCTCTAGCGTGCTTTGCGACATCTATTTCTTGTACCATCTATGAGAAGTGGCAACGGTTCATCATACTCCGAAAACTCTTAATTTGAATTATGTATTTCACCTCAACTTAACCCGAATTTATCAGTTTCACTGAAGCACATAGCTTCATGATTAATTTATTAAGGCTGCATTTATGTAGTTATATAGCTAGATAGATACGAGTAGATAGATAGATACATAGATAGATAGATGCATAGATAGATAGGTAGATACACTTGAATCTACATATTGGTTTGCGTATAGTTGTTGAAATATATCCAAAAACGCAATTTACAGCGCCTGAAGCACACACGTGTTGGTACATACCTTTCACATCATAAGCACGCGCCTTAACACTAATCTCTTTAGGGCTGCTGTGTCTTACACCCACAAAACAAACTCCCAACAAACCAAGTCATATGGTAAAGTTTCCTTATAGTGCTCCTAAAATACTTGGAACACTTTCGTGTTTATTCTTGAAAGGAGTTAGCCTTGAGAGCAGGTATACAAAAGATACAAGAACGGCAGGATTTGTCTAAAAAATAAAACGCTTCCAGATATGTATTCAGATTCTTCAAGGAAATTGGTACCTATGCAAATGTATCTGCCTGGTCTCTTGGAAACTGACATCTTAGAACATTCATGCAGTTTCTCATTTAATTTTTGTAAGAGTGTATGTGTGTAATTGCGACATCTTTTAATGAAATTCTACATGACATTAGATGCTTACAATTCTATTTTACACGACAAGAGCATTATGCACGACGCACGTTTGTGTAACTCCATATACAGCGTTTAAGAAACTTAACTTAAACCTTTAAAATTTGGTGTTAGTAAATCCTTTTGGCAGATCTTCCGTACACAGGTGCGTAGCTGCTATAAAATGTTATGATATAACTTAAAAGTGTGCAGAGGACGTTTATAGTACTCGTAATATTCTTGGAAGTATGGATGTATGTATATGTATGAGTTTCGGTATATGGTCGACATAAAAATTATGCCTTGTTCCTGAAGTACTTAATCCGTTGAGGTCTGTTACTTTTAAGGTCTTTCATAACACAGCTCAAGCTGAGGCAATAATTAATCACTAAACTAATTAGTTGGCGTTGATCCTTGGTAGCATTCTCTCTCTTCTGGGTTCTTTCTCTATCTATCGTTGTTCTAAGAATAAATATGCCACTGCCGCACTAACTGTAAAGGAAATGTAAAGGAAATGATCCTTTACAAAGAAGTACATTCAAATGAAAAATTAATGGCGGGCAATATATTAAACATTTGCGGGCTTTTAGCACAACTTTTAGGGATTTGGTGGGAAAAAAAAATAATTTCATTAATTTTTAAGGTGTTTATGAGTAAAGTGTTATTGTGTGAGATTGTGTTACATTATATACAATAAATTAGATTATTGTGATTTACAAGAATAAAAGTGTTTGTTAGCAGAGAGGAAAGTACATTATAATAATACAATACATTTACTGATGGAAAAGTACACAAAATGTTGCAATCTTCAATGCGTACAACTTACTACAATTAGCACTAGATTGAACATATTTAGCAAGCTTAATCTACAACAGCAAATTAGCACGTATGTATCCAATCATATTAATTGATATGATTGTAAAATTTTATCAAAAACTAAAAAGAATTAGATGCACTAACAATACGGAAATTTCAAAAATAAAATTTATAAAGTTACAAAGTTATGTGATTTCAAAAAGGGATAAGAAAGAATTAAAAAGAAGAGAAAATATAAAAGCAGATGAGATCTAATAAGTGTCCTGAATGCACCGACAGTGCTCGCAGTTTAATATTAGCTGGTAAAGCATTCCATACACTAATCTTATAGACCAAATCAGAACTTTCCATAATAGATTTCCGAAAGTCAGGTATTATTATGTTCTGATTTCCCTGAGATATTGTATATTCGAATAATAGTCTTAAACAAATCGGGTTTGCCCCTCTTTAGTAGGTTATATAAAAATATTAACGCGCTCTGGTTTATATAATCAGTCGATGAGCAATCCAGTACCCGGGGTAGTAGATGTGAATCATGGTTGATTCTGTGCAGCTCAAAAACGAAACGAATACAATCATTAAATGCTATATCTACCTTGCGGGAAGAGCCTGGATCTTTTAGGGATATCTAGATATCAACTCAGAATCATTATGGGAGTCCTAACCGGACACTGTAAGCTTAACAAAAATATGCATCGAATGGGAATCTCACCTACTGATGTGTGTAGGCTATGTTTCGAAGAGAATGAAACATAGGAGCATGTCCTGTGTAAATGCAAAGCGATAGCACAATGCAGATTCCAGGTCTTTGGCTCATATTTCGCAAAGGCTGCCGACTTCGAAGAAATTTCTTCCAAAAAAAAAATACTGCTTCCTAGTGAAAGTGGGATTGCTAGAAGAACTGTAATGCAAGCTGTACACAATAAGGCAAATATGGCTGCAGAGCAAAGGCAACTCGCCCCGCTTAAATCTAAATCTAATCTGAACAACCTTGCGGGAACAGCCACTATCTAGTTTGGCAAAAATGATCCTACCAGAAGTAAAATAAGGAAAACTCAATGTCTTTAGAAGTTTTAGCTTGAGATCAGTTAACAAAATTTTAGCTGAAAGCCCAAGCCCTCGCAAGCCACTATAGAGTTTTCCCAACATAGAACTGATATAGTCGCAGCAATTCATCTTCCCATTCAGCACAATTCCCAGATTAGTTACTTTCCTTGTAACGGGTATCGCAAACTGATTTAGCACTACCGCGAGAAAATCAATGAAATCTCGGTTGTTATAGTTTCAATAAAAAAATATGCATTGTGACTTAACTGGATTTAAGACTGATTTATTATGTTTGGCCAACGCATTTATTCTAACGAGGCTTAGTCGGGCCACGCAATCCTCAAGAAGACCGGTGGGCCTACTAATATACAGTTCTTCATCGTCCACGTATATATAGATCCTGATATCTTGTAGTGCATTAGGTTGATCATTTATATAGGCACCGAAGTGCAGTGGGCCGAGGATTGATCCTTGGGGTACTCCACTTGTTCATGGTAGATATGATGAAATACAGTCATTTATTTTTGCACGCCTGCTGCGCCCCATCAAGAAATTGCGTGTAATAGGGATAGGATACGAACTAAAACAAAAACTGTTCGAGAGCTTCGGAAGCAGACTAATATGGTAGACACTATCAAATGCATTAGAGAAAACAATAAGAAGGTGGGCAGCATAGTCTTCCAATTCCATAGCACGTCTAATATAGGTAGTGACTTTTAAGACTGCGGTCTTACGGCTGTGTGAAGAGCGATTAGTTTTCTCGATGTATTCAAGCATCTGACCATACATAAGCTTCTCCAATAATTTTTATAAAAAGCATAAAAAGCTAATTGGACGAAAGTCCGACGGTTGTGCGGGAGAATGTTTGTTTTTTTTTAATAGCAAGCACCGTGGCGATTTTCCAACTGCTGACATGTAGGATGCATTTGGTGATTATTGCTATTACTATCAAATGAATATATCGAAAGTCTTTGTAATTGGAAATAAGAACTAATAATAGGATAATGTTAAACAGGTTTGTTACTTTCTCACAATAGAGTTGTACAGTCGTACATCAAGTAAATCGTTGCCAGGGCAACTGAGGTGTATGGTTTCATAAGAAAGTAAAATCAATAAAAACGTCTCCAAGGTTACGTAAGAAAATCTTTTACCTCAGTAGTCTTTGCAACGAATGAACTGCCTATATAAATGTGAATTGGCGCTCTAACAAGTGCAGTCCTTTCTGGGCAGACCAGGTAATGCTTTAAATTATCAATCTGCTAAGTAGTGCTTTAAACTACTTGATGCCACCAATTGTATAGTGCTGTAAACTATACAATTGGAATTACCAAGGATAACAGAAACTATAGATCGCTTTAAGATTTATAGTATTCTTTATAGCTGAACAGTCGTACACCGCATTTAAGTGTAAGGGCTGATAAGCATTATTCAAATACTATAAAATTGTGTATGGTGATTCAGACAATATATAGTGCTCTAAACTGTATATGGTGAGTTGAACTATACACAGTACAGTAGACCTTAGCTACAGTATCTTGAATTGTTTCCAGTACTTTAAACTGGTTGCAGTGCAGTAAACTTGTGTATGGTGATTCAAACGATATATAGTGCTCTAAACTGTATATAGTGAGTTGAACTATACACAGTACAGTAGGCCCTAGCTACAGTACCTTAAACTGTCTTCAGTGCTTTAAACTGACTACGGTGCTAGTAAACTATTTATTGAGAACCAATTATACAATAATTGAAATCTCCTCAAATTCAAGAGTTATACATCGAAAACATATAACCCATCTTATAGTTACTGTATATACCGCTTTAAGGTGTATGACTCACTAGACTATAACATTTTTAGTCACAAATAAATCTAATCACTGCATTTTTCTACCATTTCAGATAGAAAAATACAGCAGAAAACCGGTAAACTATTTAATAAAAGGAAAAAACCGAATCATTGTTAAATATAAGTTTTTCAAACTAGTATAAGTTTTTGGTGTCAACCCACTGTTACAAAATAAATAAAAAAATATAATTTCAAAAAACTGACTGACTTGTCACTTACCTAGCACCTTTATTTTGATTTATTAATTTATAATTTTTGTAAGACGACCTAATAAGAGGTTCGTACATGGTCCTTCGAGCCGGATATATATCCATAGATATATATGTGCAAGTCATTCGGTTTGGAAGAGTATTTTTTATATTGAACAATGGACACGACAACCAGAAAGCTTATTAAAAGACAAAATGCCCTTCAGGCACAATTAGCAGCGGCTGTCTCCAGCCACCAGCATATAAAAACACCCACCTTTGGCTACTACCAAACCAAATTAAAAATCATAGATGATTATTGGAAGGAGTTCTCCGATAATCATCTAACAATATGTGAAGAAACCGACAAAATAGAGGATTCATATTTCACACAAAACCTAATGAAAGGTACCGAAGACTCATACATTCAGTTTCGTAGTCTACTAACTGATGGTCTCAACCAATGCCCGCCTACGGCAAAAAGAAAGGCAAACCATACTTATGCATCAGACATAAAATTACCTCGAATTGATATACCAAAATTCGACGGCGCCTATAAATCATGGAGACCATTTTACGAACTATTCAAATCACTCATACATGAGGATCAATCAATATCAAATATACAAAGATTACATTATCTTAAAACCAGCGTCACTGGTGAAGCCGAACGAATGCTTCGGCAATTCGATATAACTACAACCAACTACGAAAAAGCTGGGAGTTACTTACAAAGCGATACGACAACAAACGCGTATTAGCATCAACTCAATTAAAACTCCTTCTAAATCAACCACAGATCAAACACGAATCTGCTATAGCTATAAAAAATCTTCTTACACAAACAGAAGAGAGCCTTCATGAGCTCAAAACTTTACAATTACCCATTCAACAATGGGATACTATACTAATTCATTTATTAGTATCAAAACTACCATCCGAAACCTATTATCTATGGGAACAAGAAATCAGCTCAACGAGCGTTTTTCCCACATACATAAAATTCAACGAATTTTTAGAAAGGCGTTTCAGAACGCTCGAAGCTATGAGCTCAGACAGCCATCAAGGCACTACTCATAAGCTATTCAAATTACATCAAAAACCTACATACAAAACCACATATGGTTTATATAACAATTCTATAAATATTACAAAACCACCATGTAAACTATGCAACGAACTACATCAAATGTTCTATTGCCCAAAATTTAGGGCTTTAAATGTATATAATCGACTAAAATATATCAAAGAAAATAAAGCATGCATAAATTGCCTATCAACAAACCACACTATAATTAACTGTATTAATAAAAGAAGATGTTGGGAATGTCAGAAACGTCACAATACGCTTTTGCATCATCAATCAAACACAGAAACAGAGTCTCCAGTGAATAAATATAAAGATACAGCATCAGAAATACATGACACGTCACCATCACAGCCAACGGCTTTGTTTAATACAAATATTCAAAAGGCTTTACTCTCTACAGCTTTAATTGAAGTACAAAATTCCAAAGGTATTATGGGCATATTACGAGTATTAATAGACTCCGGATCTCAAGTATCATTTATTACTGAATCGGCACGTAAGCGTCTCAAACTGAAGGGAACTCCTGTAGACCTACAAATATCAGGTCTATCAAATACTCATACAGCCTCAGCACATAGATGCATATCTCTCACAATAAAAGCATTAAACAAAAAATTCTCTTTAAATATCGAAGCATTAGTCATTAATAAAATATCAAGTGTCAATTGATATCACACAATGGAAACACATACAAAAGGTACAGTTAGCAGATCCACAATTTTATAGACCTGGACCCCATAGATATGTTACTTGGTGCGGAGATATATGCACAGATAATAACAGATGGAATTATTAAGGGACCTTCTGACACCCCAATCATTCAAAATACGTATCTTGGATGGATCGTAATAGGAAAGATTCCTGAAACATCCAAATATAAAATATCAAATCTGACAATATCTGTTGAATGACAATTCAGCACTCCAAACCGAAATAAAAAAATTCTGGGACACAGAAGAACGTCCTAACCAAGTCATTTTATCACCAATATATAAACAAGGTGAAGACTTCTTCAAGAATAATCACGTGCGTCTAAATAACGGAAGTTATGAAGTCAAATTACCATTTATAAATTCAATCTTGCCAGATTTAGGACAATCCAGAAACATGGCACTTAAACCCTCAATATTTCAAAATGTACAAAACTTGTATTGAAGAATATATAACACTTGGTCATATGAAAATAGTACCAACACAACAAATAAAATTAGAACAAAATAATAAAACCAAAATAGATTATTACTATCTACCACATCATGCAGTAATGAAAGATAGCTCAACCACAAAAATTGAGAGTGGTGTTCAATGCTTCATCAAAAACTGCAAACGGCAAATCATTAAACGAATAGCTCTTAGTCGGACCGACAATTCAACCAACCCTGTGAACAATACTTCTAAGGTGGCGACAATATAAATACGCAATATCAGCCGATATAGAGAAAATGTATCGTATGATACAGGTTGACCACAATCATCAAAACTTTCAAAGAATAATTTGGCGTAGTAGTCCAGATAAACGGATTCAAGATTTCATTTTAACTACAGTTACATTCGGAACTGCACCTGCTCCCTATCTTGCCATCAGAACTATCCATCAACTTGCAATAGATGAAGGGGATAAGTTTCCACTGGCCTCTAAATGTATAAAGAAAGACTTCTACGTAGACGATCTACTTTCTGGTACGCACACCCTTAAGGAAGGGAGACAATTGCAATTAGAACTAGTAAATATATTTCGCAAGGGCGGCTTCAATCTTCGCAAATGGGCAACCAATCACCCAAGTTTATTAGAACATATTCCTGAATCAGGCAGGGAAATAAAAAATGTTTTAAATGTATCAGAAAATGAAGGCATCAAGACACTTGGAATATATTGGCATCCAGCTACAGATTACTTTAGTTTCTCCGTTAGTCTGCCATCCCCAAAAAACGAATACACAAAACGGATTATAATATCAGAAATATCCATGTTATTCGACCCATTAGGGTGGTTAGCACCTGCCATTATCAAGGCCAAAATACTCATACAACAATTATGACTATCCGGGTGTGAGTGGGATACAGACGTTTCCGAATAAAATATCAATCGAATGGAAAACGTTTAAAGAACAATTAGGGGATTTACGCCAGATAAAAATTCCAAGATGGACTAATATCCATCCAGAGGTTCAAACTACAGAATTACATGGCTTTTTCGATGCATCTACACATGCTTACGCGGCAGTCATCTATCTAAAGACGATACATAAAAATCAAATTTATACACAATTAGTTACATCTAAAACTAGAGTAGCACCAACCAAATGTGTCTCATTACCCTCGATTGGAGCTCTGTGGTGCTGTATTGTTAGCACATTTATTGCATCAAGTACAAAGCGACCTTAATCTACAAAATATACCAACATTTGCATGGACAGACTACACCATCACTCTATCTTGGATACAATCTCATCCATCGAAATGGAAGACTTATATTGCCAATAGGGTATCTGAAATTCATACAAAGCTACCAGATACCAAATGGAGTCATATCTCATCAAAAACCAATCCAGCGGATGCAGCATCTCGAGGAGTTCTTCCAAGTCAATTATGTAGTTTAGAAATGTGGTGGCATGGACCATCATGGTTGCAACAGACCAAGGAATCTTGGCCGAAGCAAAACAACTCCTTCAACACAGATCTAGATGAAAGGAAAATCCAGACTTATACCAACACATGTGGAAGCAACGAGTCATTCGTATTAAATAAATTTTCCACATTTACTAGAACCATCCACGTGATGGCCTATTGTCTATGGTTCATTCACAACTGTCAAAAACCAAAAAACAATCGATATTATGATCACAATCTATCAGTATCCGAAATCGATATTGGAAGATGCACCGTGATTAAATTAACGCAACTGGTGGAATTCCAAAGGGAAATTGGTTTATTAAAAGAAAACAAACCTATTCACAACAAAAGTTCAATTTTATCACTGCATCCGTTTTTAGATACCAAGGGAATTCTACGAGTAGGTGGACGTCTTTCCCAATCAAATATAACCTACAGTCAAAAACATCCAATCATTTTACCTAATAAACATCATATCTCAAACATACTGATTGACAATATCCATAAGACTACTCTTCACGGCAGTACGCAGTTAGTTCTGAGCACGCTACGAACAAAATTTTGGATAACAAACGCTAGAAACACGATTCGCTACCAAGTTAAGAACTGCACTATCTGCAAACGATATAACGCGACCACCTCCAACCAACTAACACAGTCACTACCACTTATCCATACTGGAGTTGACTATACCGGCCCTATTGAATTAAAAACAACCAGACTAAAATCCGCAAGAATAACGAAGGCATATATTTGCATATTCATTTGCCTCTCAACAAAGGCAATCCATATAGAATTGGTTACCGAACTATCCACATGTGCTTTCTTAGCAGCCTTTCGCCGATTCATAGGCAGAAGAGGTCATTGCTCACACATATACTCAGACCAAGGCACAAATTTTATCGGAGCCAACAAAGCTTTACAAACAGACTTTAACAACGCCATTAAATCTGTAGAAACAGACATTGCAAGGGAATTTACAGACTTCGGTGTTACATGGCATTTCAATCCCCCATCCGCACCACATTTCGGAGGATTATGGGAAGCCGGAGTAAAAGCTACAAAAAGACATCTATACAAAAGTATACATAATGCTAGGCTCACATACGAAGAAATGTCCACAATACTCATTCAAATAGAGGCATGTTTAAATTCAAGACCTCTATATGCAATTCCAAACGATTCAAATGACAACAGTTATCTAACTCCAGGGTACTTTTTAACGGGCAAACATTTGTTAACGCCCATTGAAGCAGCCTTGCCGGTCATTCCTTACCATTCGACAAAACGATGGCAATACTTACGAGTATTAAGAAACTCATTTTGGAAGAATTGGTCAACCAATTACTTAAATGAGCTACAAACCAGAAGTAAATGGCGCAAAGAAAATAACAATCTATCCAAAAACAGCATAGTAATTATTAAAGAAAATAACCTTCCTCCTGGGCAATGGCTATTAGGTCGCGTTTTGGATACCCACAGAGGACATCATAATCTGGTGCGTACTGTAACCATAAAAACAGCTAAAAATATTTTAACAAGACCAATCACAAAAATAATTCCTCTTATTGAAGAAAACAAACCAACGTTAAATCAAATTATTTAAAAAAAAAAAAATCGCAGCAGCCTACGGTTGCCAACAGATACAACGATTCAGTTGTTTCTAAATAAAATATATACACAAAATCATTTATAGTTTATCCACTAAACTAAGTACAACGATTTGGTGTTTTTAAAAATAAAATAATTAACAGTTTATCCACTAAACTAGATATATCAAAATGGACACTGACAACGTGGAGATTTGTACAAAATCTTTAAGGGAATTGTTAAGTAAAGAACCCACAAGGGGAATATCACCGCTCCCAGACACACCTCCAAGAGCACCAAGGCCAGTAACACCACAAAACAAACCAATGGAGTGCCAGCCAGCTTCGGCATCCATAAGGGCATTGGCAAAAAGATTGTTACACTGCCCACAAGAAGCATTTGCATTCCATTCCAGACCAAAAAAATTACCAGACATTCCAAAAGGAAGGATGACCAAAAAACAAAACCAGATTCCTGATACCATAATGAGGAACCTACAAGTATCTCCCGATCTGCTACAGCAAATAAAGGCTCATGATATTCCTTGGACAAAGGTACTGACAGCCAAACGTCATTACATCCACAACATTGACACCGATAAACAAGTCAAGATTACAAAAAAAAAGGGGACGTATATAATGTCATGATCAAGCCACGGAGTAAGTATTAAAAATAGCATTCAAATCGAGAGGCGGGAGAATGTACAGTCGTACATCAAATAAATCGTTGCCAGGGCAACTGAGGTGTATGTTTTCATAAGAAAGTAAAATCAGTATAAACGTCTCCAAGGTTACGTAAGAAAATCTTTTACCTCAGTAGTCTGAGCAGACCAGGTAATGCTTTAGATTATCAATCTGCTAAGTAGTGCTTTAAACTACTTGATGCTACCAATTGTATAGTGCTGTAAACTATACAATTGGAATTACCAAGGATAACAGAAACTATAGATCGCTTTAAGATTTATTTATTTATTTATACACCGCATTTAAGTGTAAGGGCTGATAAGCATTATTCAAATACTATAAAACTGTGTATGGTGATTCAGACAATATATAGTGCTCTAAACTGTATATGGTGAGTTGAACTATACACAGTACAGTAGACCTTAGCTACAGTATCTTGAATTGTTTCCAGTACTTTAAACTGGTTGCAGTGCAGTAAACTTGTGTATGGTGATTCAAACGATACATAGTGCTCTAAACTGTATATAGTGAGTTGAACTATACACAGTACAGTAGACCTTAGCTACAGTATCTTGAATTGTTTCCAGTGCTTTAAACTGGTTGCAGTGCAGTAAACTTGTGTATGGTGATTCAAACGATATATAGTGCTCTAAACTGTATATAGTGAGTTGAACTATACACAGTACAGTAGGCCCTAGCTACAGTACCTTAAACTGTCTTCAGTGCTTTAAACTGACTACGGTGCTAGTAAACTATTTATTGAGAACCAATTATACAATAATTGAAATCTCCTCAAATTCAAGAGTTATACATCGAAAACATATAACCCATCTTATAGTTACTGTATATACCGCTTTAAGGTGTATGACTCACTAGACTATAACATTTTTAGTCACAAATAAATCTAATCACTGCATTTTTCTACCATTTCAGATAGAAAAATACAGCAGAAAAACCGGTAAACTATTTAATAAAAGGAAAAAACCGAATCATTGTTAAATATAAGTTTTTCAAACTAGTATAAGTTTTTGGTGTCAACCCACTGTTACAAAATAAATAAAAAATATAATTTCAAAAAACTGACTGACTTGTCACTTACCTAGCACCTTTATTTTGATTTATTAATTTATAATTTTTGTAAGACGACCTAATAAGAGGTTCGTACATGGTCCTTCGAGCCGGATATATATCCATAGATATATATGTGCAAGTCATTCGGTTTGGAAGAGTATTTTTTATATTGAACAATGGACACGACAACCAGAAAGCTTATTAAAAGACAAAATGCCCTTCAGGCACAATTAGCAGCGGCTGTCTCCAGCCACCAGCATATAAAAACACCCACCTTTGGCTACTACCAAACCAAATTAAAAATCATAGATGATTATTGGAAGGAGTTCTCCGATAATCATCTAACAATATGTGAAGAAACCGACAAAATAGAGGATTCATATTTCACACAAAACCTAATGAAAGGTACCGAAGACTCATACATTCAGTTTCGTTGTCTACTAACTGATGGTCTCAACCAATGCCCGCCTACGGCAAAAAGAAAGGCAAACGATACTTATGCATCAGACATAAAATTACCTCGAATTGATATACCAAAATTCGACGGCGCCTATAAATCATGGAGACCATTTTACGAACTATTCAAATCACTCATACATGAGGAACAATCAATATCAAATATACAAAGATTACATTATCTTAAAACCAGCGTCACTGGTGAAGCCGAACGAATGCTTCGGCAATTCGATATAACTACAACCAACTACGAAAAAGCTTGGGAGTTACTTACAAAGCGATACGACAACAAACGCGTATTAGCATCAACTCAATTAAAACTCCTTCTAAATCAACCACAGATCAAACACGAATCTGCTATAGCTATAAAAAATCTTCTCACACAAACAGAAGAGAGCCTTCATGAGCTCAAAACTTTACAATTACCCATTCAACAATGGGATACTATACTAATTCATTTATTAGTATCAAAACTACCATCCGAAACCTATTATCTATGGGAACAAGAAATCAGCTCAACGAGCGTTTTTCCCACATACATAAAATTCAACGAATTTTTAGAAAGGCGTTTCAGAACGCTCGAAGCTATGAGCTCAGACAGCCATCAAGGCACTACTCATAAGCTATTCAAATTACATCAAAAACCTACATACAAAACCACATATGGTTTATATAACAATTCTATAAATATTACAAAACCACCATGTAAACTATGCAACGAACTACATCAAATGTTCTATTGCCCAAAATTTAGGGCCTTAAATGTATATAATCGACTAAAATATATCAAAGAAAATAAAGCATGCATAAATTGCCTATCAACAAACCACACTATAATTAACTGTATTAATAAAAGAAGATGTTGGGAATGTCAGAAACGTCACAATACGCTTTTGCATCATCAATCAAACACAGAAACAGAGTCTCCAGTGAATAAATATAAAGATACAGCATCAGAAATACATGACACGTCACCATCACAGCCAACGGCTTTGTTTAATACAAATATTCAAAAGGCTTTACTCTCTACAGCTTTAATTGAAGTACAAAATTCCAAAGGTATTATGGGCATATTACGAGTATTAATAGACTCCGGATCTCAAGTATCATTTATTACTGAATCGGCACGTAAGCGTCTCAAACTGAAGGGAACTCCTGTAGACCTACAAATATCAGGTCTATCAAATACTCATACAGCCTCAGCACATAGATGCATATCTCTCACAATAAAAACATTAAACAAAAAATTCTCTTTAAATATCGAAGCATTAGTCATTAATAAAATATCAAGTGTCATGCCACATACTACAATTGATATCACACAATGGAAACACATACAAAAGGTACAGTTAGCAGATCCACAATTTTATAGACCTGGACCCATAGATATGTTACTTGGTGCGGAGATATATGCACAGATAATAACAGATGGAATTATTAAGGGACCTTCTGACACCCCAATCATTCAAAATACGTATCTTGGATGGATCGTAATAGGAAAGATTCCTGAAACATCCAAATATAAAATATCAAATCTGACAATATCTATGAACGACAATTCAGCACTCCAAACCCAAATAAAAAAATTCTGGGACACAGAAGAACGTCCTAACCAAGTCATTTTATCACCAATATATAAACAAGGTGAAGACTTCTTCAAGAATAATCACGTGCGTCTAAATAACGGAAGTTATGAAGTCAAATTACCATTTATAAATTCAATCTTGCCAGATTTAGGACAATCCAGAAACATGGCACTTAAACAATTTTATCAATTAGAGCAACGGTTCCAAAAAAACCCTCAATATTTCAAAATGTACGAAACTTGTATTGAAGAATATATAACACTTGGTCATATGAAAATAGTACCAACACAACAAATAAAATTAGAACAAAATAATAAAACCAAAATAGATTATTACTATCTACCACATCATGCAGTAATGAAAGATAGCTCAACCACAAAAATGAGAGTGGTGTTCAATGCTTCATCAAAAACTGCAAACGGCAAATCATTAAACGAATAGCTCTTAGTCGGACCGACAATTCAACCAACCCTGTGAACAATACTTCTAAGGTGGCGACAATATAAATACGCAATATCAGCCGATATAGAGAAAATGTATCGTATGATACAGGTTGACCACAATCATCAAAACTTTCAAAGAATAATTTGGCGTAGTAGTCCAGATAAACGGATTCAAGATTTCATTTTAACTACAGTTACATTCGGAACTGCACCTGCTCCCTATCTTGCCATCAGAACTATCCATCAACTTGCAATAGATGAAGGGGATAAGTTTCCACTGGCCTCTAAATGTATAAAGAAAGACTTCTACGTAGACGATCTACTTTCTGGTACGCACACCCTTAAGGAAGGGAGACAATTGCAATTAGAAGTAGTAAATATATTTCGCAAGGGCGGTTTCAATCTTCGCAAATGGGCAACCAATCACCCAAGTTTATTAGAACATATTCCTGAATCAGACAGGGAAATAAAAAATGTTTTAAATGTATCAGAAAATGAAGGCATCAAGACACTTGGAATATATTGGCATCCAGCTACAGATTACTTTAGTTTCTCCGTTAGTCTGCCATCCCCAAAAAACGAATACACAAAACGGATTATAATATCAGAAATATCCATGGTATTCGACCCATTAGGGTGGTTAGCACCTGCCATTATCAAGGCCAAAATACTCATACAACAATTATGACTATCCGGGTGTGAGTGGGATACAGACGTTCCGAATAAAATATCAATCGAATGGAAAACGTTTAAAGAACAATTAGGGGATTTACGCCAGATAAAAATTCCAAGATGGACTAATTTCCATCCAGAGGTTCAAACTACAGAATTTCATGGCTTTTGCGATGCATCTACACATGCTTACGCGGCAGTCATCTATCTAAAGACGATACATAAAAATCAAATTTATACACAATTAGTTACATCTAAAACTAGAGTAGCACCAACCAAATGTGTCTCATTACCTCGATTGGAGCTCTGTGGTGCTGTATTGTTAGCACATTTATTGCATCAAGTACAAAGCGACCTTAATCTACAAAATATACCAACATTTGCATGGACAGACTCCACCATCACTCTATCTTGGATACAATCTCATCCATCGAAATGGAAGACTTATATTGCCAATAGGGTATCTGAAATTCATACAAAGCTACCAGATACCAAATGGAGTCATATCTCATCAAAAACCAATCCAGCGGATGCAGCATCTCGAGGAGTTCTTCCAAGTCAATTATGTAGTTTAGAAATGTGGTGGCATGGACCATCATGGTTGCAACAGACCAAGGAATCTTGGCCGAAGCAAAACAACTCCTTCAACACAGATCTAGAAGAAAGGAAAATCCAGACTTATACCAACACATGTGGAAGCAACGAGTCATTCATATTAAATAAATTTTCCACATTTACTAGAACCATCCACGTGATGGCCTATTGTCTAAGGTTCATTCACAACTGTCAAAAACCAAAAAACAATCGATATTATGATCACAATCTATCAGTATCCGAAATCGATATTGGAAGATGCACCGTGATTAAATTAACGCAACTGGTGGAATTCCAAAGGGAAATTGGTTTATTAAAAGAAAACAAACCGATTCACAACAAAAGTTCAATTTTATCACTGCATCCGTTTTTAGATACCAAGGGAATTCTACGAGTAGGTGGACGTCTTTCCCAATCAAATATAACCTACAGTCAAAAACATCCAATCATTTTACCTAATAAACATCATATCTCAAACATACTGATTGACAATATCCATAAGACTACTCTTCACGGCAGTACGCAGTTAGTTCTGAGCACGCTACGAACAAAATTTTGGATAACAAACGCTAGAAACACGATTCGCTACCGAGTTAAGAACTGCACTATCTGCAAACGATATAACGCGACCACCTCCAACCAACTAACACAGTCACTACCATTTATCCATACTGGAGTTGACTATGCCGGCCCTATTGAATTAAAAACAACCAGACTAAAATCCGCAAGAATAACGAAGGCATATATTTGCATATTCATTTGCCTCTCAACAAAGGCAATCCATATAGAATTGGTTACCGAACTATCCACATGTGCTTTCTTAGCAGCCTTTCGCCGATGCATAGCCAGAAGAGGTCATTGCTCACACATATACTCAGACCAAGGCACAAATTTTATCGGAGCCAACAAAGCTTTACAAACAGACTTTAACAACGCCATTAAATCTGTAGAAACAGACATTGCAAGGGAATTTACAGACTTCGGTGTTACATGGCATTTCAATCCCCCATCCGCACCACATTTCGGAGGATTATGGGAAGCCGGAGTAAAAGCTACAAAAAGACATCTATACAAACGTATACATAATGCTAGGCTCACATACGAAGAAATGTCCACAATACTCATTCAAATAGAGGCATGTTTAAATTCAAGACCTCTATATGCAATTCCAAACGATTCAAATGACAACAGTTATCTAACTCCAGGGTACTTTTTAACGGGCAAACATTTGTTAACGCCCATTGAAGCAGCCTTGCCGGACATTCCTTACCATTCGACAAAACGATGGCAATATTTACGAGTATTAAGAAACTCATTTTGGAAGAATTGGTCAACCAATTACTTAAATGAGCTACAAACCAGAAGTAAATGGCGCAAAGAAAATAACAATCTATCCAAAAACAGCATAGTAATTATTAAAGAAAATAACCTTCCTCCTGGGCAATGGGTATTAGGTCGCGTTTTGGATACCCACAGAGGACATGATAATCTGGTGCGTACTGTAACCATTAAAACAGCTAAAAATATTTTAACAAGACCAATCACAAAAATAATTCCTCTTATTGAAGAAAACAAACCAACGTTAAATCAAATTATTTAAAAAAAAAAAAAAAAATCGCAGCAGCCTACGGTTGCCAACAGATACAACGATTCAGTTGTTTCTAAATAAAATATATACACAAAATCATTTATAGTTTATCCACTAAACTAAGTACAATGATTTGGTGTTTTTAAAAATAAAATAATTAACAGTTTACCCACTAAACTAGATATAACAAAATGGACACTGACTACGTGGAGATTTGTACAAAATCTTTAAGGGAATTGTTAAGTAAAGAACCCATAAGGGGAATATCACCGCTCCCAGACACACCTACAAGAGCACCAAGGCCAGTAACACCACAAAACAAACCAATGGAGTGCCAGCCAGCTTCGGCATCCATAAGGGCATTGGCAAAAAGATTGTTACACTGCCCACAAGAAGCATTTGCATTCCATTCCAGACCAAAAAAATTACCAGACATTCCAAAAGGAAGGATGACCAAAAAACAAAACCAGATTCCTGATACCATAATGAGGAACCTACAAGTATCTCCCGATCTGCTACAGCAAATAAAGGCTCATGATATTCCTTGGACAAAGGTACTGACAGCCAAACGTCATTACATCCACAACATTGACACCGATAAACAAGTCAAGATTACAAAAAAAAGGGGACGTATATAATGTCACGATCAAGCCACGGAGTAAGTATTAAAAATAGCATTCAAATCGAGAGGCGGGAGAATGTACAGTCGTACATCAAATAAATCGTTGCCAGGGCAACTGAGGTGTATGGTTTCATAAGAAAGTAAAATCAGTAAAAACGTCTCCAAGGTTACGTAAGAAAATCTTTTACCTCAGTAGTCTTTGCAACGAATGAACTGCCTATATAAATGTGAATTGGCGCTCTAACAAGTGCAGTCCTTTCTGAGCAGACCAGGTAATGCTTTAAATTATCAATCTGCTAAGTAGTGCTTTAAACTACTTGATGCCACCAATTGTATAGTGCTGTAAACTATACAATTAGAATTACCAAGGATAACAGAAACTATAGATCGCTTTAAGATTTATAGTATTCTTTATAGCTGAACAGTCGTACACCGCATTTAAGTGTAAGGGCTGATAAGCATTATTCAAATACTATAAAACTGTGTATGGTGATTCAGACAATATATAGTGCTCTAAACTGTATATGGTGAGTTGAACTATACACAGTACAGTAGACCTTAGCTACAGTATCTTGAATTGTTTCCAGTGCTTTAAACTGGTTGCAGTGCAGTAAACTTTTGTATGGTGATTCAAACGATATATAGTGCTCTAAACTGTATATAGTGAGTTGAACTATACACAGTACAGTAGGCCCTAGCTACAGTACCTTAAACTGTCTTCAGTGCTTTAAACTGACTACGGTGCTAGTAAACTATTTATTGAGAACCAATTATACAATAATTGAAATCTCCTCAAATTCAAGAGTTATACATCGAAAACATATAACCCATCTTATAGTTACTGTATATACCGCTTTAAGGTGTATGACTCACTAGACTATAACATTTTTAGTCACAAATAAATCTAATCACTGCATTTTTCTACCATTTCAGATAGAAAAATACAGCAGAAAAACCGGTAAACTATTTAATAAAAGGAAAAAACCGAATCATTGTTAAATATAAGTTTTTCAAACTAGTATAAGTTTTTGGTGTCAACCCACTGTTACAAAATAAATAAAAAATATAATTTCAAAAAACTGACTGACTTGTCACTTACCTAGCACCTTTATTTTGATTTATTAATTTATAATTTTTGTAAGACGACCTAATAAGAGGTTCGTACAAGAGTATTACTTAAAAAAAAATTATAACATTTGTCCTCAGCATGAAGCTGACATCTGTGAAAATTCTACCATAAGTGTTATAGCGTCGTTTGAAATATTGGCGATACGAGGGCGGCAGCACATAACAGTTTTTCCAAAATTAGCAAACTTGGAAATTATTAAAACCAATCTACGCATCACGGGTTGCACTTGGTGCATCCGTTGTTAGGTAATATCGAAAGTATGCCTATTATATAAGGAGTGCTTCATTATCATTGTACGCGATGCTAGAAAAATTCCACTTTTCATAGCAAGCGCATTCAATTTAACCTTAGATTATACAATCAAATCAGGATAGGCTATATTTTGTAAAACTCGTGTATACGTATAATAATCATTTATAATTTCAGACACAGGGGAAATAACAGAAGGGCTTAACTTCGCTTATGCTGTGTCAGTTTGACATTCCCGCTTTATTTCATTGTCATAATTTGTGTACCTCCGATTTTATTATGTCAGCCATACGATGGCAACGTCAACAGATATTAAGTTTCAACTACTAAATTATTGGCCCGCTCTGAAAATATCTTTGTTTACTATTTCCATAACTATAACGAACACATCGATGTGGTTCTCCTACATGAAGAGAAATGCTTAAGTTTTTGTTCCTTATTGCCTATCCTTTTTGCTATATAATCTAAGAATTTAATCATAAACTTGGGTGATTGTCATATTGCCTGCTGTCCTGTTCGTTTTTTTTTTTAATTTCTGTAGTTAATTTATGAAGTGGAAATTTACAAATTTACAAAATAATTTATAACAAATGTTGAATTTGGCACATCTCTAATGACAACGCATTCAATCTGATGGCAATCTGATGTAGTAACTTATCAGTTTTTGTAGCTAAATCCTTTTGAGTTTGAATTAAATACGTCAAACACTGTAACTCGAAGACCTACTTTTCAAGAGTATTTAATGTCGAAAATCTTAGCGGAATTTTTTATTGTTAAGAAATATCTTCCACCTGCTACTTTAGAAGATATAATCATTCTTGAATATTTTTGATTTTTCGTAAACATACACATAATTTCAATTTCTTGGAAGTCTCCCATTTAAAAATTTCTGCCAAACATCTTAACAAAAACTAGTAAAAAATTCTTTAATACGCATCTGCTCTAAAGTGCTATTCTAAAAATGACTTTTATTTATCTCTAATAATTCACTAAATGTCCTGTTCTTCCCTAAATTTCTTATATACATATACATACTTACAACTTACACATTGGGAATTAGGAATGAAATTTTGAAACCATCGATTTTTACAGAGCATTTGGAAATTTGTCTAATAGTAATTATGTCAACCACTGTTACTAAAAACAAGTAATTGGTCCAGGTTTCCCTTAATGGAACAGCAGAAATCAACCCGGGAGAAAGAGTGCGGGAATTTAAAAGTTTTCATTCAGGTTTGGCATATTTCGAATGAGGCAATCAAATAATTGTTCCGCTGCAACTGTTATACCGGGATAAATTTCGATTATTTATTTTGTTTAGCTCCTCAATGATCAATTCTTCGTCTATTTCGAAATATTATCTCTCATTTGTGGAAAGGTAATACGATGTGATTTCAATTAGACAAAGCCCCTGCTTGTTCGAAAGATCAGAAACGTATTTATTTATACAGGGTGTTTCTGGCTCAGAGATTCATAGGGAACGAGATGATAGTACTCACCTATGGCAGGGGAACCATTTCGAATTTACAGGGTTTATAAAATTGATCTAGCTTTTCACAAAACACTCTGTAACTTCCTTGTTGTGCAACCTATGAACGTCCAAGCTATCCAACTAATGCAGAAACATCATTCCATCCCTTTCATGGGGCTAGTTATAGGCCATAAAGTCCTAAAAAATGGGGGAATATTTTTTTTATTTTTATAGATTGTTACGCCAAAACGCTTGATAACCGTTACATTTTCTTGCAAGATTTGGAGCCCCAGATTCATTTGATCTTACACATGTACATGCAACCGTTTTTGAGATATCCCTCTTTTTATGATTCACCTATTACCCTCATAGGTTGTATAACAAGGAAGTTACGGAGTGTTTTGTGAAAAATAGGAGATGCTCCCCCACCCACCTACAATATAATTTACTGTTTGGCTAGGTGAGTACTATAACCTCCTTCCATATGGATCTCTGAGCCGAAAACACCGTGTATAAAGAATATCCGAATAGATATATTGGAAGGGATGGATCTAGATCCTGACCACCAAGATCACCTTTTCTAAATCCTTTTGATTTTTATTACTGTGGACACTTAATGTATAAAAGTAAATATAAAAATTGTAACAGTGGGAATATTTTCAAAGTGAAAATTCGGGACTCAATCTTAAGAAGAGGGTAGGACTTCGAACATTTTTTGTAAAATCTTCTCTATGTAAAAAATAAAGTTAATACAAATCATGAATTATTGCATTATTAATTTTACTCTAGAAATGCGTATTAACTTAAATCATATTACATTCCTTCCGCTCCCATTATTTTTTTATATTAAAAAAGTTAAAGGACGGGTTTAAGTGAATGATTTCTTTAGAGAAATCCCGTAAAGGGTCTTTGCATTTGAAGAGAGAAAAACCTAATATGTTTTCTGAGTAATGTGAAAGGCCTTTTTTTAATACAAAATTGTGTTGTATACTTCAATCTAAGGGTTTGTTCTCCTCTCTCTCTCTCTCTCTCTCTCTCTCTCTCTCTCTCTCTCCCTCTTTCTGTGTACTAGTATTTAATGATTTACACAGATTTCAGTGAATACAAAGAAATATAACAAGTTGTACTGGTCGAAGATCTGATTTGTTGTTAAATAATTTCATGATTGAATGTACTAACATACTATATGCAATACTATACTATATTCAGACTTATTTGAATCGTCGAAGGTTTATAAATTTCTCCATAGGTTGTTAACTTTAAATTTCTTGTAGACTTTCTTCAGGCACGTCGACAGTTTTCAACCTCGAGTAGGGATTATTTGGTACTTATTCCGAGATGAACTTATTTTGTACTAAGTGTGAGTCAATGTAACTCTAATTCATAAAAAATTCAATAAACAGCATCCAATCGTATAACATAAATTCTTCTTGTTACACCAGTCTTAACCGTACACTGCAAATTAAAAAAAAAAAAAAAACAAGTACCGAATAGGCATATTACTCACTGATATCATGAAGACGATGAAACATCGGAGCACATCTTATGCGAATGTGAAACCATTGCACGATATAGATTTCAGACTTTTGGCTAACACTGTCTGAAGCCTGCCAACTTTGAGGAAATTTCATCCATAAAGGTACTACTCTTCTTATAAACAGTGGGATTATTGGATGATTTATAGTTCATCTTAGCAGAAGGCGGCACAATAAATCAATGAAAGGATGCAGTTAAAGCGCCACTTCGCCCTGCGAAAAACTTAAGTCTTAATGGATATGGTCTCATTGCTCCTCGATTGACATAGTTATTGTAATCGATTATTTCTTTTATTATTGTTCATTATTATACTTAACTTAAATATTCAAGTAAATGGCTTCTAACGTGAAGAAGAACGCATTTCATAAAGTCTTGTGGATTCAATAATAAACTGACTGGTGGAATGAGAAATATTTAGAGAATAAGTTTTTACAGATTAGGGAAAATCCAGTCTATTATACAAATAGTCATCGCTTCAGCCTAAAAACGTACGGGACGATATAATATTAGGCCAAATTGAGCTTACGGAATGAAACTTCATTAAAACGTTTTAAGTAACAT